>JAQHUG010000333.1:1552836-1565064 GCA_028555095.1 Dicrostonyx torquatus | reverse complement strand
CTAGCTGGGTGGCCGGGATGGAACAAGAGCCTGCTCTCTCATTGTAACAGAGAAAGGTAAAATATTTCCTTAAAATCTATTTTCTTTCTGTCCCATTCCAGATGGCTCCTGACATGAGACAGAAACTCTGAATTTTTCTTTTAACATGCTTGAATTTAGAGAAGGACAATCATTGTCCAACTCCAAAGCCAGCCTTCTGTATTCCACTCCAGATAGAGAGGACAACAGCAGACCAAAGAACAGTTCCATCCACGTCCAGTTTGGTCATTAGGGTGACCTGGGCCCTAACCTTTGGTGATTAGATCTAGTCAAGCTGTTCTCTTAGGAAAAGCAGGAAGCTGTTGGCCAGGGTGGATAGAAATAAAGTCTTGTTATTTCTCAGAGGAGAATGAACTCTAGGAATGTAGACTGCTGAGGGTGGAGTACACATACATACATGCATGCACACATGCATGCAACACACACACGCGCGCGCGCACACACACACACACACACACACACACACACACACACACACACACGGTGCTCTCTGGATCCTGAGTTTCCCATGCACAGGAATGCATATGGGTCAGAGCCCATTGTGCTGGCCGCTCCAATGGCTACCTGTTATTGCTCAGTGGTGACTTCTGATGCAGCTGTAGCTGACTGCAACAGATTGCTCGGCTCAACCAGGAGTGGATGGTCTCTCATCTGACCTTGTTTTGTGTGCATTTGGGGGTGGTGGATGATTTTTAAATTTGAAAAGTCAAACCTCATGAATTGTTTCATCCACCAACAGCTCAGACTGTTACAATCTCATTGCTTTAAAAAGCAATCAGCTGCTGGTAATTCAGCTTCACGACAGGGAAGAGGGACGATGATGATAAGTATGTGGTCTTCCTTCCACCTGGGAGTTCTAGGCTTGATATTGGATCTCTTTTAGGAGGTTATGTGGGTACCCCATGACAGGTACCCTTTACTGTTTGCGAGTGAGTGTGTGTTTGTGAGTGTGTGTGTGTGTTATGTGTGTTTGTATGTGCATGCAGAGGCCAGACGTCATCCTCAGATGCTGTTCCTTGGGTCTGTCAACTCTGTGTTTTGAATTTCTTACTTGCCTGAAACTTGCCTGCTATGTTAGGCTGGCTGGCCAGTGAGTCCAGTGATCCACCTATCTCTGCTTCCCTAGTGCTGAAATTAGGAGTGGGCCACTTTTAAACCATAGGTTTGGAGGATCAAATTCAGCTCCTCACGCTCGAGTGCCATACACTTTACCAGCTGAGCTCCATCCCAGCTCCTTGTTCAACTTTTGTTTATTTTTTAAGACAGGGTTTCTCTGTGTAGACCTGGCAGTCTTGGAACTTGCTCTGTAGACCAGGCTGGTCTTGAACTCATAGTGATCAGCCTGCCTGTTCCTCCCGAGTGCTGGATTAAAGGCGTGTGCCACCACTGCCCGGCCTTCTTGTTCAACTTTGTAGTTTTTATTCTTCACTGACAAGTAGAGTTGCATATGTTTACTATGTTCTACAAATTGCTTTGAAGTGTTGTGGAAACACTTGGCAAAGCTAGCTAACATGTGTGTTAACTTATGTAGCTACTTTCTTTTTTAATAGTAAGATCTCGTAAGACCTATCTTCACCATTTTCTAGGATGCACAACCTCATTTAAAGATCCCCACTCTATTTAATCCTCCCTGGAGAGAGGACACTCACCTTGGACTGAGAAGTCACCTCTAGCTATGTTCTCTCACTCACTTGGCTGGACACTTCTCTTCTTACAGAGAAAAGTGACTCGTCTGGATAATGGGTGCTCTGTGAATGTCCCTCGTGTCTCGCAGGGTTCCCTCACTGCAAAAAGTAGGAATTTCACTATTTGCTGAAGGAGACTGGGTCTCTTGTGACAAGGCTAGGCAGCTACTCACAAGACTCAGTCGAGGACTGAAGAGTGAAGCCCAGAGCCACTAGGCACCAGATTGCTTCCAGAAGCTCCCATTGGCAGGCTCTGCTCACTGATTCCTTCAGAGGAGTACGGGGAGTCTATGTATCCTAACCCACCTGCCCCCTTTATACCAGATCTCTGGTAGCTTAGGCTGACCTTGAACTCACTAAGTAGCTAAGGATAACGACCTTCTGAGGAGTCTCCTGCTTCTCAGTTTCCAAGTGATGGGATTATAGGCCTGCACCCCCATACCCAATTCATGTGGTACCCAGGATTTCATGCCTGCTGGGTAATCTCTCCACCAAGGACCTGCCTACATCTAGACCTGCCTCCCGGTTTCTTGCAGGCTTCAGGTCACTCTTAAAATTAAGCTTCTCAGAGAAGCAAGCTTCAGCTGGCTGAGGGCACGTGACTTCTCTCTATCAGGTCAACTGGAGGCAAAAGCATAGGGGACTTCCTGCCCCACCCCCAAGCTTCTACCACAAGGGAACAATCACTTAGGGTTACTGTCCCCAAAGGGCAGTGTCCAGAGGGAGGGAGGGTGACTCTTTATAAGGCTGCTGTTGCAAGAGATGAATCCTTATAAGCCTGCAGAGGCAAGAGACCCCCAGCGTCTTTCTAGCCCAGTGTAAAGTAGTGTTAGGACATGGGGACTCTGAGCTTCTGTGAGGAGGAGATCAAAGATAAAGTCATCACAGGGTTGAGTTGAGAGTCTCAGAGCAGCGGCTTGTGATGGTGGAAAAGCCTCTGAGGAGGGAAGTCTTTCACGTAAAAGACCCTTTAATCCCCGTGCTCTATGTGGAGGTAAGAGCCACTTCCTGGTGGAGACAGTAGCCCATCTAGTTCCTGGACCGCTGGTCTTTGCACCTTAGTCAGGCTTCAGTGTCCAGTCTCCTGCAGCGGCGGGGGCCCAATAGGTGGGTCGTCTGGAACCGCGTGAAGATCAAGGTCTCCTCCTGGGGCTGGGGATGTCTGTGATGAGGCAAAAGCAATTACGGAGCCCATGGCTAAGGTGGCTGCAGGTCACCAGCTAAGTAACACCTGCCAAGAAGAAGCAGCAGGCAATGACTCCCAGCTGAGACCGTGCCGTGCCTTAGTCTCACAGAAATACTTAGCAAAGGATGCCGCTAAGATGCCCACAAGCACAGAACTTTGGAAACACCTCTCCTCTACCCCCTCGAACTCCAGGGTCCCTGCCCAGGCTTGTTTTTTCGTTGCAAACGCTTAAATCTATACCGCTGGGGACAGCTATCAGGAGAGCAGAAGCTGAAGTGTCCCTCTTGCTTAGACCCTCCAGTGGTTCACAGAGCCAGCAGAACAAAATCACCACATGGCTACCAGATCGTCCATACTCTGACCTTACCACCCCATGGGCCTGGCCCTACCTCTGATGTATCCGGTGTTTCAGACACCTGGGCTTCTCTCAGCTGCTAGAAGTTTCCCCTGGCCCCTTTGTGTTTATTTGGGTTTGCTCTGTGCCCCTGGGGTTGGCAAAGATCTCTGCACTTCAGATCTCAGCTCACCTGCCCCTTGCCCTCAGCTGGAGTTCCAGAGCCCTACTGCCTGCCTTCTGTTCTAGACTCCGTTAATCAGATCCCCAACCGCGATGTCCCACTGGGAATCCCAGCAACCTTATGGGTACCATAGAACTTACCTGAGTTATGTGAGTTAGTGAAGTCCCATGGCAGTGCTGGGGACACCGTCAGCTCTGGATGTCAGTGTTTATCACTCAAGTCCTCACTCTGGAGTCTCTGTCACCCAAACCAGCTTATGTTATAGCAGCATTTGCTGTCAGAAGTCACTTTGTGGGCCTGTGGTGTAGTTCACTTAGTAGTTCCCATGCGTGGGACACTGAGTCACAGAACTGTGTTAACAACCATGTAGTGGTGCATGCCGGGAATTCCAGGAGAGGCAGGAGGACTGGGAGAATTCAGGGTTCACTTGGGGAGAAGGCTCTTTCCCCACAGGCATGAGGGCCAGGATTCAGACCCCAGAACCCACAAAAATGCTGAGTGAGCATTGTTGTCCATCTGTAACTCCAGCCCTGGTTGGTGGAGACAAGAAATTGCCAGACTCAGATGTCTAGAGAGAATAGCTAGGTCAAGAAACCCAGCTTGAAGGAGAGACTCTGCCTCAGTGGCTAAGGTGGGGGACCTATTGGGTATGATTCCCATCATCAACCTTGGGCACCCACATCATGCATGTCCATACCCATGTCCCGTGTGCACCCACACATAGGCAAACATGCATACACTCACAAGCGTGGAAGTGCATACACACAAAAAATGGAAGAGAGAAGAGCATTGTCATTTTTGGCTACATACAGAATTTGAGGTCAGCCTTAGATCCCTGAGTTTGGAGAGAGAGAGAGAGAGATAGACAGACAGACACACACACAGAGAAAGAGACATCGGAGAGAATGAGAGAGAGACCAACAGAGATAGACACACACAAGGAGACAGAAAGACGCACACACACAGACAGAGCAGACATACATACAGACAGACAGACAGACACACACACCTACACACACACACACACACACACACACACACACACACACACACAGAGAGAGAGAGAGAGAGAGAGAGAGCTTAATTTGTTTTGTAATTATTTCTGTCTCCTCAAGGCTGTTAGATGTCCAAGTAATTAGAAATGCATGGGATCTCATGTGTACTCTTTAGATTCCTTAGAAGTTGAGAAAGGACCTGACCTCAGCCATGGCTTCCTTCCCTGCTTCTCAGGCCCTGATTCCACACCTGTGAGGTGAAGGCTGGGGCCATCCCAGGGGTTCTGTTTTCAAAATCACTTAGGACTGTTAAAACTAAAGATATCAGAAAGAGCCCCAGTGAGACATTTCAGTCCTGCTTCTGGTTATGTGTGATAGACCGGAAGCAGGATCACAAAGGGAGGTCACACCATGCGCACAACAGTCAATCACAGGAGCCAGAGGTAGGAGCAGATGCTGCTGATGGTGATGGGTGCATGGAACATGGTCAGTGCATCATCAATAGGAAGACAATCCCATCGCACCCCGTGGCATGCTAAGTCCTGAGGACTTGGTGCTATCAGCTTCTCCGTTTGCTCTACGAGGGCCCTGGAAGGGCAGAACTCAGAGACAGAAGGGAATGGCATCTGTCAGAGCTGAGTGGAGAGGGCTGCAGAGCTGTTTTAAAGGACAGTGCTCAGTTTCGCAGAAAGAATCAGTCCTGGGATACATTTCCCAGTGTGAATTCGCTGGGCATGACTAACAGGACGTTTGCTGGTTGCAGTGGCAATTCTGTTAGTCCTCATATTTATTATTGTTGTGTGTGTGTGTGATGTATGTGCATGTGTATGATGCGTGTGCACGTGTGATGTGTGTGCATGTATGATGTATGTGTGCGTATATGATGTGTGTGCATGTATGACGTATGTGTGTTACGATGTGTGTATGATGTGTGTGTGCACGTATGATGTGTGCACATGTATGATGTATGTGTGCGTATATGATGTGTGTGCGTGTATGACGTATGTGCGTGTACGATGTGTGTATGATGTATGTGTGCGTGTATGATGTGTGCATGCGTGTATTATGTATGTGTGCGTGTATGATGTATTGCTGACACATGTGACGCGATGCTTGTGGAGGTCAGAGGGCAGTGCTGTGCACTCTTCTCTCTTTTTCTACCTCTACACGGGATCAGGGATCGAACGCAGGTTCTCAGACTTGTGTGACAAGCACCGTTGCCCACCCAGCCATCGGCCCCGCTCTCACACTGATATTTTTATCCATAATAAATTCATTAACATAAAGAAAGGGACCTGGATTCCAGAGATCCTAGGTTGATTGGAGGGAGTGGGCGTTGACATCTGACACCCCCTACACACACAGGTTCTGACAGGACCCAGTGCTTGGGAACTGTTGTTTGGATCATGTTTAAGCACGCTTACTGAGCCCGAGAAGTACTTCTGTTTCATCCACAGAACCAGATAAACTGGGCATGGTGGAGTGCTCTCCTGTAATCCCAGCACTCAGGAAAGGGAGGCAGGAGGATCAGAAGTTCAGGGTCATCCTCTGCTACATTTAAGGCCAGCAGGCTACCTGAGACCTTGTCTGAAAGGTAACATTCTAAAAGTAAATAAACAAAAAAAGTGTGTGTGGTTTGGACTTGGGGCGCTTGAAATTTGCCTCATTCCTGTAAAACCTTAACTATTTGTGGAAAAGTACCCCTCTCCAGGGGTCATTTTTAACGCTGTGGAATGTCTGTCTGCTGTCTTTCAGGGCTTTAACTCTAGGCCAATCTTCAGAGGTAAGTGCATTACTCCAAGTGACCACAAGGTGGCAGGCCAGGCACTTGGTTTTTGCCAGTCACTTGTGGTAAGGAGATTTTTGCATGGCTGGAGGAGTGTGCCCATAGGTGAGGTTGGGCTTCAGTTCATTTAGATAGTCAAAGGGTCAAAGGCAGAATAGGATGTACTTAGAGCTTGAAAGGTATTGAATGACGTGTGGCAATTAATGGGCTTTTTATAAGTTCAGATTTGTCTGTTCCACTTCAGGCTTTGATGGAGAGAAGGAACACAGTCTAATAAAAAGTAACAAGTGAGTTTTAAAATATTTAAAATTTTTAACGTCTGTATTCCATTCATTGTGTGTGTGTGTGTAATTTGAGGACTACTGTGGGCCCACCACGCGGGTCCTGGGTGTTGAACTCAGCTCGTCAGGCTCGGTGGCAAGCTGCTTAACTATCTCACCTGCCTCATGATATGTTCCTTTAAAATTTCATACAAACACACATTGCATATTGAACATATTCCCCTATGCCCTCTTTTCTTCCTTTCGACCCTCCCCTTGCCACTTCTTTCTAGTTAATCCCCATCTCCAGACAGTTTCCCTTCTAAGTTTATGGCTCAGACACAAACACAATTTTATATATCTACCTAAAATCTAGGATCGACAAATGAGAGAAAACCTAGGAATTTTGTCTTTCTGGGACGGGCTGAGTTCGCTGAGCAAGCGTTTTTCTGGCTGAATGCCTTTCCCGAAAATGACACGACTTTGCTTTTCATGGCTGAAAAGAGTTCCCCTGTGCACACACACATTTTTATTGCCTGATCTCTAAGCTTTCATACATGTATACGCTGTATGAGGAGCTTATTCGGTCTTCTCGTCTTTCCCGTTTTGCCTCTGTCTGTTTAGCCCTTTGTCACCCGCGATAGCTTGTTTCTACTTTCAAGACATATACATGTCTGTATATGTACACACACACACACACACACACACACACACACACACACACACACACGATCTTATGCATCTCTATAAAATCCAAGGCTTCTAAATGAGGGAGCGCATGGGATATTTGTCTTCCTGAGACTGACTTAACTGAGTTAATGTGTACTTTTCTGATGACATTCATCCTTCTGTCTGCAGAAGACACGGCTTTATCCTCCTTTCTGGTTGAAAGCATTCTACTGTGCGGATAAGCCACATTTCCTTATACACTGCCACCTCTCTGGACAGCAGGTTCGTCCCATAACTCAGCTCTTGTGCGGAGTGTGTGTAAGTGTCTCTGTGCTGTGTCGGCTTGGAGTCCTTTGGGGAAAAGACATGGGCGGGCTGCTGGGTCATGCGGAAGACATACTGTTGTTTTCCCCTGGGAACCCCCCATATTGATTTTCACGGTGGCTGTCCTACTTTGCATTCCTGGTATACCACACTAAGACGTTTGAATTAGCTACCCTTTCCTTTTCCTCACCTTTTGACAGTGCACGAAAGGGAGGAGTGTTAGTTTCTGCTGTGGCGGAAGCCTGCCTCTGCCGCCAAAGCTGCGTCATCACCTGTCGCCTGATGTTCATTTCCACTGTGCTCCCCTTAAAAGTGTCCGCCGGGCACGGCTCACTCTCTTCGCCTCTTTTTTCCTTCCTTGCCTCTTATTTTCTTTCTTGCTTCTCTTGCCTTTCTTGTCTTTTGCTCCTCTTCCCTGTTCTCTGCCTGCCTCTCTCATGTCCCTACTCCAACATGGCCTTTTGTCTCCACCCCCCATAAACCTCTTGCACGAAAGAAAGAAAGAAAGAAAGAAAGGAACTTTAAATTACATTTTTTTTTAGTGTGTGTGTGTGTGTGTGTGTGTGTGTGTGTGTGCTATAGTACCCGTGTGGAGGTTAGAGGACACGTTATAGGAGTTGGTTCTCTCCTTCTGTCATGTGGTCCCAGGGTTCTGACTCAGTCCCTCAGGCTTGGCAACATGGACCTCTACCCCCAAGTCACCTTGCTGGTCTGTGTTCCACGTTTCTAAAGTAGAATTTTGAAAACGCAACGTAAACACGCTATATGCTCGTGATTCGAGCTACTACTGATTTCCCGCGATTCAGAACTCCCAAGGACAATGAGGAGAAACACAACACAGAAGGTTCTCAACAAGCACAGGCTTGAAGCGAGACAATCCTGGCTGGAATTCCAGCCGAATCGCTCAGGAGCAGCCGTTCTTGGCACACATCCCTGCGCCGTTTGGAGCTTGGTCCCCCCTGTACCAGAAGGGATAGGAATTCCAGCATTACAGGAAAACAGAGCAGACAGTCACTCACTCACTGCCCAGGAACACGATTACAAGGACAATAGACACTTAGGTACGGTTCTGCACGGTGAGGTGGAGACAAACACGTTGGGGGTGTTGTTTTCAATTGCAGAGGGAAGGTACCATTTACAAGTTGTGCTTTGCAGGCTGGGAAACAAGGCCAAAGTGAGGAGCGCTAGAGAGCGTTGACCTCGAGACAAGCAAGGATCGAAGGATCTAGACAGTCTAGATCTGTGGTTTGCGGTGAGCAGTCTTTCCCATCAGAAACGATGATCTATCTACTGTTTATGTGGACCAGGGGGTAGGGTGCGTGCAATTCATGCACTGTGTTTGACCCACCCAGCACCCAAATACACAAAATGGTGATGCACACCTAATTCACAGTACTCAGGAGACGGAGGTAGGAGAATCCGAATTTCATGTCATTGCTAGCTCTACGGTGAGTTAAGGCCAGCTTGGGCTACACAAGACCATCCCTTAAAATCAAACTGAAACAAGCCACAGTGAAAATCAACAACAGCAATACCAACAAACCATAGAAGGCCCTCCTTTGGAATTCCAAGGACCCAGTACTTCTGGGGGAAAACAGGCTTGGCTGTGCTGGCTGAGATACTGGTCTGAAGTTACAAAGTGGACACTTTCCTTAGGGCCGGTGTGGAGCACAGCACTCACTGCACTGGCTGCGTGTCCAGTTCCACCTGGCTGGCTGGCTCCCAAGCCCTGTTCCAGCATTCCAGCGGGCAGAAGGTGGGCAGCCCCTGCTGGGGTGTTCTAGAACCTCTGTGGCTATGATAGCTGCTACTGTTCCTCGCTTCTTGAGGGCTGGGATGACTCCAAAGCTGTCCAGAAGAATGAAGGAAAACTCAGGGTTCAATTTACTGGCTAGTCTTCATGTAGGGGATCTTAAAATATTCTTTAACCATTTCATGCACATATATATAAAAATTTTGGTCATTTCTGCTCTCACCGCTCTCCCTTTCCTACGGAACCTGTTCTTTCCAACAGGTACTTTTAATTTTTTTTGAATTATATTTTTATTTTGTGGTTTTGTGTGTGTGTGTGTGTGTATGTGTGTGTGCGTGTGTGAGTGAGTGTGTGTTTGACCCCGTGAGTTTAACTGGGGTTGCTTGCATAAGCATGAGGTGAGAGTTACTTACAGGAGCTTGGGAAACTTAGCAGTGACTACATCATAGAAGAAAATAACAACCCTCCCCAGCATGGGAAACTTAGCGGTGATTACATCATAGAAGAAAATGACAACCCTCCCCCAGCAACTGGTAATTGCCAATAGGCCCCCCCAATGAAAGGTATTGTTTTGTGAGCCCCCTCCTTTAAGGGCCTTCTTGTGTGAGACTTTTTGGCAAGACTAGACCCAGAGCCTGTCAGGGGGCTGTTACCATCCACATGCAGGGCTTTGATTCTGAGCCATGCTTGGTTGGCCTCTTTCAGAGAGCCACATGCAAATTCTCTCTAAAGTACTACTTTCCCAGCCATAAAGAGAGCTATTGTTGGGGGGGGGCGAGCCTGGGGTTCTGTGATAATAGCGTTTTCACGAAGAAAAATCACACCCGCGTCGTCTGCACAGTTGAGGACATGGAACCTACTATTGAGCCATTCGGGCTAAAATGAAGCATTATCTGCTAAGATGGGTCTACCTGTGGGAGTCTGGGGCAGGTGAGCCAGGGTTTGCAGGTACTATTGGAAACGAATGGGTAAAATCCATTTGTCCATCCAAGAATGATTAAAAGCAATCATAGCTCTGCTGAGAAGCCCTGGCCTCACCGAAGTAGGAGGCAAAAGTGGGTAATTCACCATTATCAAAAGAAAAAGACAGAGGAGAAAGGCATGGGAGAAGAAGGGAGAAGAAAGTGGGATTCATGAAGTTCAAACTGCAGTGCCAACTGAGGGGAGCACTAGACTCTAGCAGTCCTTTCAAGGCTTATTGTAGGTGACAGTGAATGGTTGATGTGACTGTGTTATTGAATATGGGTCCCACCTGAGTCAGGAGCCAAGACGTGGGAGGACAGCTGCTGGCAGAGGGACTTGGGGTGAAGGACTTAGGTAGAGGCTACTGGGCTCTCTCTCCTCGAACAAAGGGGGGCTGCCCATTGCTCCCCCTCTTTCCATCCCCACTGCACTAACAGTTTTATTTTGAGAACTATTAAACATCCTCAGATGAGCAGAGAGTAGTGTGGCCTGGTGGCTTCCTGCCTGTGAGACTCACTTGGGGATCTCAGGAACCTCCAAAGCTGGTGAGCCTCCCTGACCATCCAAGTCCCGGAATCACTTCTCTGGGTAGAAACGTGGCTGTCACACAGTTTCAGAGTTCAGGCCCATACAATGGGCCCAAGGGCAGGCCCGGCACCTGTTTTTGAATCCCATATTATGTAGTGAAAATTACTTAAAACTCTTCACAGATCCTCAGCATCCACAGTGGAATATGACCATGACCGTGGTCAGGTGTGGAAATGGAATGTGTTTAGCAGTGATCTTGTTAAACTTTCCAAGATCAAGACAGAACTACGGCCAGAAATGCATCCTAACTGAGATAATGAGTCTAAACAGAGACTACTTTCGTTTTCGGCCATCCAGACCTGAATAATTACATAGTAACTATATTAATTACAACACGGCTTAGGCTGTTGGCTCACGCTATTGGCTACCTCTTACATCTTAATTGACCCATTTTTATTATTTTATATTTTACCACAAAGCTCATGGTTTGTTACTTCTTGCTTTTTGGGTGGCTACATGGTGTCTCCCTGACTCCACCTTCTTTCCTCCTCTATCTCTTCTCGGATTTTCCACGCTGCTACATTCTGCCCTGCCATAGGCCAAAGTAGCTTCCTTATTAACCAATGGCAATGAAACATATTCACAGCATGCTGAGGGGTATCCCGCATCAAAGGAGAAATTGGGAAGTGGGACTAAATTGACAGAGAGAAAAAACTACATGGAATCCAGGGAGAATCAGAGGTGCAGCAAAGGGAAGGGAAATATCAGGCCTGTGAGCTCCCCAGGTCTGCTCCATCAGCCGTTATATGCACGCTCTGTGCACTTCAGACTGCTTCCTTCACCCACCCGTGTCCCGAGGTCCCGAGGGAACCTGCTCAGGCTCATTGTAAGAGACAAGGTGGACAGTTTAGAGCAGTGGTTCTCAGCCTTCCTTTAATACAGTTCCTCATGTCGTGGTGACCCCAACCATAAGATTATTTCATCGCTACTTCAGAACTGTAATTTCTCTACTGTTATGAACTGTAATATAAATATCTGTGTTTTCTAACGGTCTTAGGTGACCCCTTTGAAAGGGGCATTGGACCCCCAAAGGAGTCTTGACCCTCAGATTGAGAACCTCTGGTCTAGACTATCACTAATTCCTAGACGGATAGATGAGAAGAGATTCACTGAAGACCTCTCCAGACCTCACTTCACTGGATCTCTTAAAATTTCAGGTGAGGGAGCTGTAGCTGCAGGAGGGATCTTGACTGTCGCCCCGTGGCCTCCTGATTCCAGACCAGGCTCCTTAGTATTTTCCAGCCACCACGATTCTTTGGTTTCTTCTTCATCTCAGCTCTGTCCAGCCGTATCATCGAGTTGGAGGTCTCTGCTTTCTCAGCCCTTTGCTTTGACTATTGACAAACACTGAGTAGGTGCCTAAAAGATGCTTCCCAGGCCACGGTCTTGCCTTGCAGATACATCGTGGCTTTCCTTATCTGTGTACATCTTAATTAATTAACTCTGTGTGTGTGTGTGTGTG
>JAQHUG010000333.1:1536381-1551663 GCA_028555095.1 Dicrostonyx torquatus | reverse complement strand
CCTTTAATCCCAGCACTCGGGAGGCAGAGACAGGTGGATCTCTGTGAGTTCAAGGCCAGCCTGGTCTACAAGAGCTAGTTCCATGATAGGCTCCAAAGCTACAGAGGAACCCTGTCTCGAAAAACCAAAAAAAAACCAATATTTTTAATTATTAGTTTTTTTTGTGTACAGATATTTCTGTGTACTACATGTATGCTCGATCAGATGATGGCATTGGATTTTATGGAACTGGAGTTATTGATGATTGTGAATAGCCATGTGACTACTGGGAACTGCATGTGTGTCCTCTGGAAGAGTGGCCAGTGCTTTTAAGCACAGAGTCATATCTTCAGCCCATTTTAAAAATAAACTATTTGGCCTATTAGCTCATGCTTATCATTAACTAGCTCTTATAACTTAAATTAACCCACAGTTCTTGCCTTTATTTAGCTAAATGGCTTGGTACCATTTATCAATGAGTCCTTTTCATCTTGCTTCCTCTGCATCTGGCTGATAACTGCATCTCAGCCCTAGTGTTTTTAATTTTGAATTCAACTCTTTGATTGGTGATATATAAGAAAACTCGGCTCTGGAACCCCATCTTGCTTGAACCTCTGTATGCCCTGTGCATGCTGTCATGGTCTCTGTGACTTCCTATGTGTCAGTCCTGTTGTGTCTGTAAAGCACTGTTTTTTTGGTGTCTTCTATCCCCACTGGCTCTTAAAATCCTTTCGCTACTTCTTTCACATAGTTCCCTGAGCCTGCTGGGAGGTATTGAATGAAGACACCTTTTTTATAGCTGAGTATTCCAAGGTCTCTAAATCTCTGTATGTTGTTCATTTGTAGATTTCTGTATTAGTTTTCATCTATGGCAGGAGGAAGTTGCTCTGATAAAAGCTGAGCAAGATACTGATCTATAAGTGTAGCAGAATGTCAGTAGGAGTTATTTTATTGTGATGCTCTCTTAAAAGAACAGTTGTATGTGCTTTCCCCTAGGCCCATGGCCTATCTAGTCTCAGGTTCCTGGCTACCTGAGCAGTACTAGGTATGGGTCCCATAACATGGAGTGAGCCTTCAACCCAATCAGGCAGTGGTTGGTTACTCCCACAACTGTAGAGCCATTATTGTACCAGTGTATTATGTAGGCAGATCCCTACTGTAGATCAAAGGATGTATAGCTGGGTTGATATTGACCTTTTTTCTCTGGTAGTGTTCAAAGTACCTGCTAGTATCATGAATACTAATAAGTAGGGATGAAAGATCTAGTTAGGTACCAGCTTGACTTCTCTGCGTTCAATAAACTATGTAAGTGTTGTCTACAGCAATAGGGCTTTACCATGAGAGCAACCAGTAGACTTAGCAATAACCCCAGTTGTTTGGGAGTTTCCATGGGCACCTTTGGTGAACAACTCTATTAGATGTAACCCATTCCTGGTACTGGCAGATTTCACTCGGTGGTGAGAGATGTCTAGTTGGTGCTATTTCTCCCCTGTTTTTTGGCAACTCTAATTAGATTTCTTTTATATGTGTGTATATTTTAAGAGGCTTCAACTGTAGTAGGTTTCCATATGGCCCCTCAACTGGCCCTGTTAGTATTAGCTGTCCCTCTATGTATTTCCTTCCTTACCCCCATCTTCCCTTCACATCTTTGTTTAATGTGTATTAACTTTATATCTTGCAATCATGCTCAAACTACTTATTAATTATAGGAGGTAGTATGGTAATTTATTTAAATTTTCTACATAGGTGATTATGGCATCCGAGAACAAAGATGTCTTCTTCTTTTCTTTCCCTCCTTTGTACATTTTTAGCTGTGATTTTGTCTCTTATTGCTATAGCTATATCTTCTAGAATTTGGTTGAAACATAGGCGCAAGATGTCTTATTCTTCATCTTTGTAAGAAAAACTTCAAATTTCTTACTGTTCATTTTATTTCTTTTATTTTTTCTGAAAAACTTCAAATCTTTGTTTTATAGAAGTAAATAGGCATATATTTATGGATACATATGCATACATAATTCATGTTCGTATATGTATGTATAAATTCCCAATAAAAGATGTTATAAGATGGAACACTTCACAAATTCGTGTGTCATCCTTTCACAGGGTCCATGCCAAATTTCTCTATATTATTCTAATTTTAGTATATGTGCTGCAAATATCATTTGAGTGTTAATTCTCTACTAGGCATTATTTTATATGCAAAAATATATCATAATGCAGATCTGCAAAGCTCCCAACAGTCCTGGAGCTTCAGTGCTAGAGCAGTCACAAAGTTGGTGAAAGAATTTATGGCACATGCTTGCTTGTGAGGTCAGAAGTTACCAAGCGCTCCAGACTGGGAGCGTTAGACAGTGTATTCCACCGCCTCATTGTTCTGGAGCCTGGAAGTCCCATATCAACGTGTCTACAGTGGCGTCAGTTACTATGACAAAATGCCTGATGAAAGCGACTGAAGACAGGAAGGTTTATTTTGGCTCACAGTTCTAGAATATAGTTCATCTTGGAGTAGTAAGAGTGTGAGGTGGGAGAGAGAGAGAGAGAGAGAGAGAGAGAGAGAGAGAGAGAGAGAGAGAGAGAGAGAGAGAGAGAGAGAGAGAGAGAGAGAGAGAGAGAGAAGCTGATGCTTAGCTTGATTTTCCCTTTTTATCCAGCGGGACCCCCCATCATGAAATGGTGTCTCCATATGTAGGGTGGTTCTTCCCACATCACTTACCCTAGTCTAGAAACTCTCTCACAGACCTGCCCAGAGGCTTGTCTCTTGAACGATTCCAGATCCTCTCAAGTTGACAATCAGTATAAACCATTACAATGGGGTTGACTTCTCTGAGGTCGCTCTGCTTGGCTGGTGACTGGTCATCTCCTCGTGCCTCCACATGCCAGTCCTCCCTGTGTGTATACCTATGTGAGTCTTCTCTTGTTGGATTAGAATCCACCCTAATGATCCGCCCATTTTTGAAGCAACTACTGCTTTCAAGAATTCTACATATGTGATGGTATTCTGAGGTACTATGGTGCTAGCATATGAATTTCAGAGGGGTGCAGTTCAGCCAGTATATAGCATAACTTCAAACGTGGTTCGGAAATAGGTACAGCCTATGTTGCTTGTCTACCTGTGATGCCTCTTCCCACAGAAAGAAGAGTGGCTTTGGTCAACAGAGTGGCCCAAAGGGAACATTGTTTGTCTCTCTTTGAACTTACACAGGCTACATGATGATTAGACCTAGATATCATTAAAATGATATTCCAGGGCATTGGTTCTCAACCCGTGGGTCATGACCCCTTTGAGGGTCTAGTGACCTTTTCATACGGGTTGCCTAAGACCATCAAAAATAGATATTTACATTAATATTCTTAACAGTAGTAAAATCACAGTTATAAAATAGCAATGGAAATAATTTTATGGTTGGGAGTCACCGCAATGTGAGGGACTATATTAAGGGTCACAGCATTAGAAAGGTTGAAAACCACTGTTCTAGGGGCTCTAGAGACAGTTCCGTAGCTCAGAACATAAACTATTCTTGCAGAGGCCCTGGCTTGCAAAGCCTCCACTGGGTGACTTATCTGATTGTAAACTCTAGCTCCAGGAGATCCAATGCTCTCTCTTCTGGCTTCTGCAGGTACCTACATTCACATGCACGCATGCACATTAATTTTAAAAAAAAAGAAATCTTTAAAAGAATAACGCATAAAACAAGCCCAGGTCTTGTTTGTATGTTTAGCAGAGCTTACTGGTGGTATGTGATTTATTTCTCTAACTGACTCAGGGAAAGTCTGCAGCCATTCCATGCGAAAACATTAAATCTGTTTATTTTCCTTCTTTAATCACCTCTTAATTTGCTGATAAGGCTCCAGTGCGAGCAGTTCCTGCTGTTTTATGTGCTCTTTTGCCATGTGGCTCATTGGTTTCTCTTCATCTAAGCTCTGTGGTTTTACTAAACGAATCACATTTCTCTGTCATGATAAGTTTTCGGTGTTGACATGCCAAGCACAAACCCACTGAATTAACACTCCTTTCTGTGCAGTTCTAGACTGGCTTTTGGAAATAAAGATTCTGTGATGGCTTATTTAACTGTCAACTTGATAAATCACCTATAAGACACACCTCTGGGCACATTTGTGAGGAATTATCTTGGTTCAGTTAATGAAGACGGGAAGACTCTCTGGAAGTGTAGGCAGCACCATTCCCTGGGCTGGGGTCCTGGACTGAATTAAATAGAAGAAAGTGAGCTGAGCACCAGCGTTCATCTCTCTCTGCTTCCTGACTGTGGATGCAGCATGACCACTTGTAACTCCAGGGGATCCGATGTTCTCTTCTGGTCTCTGTAGTCATCTGCACCACACACACACACACACACACACACACACACACACACAAACACACACGCACGCACACACTCACAATTAAAATTAAGACTATTTAAAAAAAGAGAAAGGGTTCAGATGTATAGCACAGGAAGCAGTTGGGCTGACCAGAGGTATTAAGAGGGAGCAAAGAATAATTTGTTTGTGCTTTCTGGGCCCTTTTCTTTTTTGATTTAAAAACCATTATTGAAATGTCTGTGTTCATTGACTGACTCCTGAATCGGTGTTAATCCACTAACTGAAAATCTATTAGATACTAGGGCCTGGGTTTATAAGTGAACCGTTTCTTCAAAAATAGCCCTACATTTGTCTAGAAACTTTTGGAAGCAAATGCCGATACAGGATTAAGTATGCAAGGGCCTTACTTCAACTTCTTAAGCCTGCAGGGAGAACTTATCAAGAAGCAAAAGTTAACAAATCAAACAAAAATCCCCTCATCTCTCTAGTTATGTAGAGTCCAAGCACCCTGGGTGTCTCTGCCCAGTCTTTTCTAACCATTATGGAGCGACCCCAACTCCTACTGGCTTCTTTTATTGTGTGTTTAAATTATTTAAGTTAGCCTATAAGGTGACAGGTTTCACTGGCTCCACATCTTGGTTACTGTAAATAGTGGAGCAAAAAATGTGGATGTGCAAGTGTCTCTGTAATGTGGTGACTTAGACACTTATGTTGATTTTGTTTCTCTTTTTTATTTAAAAAATTTTCATACAGTATATTTTGGTCATGTTTCTCTCCTCCCTCAACTCCTCCAGATCTTACTCATGTCCTACCCACCCAACTTTGTTTTCTGTCTTTCTCTCTCTCTAAAACAATCTCCCCTCATAAAACACCAAAAATCAAATAACCCCAAGACACTAATGAAGCCAGATAAAATGAGAAATGCGAAAGCGTGTGTGTGTGTGTGTGTGTGCGTGCTTGCATACACACACACACACACACACACACACCACACCTCACACACACTGTGGATTTTGTTCAGCAACTACTCTTTGGTTTGGGACCTGTCTTGGAATGAGGCTGATGTATCTAGAGACATTTCATTGGAAAAAACTGAATTTTCCCTTTGCCAGCAGGTATCAGTTGCAAATCGTTTCTTGATTAGGAGTAGGACTCCGTGTCCTTTTCCTCTTCCAGCTGTGTTCTGGGTCCCCATCTGGCTTGGACCTGTGCAGGCCCTGTGCACGTTGCCCCAGACTCTGTGAGTTCATATTTATGTCAGTCCAGTCAGTTATGGCTGGCAGATTTTGTTTCCTTTGAATCAGCTATCCCCTCTATCTCTTAAAATTCTTTGGCCTCCTCTTCTGCACAGCTCTCTGAGCCTGGAGGGGACGGTTTGATGAAGACATCCCACTTAGGGCTGAGTGCTCCCAAGTCTGTCACTCTCTGCACCTTGTCTAGTTATGGGTGTCTGTGTTAGTTTCCATCCACTGTCAGAAGCTTTTTTGATGTGGCGTTGATACTATATCAGATATGTAATTGATAAAGATCGTAACATTTATTAAGCCATAGCCAGGAATGGCATAGGTGGGTCACATGGAAGTTCTACTTCTGATTTTTAAGAGACCCTGTACTGATTTCCACAGTGACTGTACCAGTTGACACTGCCCCCAGAGGTGAATAAGGGTTCATCCACTGCCATTCATTTTCTTGATAATAACTACCATTCTTCCTGGATGAGATGGAATCTTAAAGTACTTTTAATTTTCATCTTCCCAAACACTTTTCAAATATTTATTGGTCACTCATATTTCTTCCTTCAAGAGCCCTGGGGTTATTTTACTAGTCCATTTATTGGTTGGATAATTTTTTTGGTGTTTAATTTTTGGAGTTCTTCATAAGTTTCTGACATTAATCTCCGTCTTCTGCCAAAGCTTTGCTCCCATTATAGGCTCTATTCCCTATGATGGCTGTTTCCCTGGCTGTTCAGAAGCTTTCCGATTACATGCAAGCCCATCTGTTAATGCTTGGGTTTATTTCTGGGTCCTCTATTCTATCCCACCTGTTTACCTGTCTGTTTCTGTGCCAGGACCATTTGAGTTCCTTCCAACAGTGATGTACAATAGCTTGCGCTCCTGTCGTTTTCAGAAACTCCTTGCCTTTTCCTGTATATTGGAATATTTGGCCTATGCTTTGCTCTAGAGTAGTCAGGCATCCAGGCCTTACATAAAGATCTTTGATCATTTTATCATTTTGAATAGACTTTTTTTTTCTTTGTTTTTCAAGGCAGGGTTTCTCTGTGTAACAGTCCTGGCTGTCCTGGAACATGCCTTGCAGAGCTCGGACTCACAAGTTCCACCTTCCTCTACCTCCCAAGTGCTAGGATTAAAGGTGTGCACCACCGTCACCCAGCTTGAATAGACTTTTGTATGGAATGAGAGAGATGCATCTAGTTTAATCCTTGCAAAAGCAGATATCCAGTTTTCCTTACCCCTTGTGTTGGAGAGGCTATTTAGTTCACTAATGTAAGCTTTGATATCCTTGTTAAAGATTAGATGGCCAGAGCTGCATGGGTTTATTTCTGACCTTCAGTTCAGTTGTTGTACATTGCTGTTTTGTGCCTGTGCAATGAAGTATGGTTTGAGATCAGATATTGTTACAGGATTGCTTTGGTAAATAGTATAGGAGTTCCCATGCTTCCATATGAATTTTATGGCTCTTGTTTTCTAGTTCTGTGAAAAAGCATGTCACTAGAAATTTGATGGTGACTCCGTTGAGTCTGTAGATTGGTTTTGTAATACGGCATTTCCCCAATATTAATTCTGTCATTCCATGAACTGCAAAGGTCTTTTTATCTTTTGGTGTCTTCTTCACTTTCTTTCTTCAGTGTCTTGGATTGTTTTTGTTGTAGAGGTCTTTCATTTCCTTGATTGTATTCCTAGGTATTTTATATGTTTTTGATGCTATTATGAATGAGATTTTTTTCTCCTAATTTTGTCTCTGCAAGTTCGCCTTTGATATATACAAGTTACTCATCATCATCATCATCATCATCATCACCAACAACAACAACTTTGTGTGTGCATGTGTATGGCATATATGCACATGTCTATGTAGGGATACATGGCTGCACTCGCAGAATCCAGAGGAGGTTGTTGGGTATCCTGCTTTTCATTCTTTGCCTAGTTTCTCTGAGACAGAATCTCTCACTAAACTTGGAACTAGGCTGGCAGGCAGCTAGTTCCAGCAATCCTCCTGCTTCTGTCCACCACATCTCTTGGTTCCAGGTATCTGTGGGCCACACCTGGTTCTGTGGATTGGAGCTTCTGTCTTCACATTTATGCGACTGGAACTTTTCTCTCTGAGCCATCTCCTCAGCTCAGGCTTGATTTCTTCAATGGATGAAGTCCATTATCATGGGAGGGGATTAGCTATTGTGACAGTGGGTGGCTCAGAAGGGAACGGTCTGATATGTTTTGTTTTGTGTCTATTGTCCCTGGCCCCCACCTCCATGAACCCAATCTCCCTGACCATCACAGTATGTGTGCCTTGATGCTTCAGAAGATGAGCTAAATAAACTTCTGTTTATTATAAAGTATCCATCCTGTGGTATTTTGTGATAGAAACAGAAAACCGGGGCAGGTGGGCAGGTGGTGAATGCATTTCCTTTGCCAGTGCTGAAGATGGCAGATCCCTGGTTTTCCTGCTTACTCTCAGGCAGCATACAGCCCAATTGTCATGCTAGTCACAAACACACTAGAGTACTCCAACAGTCAAGACATCTCTGCACATAATGAATGTGAGATGGTGGCTCTCCTGTGCTGGGTCTCGGCTGCAGCTGAGGAGGGCAGAGACATGCCCTACTTCCTTTGTCCGTTCTTTCTGTTCCTTCTCTGCTGGAGAGTGGGGAGAAGGAGGGACAGGAAAGCTCTTCCTTGAATTGCCACCTGCATTCCATTCTGGTAGATATTTTTAGTGACTCTCAACAATGCTCTGGTGAGCTCATTGGGATTTCTGCCTGGGGACCTGCTGTAGCATCCTTGGTGCGGGCTCTGCAGTGTCTGGCCTATTTACTTCCTTCAGCCTTGGTTCTCCAACACTTTGTCACACACTCCCAGGCAGGCCTTATGGGTAAGGTTTAAGTAGGTCCTGACTGCCTTTCCTCATCGTCTACATCTTGTCCCAATTAGCTCTTACGTTGCTGGCCAGTCTGGCTGTATGTGCCTTCTATTCACGCTACCCAGTCTAGGTATCCCACTACCTATTTTTGGTCCTGTGGTGGCTCATATTGTCAACTTGATGGGAATCTAGAATGACCTAGGAGACAAATCTCTGGGCATGTCTCTGAGGGAGTTTCTAGAGTGAATTGAAAGAGATGGAAAGACCCACCCTAAGTGTGATCAGTCTAAGCCTGGACTGGGGTTCTGGAATGCATAAAATGGAGCAGGCAAGCTGAGCAGGAGCATTCCTCCATCACTGTTTCCTGACTGCAGGTGTCACGTGACCCGCCTCACACCACCATGTCTTCCCCATCATGATGGACTGCACCCTCAAACTGTGAGCCAAAATAAGCCTTTCCTCCCTTCAGCTGCCGTGTCAGTTATTCTCTCATGGTAATGAGGAAAGTAATTAAAGCACACACCTTTGTGTTGTTCAAATGGCCCAGTGGCTCTCTGTCTAGGCTCAAGATCAGCTCAAGTGCAACTCACAACAACTGCTTCACAAATGTCCTCTTCTTCCACTTGCTAAAGATGCTTCTATCACAGAAGTAAATAAACACTGCTGACGATGGGGTCAGGAGTTCCAGAGCCAGATTCTGACCACATCCTGTAATTCTTCTTCACTGGAAGTCATTCTACCCTCCCTCTCTCCCTCCCTCCCTCCTTCCCTCCCTCCCTCTCTCCCTACCTCCCTCCTTGCCTTTCTCCCTCCCTCCCTCCTTCTCTCCCTACCTCCCTCCTTGCCTTTCTCCCTCCCTCCCTCCTTCTCTCCCTCCCTCCCTCCTTGCCTTTCTCCCTCCCTCCCTCCTTCCCTCCCTCCCTCCCTCTCTCCCCCCCTTCTCTCTTTCTGTGTGTTTTGAGTCTCATTCTGTAGCCTAACTTCACATTGAACTCGGGGTTCATGCAGTCCAGACTGACCTCAAACTTAGGATTCTTTTGCCTCAGCCTCTTAAGTGGTGGGGTTATAGGGGTTCACCCCTCTCATCTGGCCATCTATACTCTCTTTTCTGTCCAGTGTCTTCAGTATTGGCAGCTCTGTTGGAGTGGACAGTAAGAACTCCCATTAACAAGACTGCCTATGATGAACGCTCTGCTGCTCCCCCACGTGAGCAACCCAATCTTCAATCTGATTGGCTTTACAATTGAGGTTTCAGGAGAGTGCTTATGTCATGGAGACAGAAGTCTCCAAGGGCCTGGGGAGTCAGTTTAGTTAGTAAAGTGCTTGCCTTGTGAACATCTGTATCTGAGCCCCGGAACTTCTGGGAAGGAGCAAGGCATGGTGGCTCATGCTTGCCACCCTGTCTCTGGGGAGGTGGGTTCCTTTAAAGGCTAGCTACTCATTTATCCCACTTGGTGAGTTATAGGCTAGTGACAGACCATTTCAAAAAACAAAGTAGACAGTACCTGGAGAATGGCACCTGAAGTCGTCCTTTGGCCTCCACACACATGCACAGACATGTGCACATGCACCTGGACACACATGAGCACACAGAGACAGACACATGCACAGGAGACTCCAGGGAATTCACTTGCTTCCCTCCCCATGTCTGGACTTCACAAGAAGATGGTTACCTACCAACAAGCTGGGAGGGAGCCCTTCGCAGGCACAGAAACGCTGCCACTTTGATCTTGAACTTTCCAGCCTTTTCAGTGGGGGAAATTTCTGTTCACTCTAACTGTGCAATCTAAGGTGCTCTATTATAGCAGCCGGAACAGACCGGGATACGCCCCCAGCAAGGCTTCTCTGAAGGTTAGACAAAGCAGGAGCCTGCTCTTCTTGGCACTGGAAAAGAAAGGAAAAGCCGGCGATTGTTCTGGTTACAATAAGTTCGTGTAATGACTTACATAATCCAAGCAGCTGTGAGAATGGAAAACTAGCTCACAGAGGAGGTTAGGCAAATCCGCACCAAGGGACATCTGCGGACCTGTCACTGTGGAAGAAGGTTCTGGAAACGCCTCCAGGAAGTGGCAGCTGGAATTACTATGCTGCTTTGGAGAACAGAACGGTGTTCTTTTTTCCACTCATGGTTGTGTAAAATGTAAATCCACTGATGCCTGGCAGACCTGCGGAGAGCTGAGTCACGTGGGCTTCTGCAACATCAAGGAAGATGTGCCCTGACTGTAAGCCGAGTGGCCCCACTTCACAGTTCTTCCGCGGCAACTGTGGACTCCCGCTGAGTCTGAGAGAACCCTCACTGGATAAGGTGCCAACTAAAGGACACTGGCTGGCTTTCTGTCAGGAATGTTGAGCAGAAAGCCTTCAGGGTGGAAGGCTGAAACTGTCTCCCCATTGCCTTCCTAGGAGTCTTGCGCTGTTGCCACACAGCCTGTGATGGTTGTCTTGATGTCCGCCGGACAGGAACACAGGTCAAGTAGGAGACACACCTCTGGGTAGGCCTGAGAGGGGATTTCCAGGAAGGGTTAACTGAAGGGGAAGACCTAGTGGGTGGCACCTCCTTGTGTTTGTGTGCTGCAGATATAAAGGTCCGGGAATAATCGGTGCTGTGTGCCTCCCACTCTCAGTTCCGGCTGGTGAGTGCAGTTATCCTGTTGCTGCCACCACTGCCGCTGCCACCCCTCATCAGACTTTAGCTTCAGTCTTCCGTATGGAATGCAGATCAGCAGCTTTCCAGGCATCATCCAGGCCCCCAACATTAGATTGGAACAACTGAGGTGCACACATTCATGAACGACTACTGGGTTCTCAGTCTCTCTAGCTTACAGACACCCACTGCTACTGGTTGTTACCCATGCTGGTAATTCCCTCCTTATAACCGGTGTGTATGCCGCCCACTCTGTCACTCTTGAGCAGTAATTCTCAACCTGTGGGTTGCAACCCTTCTAGGGGTCACAGCTCAGATACCCTGCATAGCAGATATTTCCAATACGATTCTTAACAGTAACAAAATTACAGTTATGAGGTAGCAACAAAATAATTTTATAGGTAGGCGTCACCACAGCATGAATTCGCGGATGCATTAAAAGGGTCGCAGCATTAGGAACATTGAGAACCGCTTTTCCAGAGCAACGTTCTAGCTTCATTTTGCGGCTGTGATGAAACACTGCAACCAGAAGCAGTTTAGAGGAGGAAGGGTTTATTTGATTTACACTTTTATGTCAGAGTCTGTTATTAAGGGAAGTCAGGGCAGGAACTCAGGCAGGAACTTGAAGCAGAAACCTTGGGAATGCCATTTGATGGCTTGCTCAGGCTCATGAGTAGCTAGTTTTCTTGTACAGTCAGAACCATCTATCTAAGGAATGCTGCTTTCCACAGGGGACCCGACCCTTCCACATCAAACAGCCATCAAGACAATCCCCTACAGACACACTCACAGGCCAGTCTGATCTAGGCAGTCCCTCAGCAAGACTCCCTTCTCAGGTGCCTTCAGGTTGTGTCAAGTTGACAGCACAATTGAACTAGGACAGGACCCTGCCCAGTAGTCTGTCTACTGTCTTCTGAGTGTTGGCTCAGTTCCCATGAAGCCCTCTTCAATCACTTGCCTGGGAGACATCTCTCTGAGGAGCAGTCTGAGTGCTGTTATTTCTTGTGCCTTGTGTTGTTGCTATGGTCCTTGTGGGATGCTGCTGGTGCCTTGTGTCGTTGCTATGGTCCTTGTGGGATGCTGCTGGTGCCTTGTGTGCCTTTTGAAAAAAACCTGAAGTCCTACTTGAAAGATAAATGCGCCAAAAAAAAAAAAAAAGCCCAGTCAGACACAGGAGTGGGAAGTCACAGTGGAGCTAATGGCTTCTGCTCAGGTCCTGTTGGCAAATCAAGCCCATCTCAGGCCTTCAAGTAGTCATATCAGCCTGATGGTTAGGACTGTGACTTTCTTTCTTTTATTTCTTAGCAGTTCACAGATGCTAAATAAAGTTTGTGCTGTGCGCTAGGTCCCCAGCCTCTTTAGAAGCTCTTGGCCCTTGCTCCTTCAAGAACCCAGCCTTGAGGGGAACCTGGCATATGGGAGTGTATAATACAGTGAGGATTCATTCACTCAGGTGTGGGGCCAGCATTCTGCAAGGGTGAGCATCAGAGGAGCTGTCTTTCTCCAGGAGACACATTGTGACCCACGACATCTCCTGTTAGAAGCAAAACTGACACTAAAAGAGGTTGGTGTGTGTGTGTATTTGTGTGTGTGTGTGTGTATTTGTGTGTGTGTGTGTGTGTGTGTGTGTGTGTGTGTGTGATGGACAACAAGAATAGGGTCGACAAGAATAGTGGATGTTTTGGCAGCTTCTAGTATGGGAGGTTTTGAGGAGACAGTGGATGCCTAAGGAGGATTTTTAGAAGGCTTTTCTGTGGATTGTGAGATGTAATCCTCTATTTCCCCTGGCAGTGCCCTTTAAGAAAAGCCTGGCAGATTTGGAGACCGGCAATTACCAGCTGGGCCAAGAGTGCTTCACAGTGGGCAAGGAAGGTGATGCTGACTAGGGGGCAAGCAGGTCACCCTGGAGCTGGCTTCTGTGTCACAGCCTGCATTTTTCATTAACCCTCAGTTAGAGTATAGGTTTTACAAAGTTCATGCATCTGGAATGATTTTATTCTACTATTTAATCCTTTTAATATATCCCATTACCTATCTTGCCTTAGTCTTCCGAACAGTAGCTTTTATAGCCTTATCTGTGCTTTACGCTCTGATCTCACTGTTTATGCACCTTGGCACTCTCTTTGAGCACTAACATCTAAGTGCATTGTCTACTCGTCAAATTGATTTCCTAGTATTTTCCCACTTTAGTATGTTTGAAGATAATATTTACTTGTGGCTTTTTACGTTTCATTCCCCCCCACAAAGAAAACTTTCAGCTATCTTACAGATATGACTGTGTTCTGTCTAAACCATGTTTCATCTTTTCACCTTCTCCTGGTGTCTGTTAGGATCATTGTA
The DNA here is from genome assembly GCA_028555095.1 of Dicrostonyx torquatus. NCBI lineage: Eukaryota > Metazoa > Chordata > Mammalia > Rodentia > Cricetidae > Dicrostonyx > Dicrostonyx torquatus. Next base: position 1,538,279 of record JAQHUG010000333.1, on the reverse strand, counting down.
AACGCTTAGAGAGATTCACTCTGGTCAAGGCAGTGGCTGTGCTCTGGCTGTCTTGTTTCCCAAATGCTGTCAGTCCTTCAGCTTGTTGTGTTGGTGTGGTCATCATCCCTCCCTTGCCTGGGCCCTGCCCTGCTTTCTCCATGGTTCAGTGCCCTTCTTTTCATTTTATCCTCTACCTATAGCAGAGCAATGGTGTGTGTGTGTGTGTGTGTGTGGTGTGTTTACCTGTCTGTCTGTCTTTGTGTGTGTCTGTGTGTGTGTTTACCTGTCTGTCTGTCTTTGTGTGTGTCTGTGTGTGTGTTTGAGGGATGTATGTGCACGTGTGTGTGAATGCATGTGGAGCTCTTCTCCAGAGCCTTCTGGCTTTTGTTTGAGACAAGGTCTCCCATTGACCTGAAACTTCACCTCATAAGGCAGGCTACATGGCTGGCAAGCTCCTCGGGTCTGCCTGTTTCTGCCTCTGGCCTTGATTTTGCTGAACTTACAAACTCATGTGAGCACACGTTTCTTCATATATGGGTTCTGTGGATCTAAGCGCATGCTCTCATACTTGAGTGGCAAACACTGTATGACTGACACATTTCCCTACATCCACAGTGTTTCTTAAAAAAACATTTATTTTCATTTGTTTACATATGTATATCTCTCCCTCTCCTGTGTGTGTGTTGTACATGTATGTGAGCGTGCCTATGGAGGCCAGAAGAAGGCACTGGATCCCTCGGAGTTGGAGTTTTATAGGGCTGTGAGTCACCCTTTGTGGGTATTTTGCTAGAGCAGTATGTGTTCTTAACTGTTGATCCCTCTCCTCAGTCCTAACATAGTTATATTTTTAAAACAAAAATATACACTTTCCCAGTTATTTTTAGGTAACAAATTAGAATATATGACATTTGTAAAAACTTACATGACTTTAATATAAAATCCCATTTCTACTGTTTTGTATTTATATTAGTTAAAAACTATTTACACTATAAAAACTTTAAAACTTATCTGAAAATCAGCAATATGATACTTTAAATGCCTGAGGACCCATCATCTGCGTTTTGTCATTACTAACAGTTCACTAAAACGTGTTTAAGTTTTAAATCCATATATAAATTATTATGTTTTTTGAGACAGAGTCTCTCACCGAGCCAGGTTTGGTTGACAGGCTGATTAGTGAACTTCAGGAACCCTCCTGCCTCCACCCAACAGGAGTGAGATCACAAGCACGCGCCACTACATTCAGTCTTTATGTGGACGCTGGGGGTTAAACCCAGGACTTCATGTTTGTGTGCCAGGCACATTACTGACCGATCCATCTCCCCAGCCCCCAAACTGTTTTCCATCAGACCTCCTGTTTGTTTTTATGGTGTGCTTGCGTGGCCTGTGCCACACCCCTCCATGGATGACAGGTCAGGTGATCACCACCCTGGGCACTAGTTGGCTCCACTCTGCATCAGCCTGTTGGCGCACACATCTCCCAGGGAGCCCACAGCTTGCACGGTTCTCTAGCTCTGTAGCTTTTTCTCTTAAAGATACCTTTCCTTGAGGTGGCTAGTCTCTTTCATGCTTTTGACACCGAGACACCCCTGATTTCCTTCTATCTGAGATCTAAGCTTCAAGATGCTGGACTCTGGGAGACCATCCCAACTTTCCTCGCCCTGTTCTTCCCACTGCCTGGCCCTCTGACGTCTCACTTAGCCCCTCTGACAGCGCATGGATTTCAGTCATTAGTAATCACGTTTGTCCATTTCCATCCTAGGCTATGGGTTGCTTGAGTGCATATGATGGCTAATGTCGGTTACCAACTTGAGAGGGTGTAGAATTCCCTATGAGGAAGTGTTTTCAAGATTGGGTTGCAGCTCTTTAAGAGGTCCTGCCATGAAACACTTAAATAGTGTTGATAAAAAGCTGAC
>JAQHUG010000333.1:1521201-1533691 GCA_028555095.1 Dicrostonyx torquatus | reverse complement strand
TTATACATATATACATTATAGACTAGGATCAGAACATGGTTTTTTCTTTCTGAGTTTGGGTCATCTCAATACACTTTCCAGATCTATTCCTTTTCTGCAAATTTCATTTTATTTACAGATGAATATTATTCCCTTTTTGTATGTATACCACATTTCATCACACGTTTGCTTGTTGATGGGCATCTAAGCTGGTCACATAAGCTTGCTATCATAAATGGAGCAGCAATAAATAAGGGTGTGCAAATACCTCTGTGATGATATGGAAGGTTTTTTTGGTATATGCCCAGGAGTGGTATAGCTGGGTTATATGATAAATCTATTTTTAGTTTTTTAAGGAACCTCCAAATTTATTTCTATAGTGGCTGATTAATTTGCACCCTTACCATCAATGGAGGAGGGCTCTTCTTTCTCCTCATTTTCTCTAATATTCATTGTCAGATTTCTGGCTGGAATGAGGTAGGACTCTCAAAGTGTTTTAATTTGAATTTTCCCAATGACTTGGAATGCCACAAACTTTTAAAAATAGTTATTGGCCAGTTGTGTCTCTTCTTTTGAAAGCTGCCTGTTCATTTTGTTAGCTCTTTTGTTGATTGGCAGTTTGTTTCCTTGGCATTTACATTTTTTAGTTATTTGTAAATTCTGTTAGCTCCTGTCTGAATGTACCTGGGAAAGAGCTTTTTTTTTTCCAATTTTGTAGGACATCCATTTGCTGATCGTTTCTTTTGATATATTTAGATTTTACACAGCCAGATCTATTGAGTCTAAGATTAGTCTCTCTGCTACTGAAGTTCTCTTCAGAAAGTTCTTATCTAACTCAAAATCTTAAAGAATATTCCCTATGTTTTCCCTTAATATTTTCAACATTTCTGGTTTTAAATTTAGGTTCTTGATCCACTTCAAGTTGTTTTAAGTACAAGGTGAAAGATATGGATCCAATATCATTCTCATGCGGATGGATATGCAGTTTTGTCAGCACCATTTGTTGAATAGGCTGTGTTTTTCCCCACTGCATCCTTTACCCCTTTGTCAAAAATTGTGTGTATATATCTCTGTAGTTTATTTCTAGATCCTCTATTCTGTTCCATTGGTCTGTCTGTTTTTGTGGCAGTACCAAGCTGCCTTTGTCACTGTAGCTCTGTAGTATAATTTGAGGTGAGAAATTGTGATACCTGTATTCTTAGACCTTTAGCTATTTGTGGTATTCTGTGCTATCACAGAAATTCTAGATCTGCATATGTTCTAAGAATTTTAATGAATTTTGCATTAACCCTGTAAATTAATTTTCATACTACAGCCATTTTCTTGATGTTAATTCTGCTATTTCCACAGCATTGGTGATCTTCCCATCCTGTAATGTGTTCTTTGATTTTCCTTGTCAGGGTCTTGAAGTTTTCATTGTATAGGTCTTTTGTTTATTTGGTTAGGTTTATTCCTAGGTATATTATTATTTTTTGAGCTACTGCAAATGAGATTTTCCTTCTCAGAAAGTTTATATATATATATATATATATATATGAGAACGAGTTGGTATATATGAAGGCTAGTGTTCTGTTTTTGTTTTAAATATTGATTTTGTATCATATAACTCTAACGTGTTTATTAGATCTAAGAGTTTTCTTACAAATTCTATAGGATATTTTAAGTATAGAATTATGCAATCTGCAAATTAAAATAATTTGACATCTTAATTTCCTATTTTCATCTCTTTTCCTTATCTAATTGCTTTTATACTCCAAGAACTATCTAGAAAAAGCATTTCCTCTAAAGTCCAGAACATGGTGGGAAATGCTTTTAGTGTGTTTCTGACTGTGTAGTGTTGGTGTAGCTTTGTTATATATAGCTCTAGCCTTTACTATTTTGAGATATACTCCATCTATCTCTAATGCCTCCAGGACTTTTATTCTGAAAGCATTTTGAACTTTGTCAAATACATTTTCAGCACCAATCAAGAAGATTTTGTGATTTCAGTCTTCAAGTTTATTTATATGGTATATTACACTTACCCATTTACATATGTGGAACCAGATTTGCATCGCTGGGATGAAGCTCACTTGGTCATGATGCACGATCTTATTAATGTGTCTCTGAATTTAGTTTTAAAGTATTTTGTTGATAATTTTTGCGTTTTTGTTCACCAGAGAAATTGGTTTGTGGTTTTCTTTTTTGTTGTCTCTTTACTTCATTTTGTTACCAGGATAATGCTGACTCCGTAGAACGAATTTGATAGCGTTTCATCCCTTTCCATTTTGTGGGACAAATAAGGTGGATCAACATTAGATTCTCCTTGAAAGTTTGATGAATTCATCAGTGGTCTCAGGTTTCTCTTTGTGAGAGTCTTTTATCTCATTGTAATGAGTTCTTTATATCTTCTAGATTTAATTGTAGTAGCTCATATGCATTTAGATAGCATCCAGTTCTCTTACACTTTCCAGATTTTTAGAGAACTTTGAAAACATGTAGTCTCTGCTTCTTGATTACGGAGGCAATGCGGCCTCATGCTCCTGCCATCTTTCCTCCCGACCATGACGGACTGCACCCTCAAGCTGTGAAGAAAAAGAAACCCTCCTTTTCTTAAGTTGCCTTTCTCAGGGACTTTGACATACCAGCGAGGAAAGTAACTGATAGAGCATGGGATGTTTGTGTCTCCCCCATGGCTGAGAAGGAGCGAATGAAGAGGAAGCTGAGAGTGGCCTTTGGGGTTGCTCCTGACTGGAATGATCCTGACGCCTTTGCCATTCATCCGTGGTGTGCCTTACCATTTCATCATCACCCTCGTGATGCCCTTCACAGTGTGCAGCCTGGCACCACTTTGGCAAGAAATTGGGCAAACCAGAAGCATTTATGGATACATCTCCCCGCTTTGCTGCTAGTTGGGGATTTTGTGTGGCCTTAGAGTCCTTTGTACTCCCCAAATGTTCACGGCTTCTCGGCCCTGAGGTACCTGGGAACTCACATAAGGCGTGCGGGTGAGGAGGTGGTATCTATACACCTAGGCTGGTTCATACTCCATCCCTGTATTAATTAATTTTCTTGTTGCTGTGACAAAATGCCTGACACAGCATCTTAAGAAAGGAAGGTTTTATCTCGGCCACTGTATGAGTTATATTCCTTCCTAGCAGCGGAGTCATGGCAAAGTTCAGCTTTCTTTTTATTTTTCACTCAGTTCAGGTCTCCAGTCCATAAAACACTACTGCTCACATTTAGCGAGGGTCTTCTGATCTCACCGAATACAGTCTAGAAACTCCCTCATACACATGCCCAGGGAAGTGCCTCCTTGCTGTTCTTGATCCTGTTGTTGGTTAATATTAATCATCACGGGTGCACAAGGCTGTCCTCTGGATGTGCGCCAGCAGATCTAAAAGCTCTTGCCATTGTTAGAGGCCTGAACGTGGAGTGCTCAGCACTTGCCTCCCTGGTGGGGCTGTATTTTATCCCTTCCCTTGTGTTTGTTCATATCAGGTGGATTAGAGAACTCAGCAAATGGTTCTCTGCTTCCATAAGATAGGGCAGAGTTATATGCTCGCACATAATCTCTTTTCTGAGAATATTGTTCAAAAAACAGGTCATCTATTGTAAAGAAAATTAGCTAGTAATTAAATTTAACTGGAAGTTACAGTATTGGTGCTTTCATTTGGAGACTGTATGCTCCCCTAATTACTTTATTGCTACAGTTACCCTGACTGAGCATTATTATTATTTGTGTGCAGGGGAGGGTAAAGGGTAGTGGTGGAAAAGGTTATATTTAATAAGTTAGATAATGCATTCTGGACTTGAGGTTTTTAATTGGCAGAGGCCCTCCTTCAAGGAGAAATTTTTCCTTCTGCCCTCTTCCAGGTCTGTCTGACCGGAGTCAGCTTGGTTTTACTCCAAAGTCATTCTGATTTGTCACCTTGTGGGAACTTTTGGCAAAGAACCATGTTTCAATTCTGACAAGAACAGCTAGCTATGGTTTTTCTTTTGTGTGGTTCACGGAGCACAGCTGGGGGAGGCACAGTGGTCTCCTGGACATAACTCGTTCTAATTCCGCCCCTTCTCCCAGGGCCCTGAGAGGGGAGCTGGCAGAACACAGGCTAGAATACTCCCTGGTCAAGCAGCTTGTTCCCCAGCAGACTTGGATAGTGTGGCAGGTTGAAGGGAGAGCTGAGGTCAGGGAAGTTGGGAAGGGTGGAACCCTCGCTGGAATTTGTATTTATCTTGGCCATAGGTGATGCTAAATAACCAGACACCCTCAGAGGCAACAACTTGGTTCCTCTGCACATGGGTTTCTCTTAGCTTTTTGATCTGCTTGGGAAACCTGAGTCCAATATCACTATGGCTTCTCCACTTTGAGCCTCACTGTAAATGTCTCTTTTTCCTCAAGGAATGGTCCTTCTGCTACTTAAGCCTTTCAGACAAAACAGCTGTATTAGCTACTTTTCTCATCACTATGGCCAGATCCCTAGCGGGAAGTGCATTCTAGCTCATAGCTGAGGGATATAGTCCATCATGGAGGGGAAGACAGTAGCAGCAGGGGTAGGAGGCAGCACCTCACCTTGCATCTAGTCAGGAAGCTGAGAATGAAACAGGAAGTGAGGAAGGCTACAGAACCTTAAGGCCCGGCCTCCAGGGACTTCAGCCAGTGAGGCTCCACCTCCTCAAGGTTCCACAACCTTACCCAGCTGTCAAGCATGTGAGGCTGGGGGTGGGGACAGTTCACATTTAAGCCAGTCATCGACTAAGTTAAGACTGAGCATGCTCCCAGAGAGCTGTTTATTCCTGGATTCCCATGCCTTCTTCTTGGTTTTTTTTTTTTTTTAAATCTTTACAGCTCTGCCTTTACACTCAAAAATTTGTATGTTCCTGTACAATAAGGTAATTTATTTTGTCTGAAGGCCCACAGTGATGGTAGAATGACCCTTTCCTAATAAGAACTTTTCATGCTGACTAACTTGTCCTTAATTAGGCAGAGCAGGGACCAGGCAGGCAGCTTTGGGGAGCTGCCCTATGTCTTTGTTCAGAAATTGTCCATTGGCTAAAGCTAGCAGCTGGCTTCAGACGGGAACCTTTCCGAATGAGGGTGACGCTTGGGTCATGCCTCCAAACTCTGCCTTGGTACAGGACCCGTGCGGTCCTGGTAAAGGAGGCCAATTTTCCAAACAAGGATAAAAATCTGAAAAAGCAAAACAACAGCTCAGCCTTAGAGAGTTCTTAAGGAGTCAGAAAGGACCCCGCTGAGTACATGTTAGCTGGTTAATAAGGAAGCCAAGTGCACTGGGCCCTGTGTATAACCTGTGCCTACACTATATCAATATATAATTACCACATTTTCCCCCCAATCTGCCCCTGGGAGAGGTGGCAGGTAAAATAGATTGAGACGAAAATAATGGTGCTTGCTGCACAATCTATTAGATTGATATCTGTTACTACTTGAGCGGGCTGCTGGCGGGATAAATGGAGGGCTGGGAAGGCTCTGGTGCATTGAGACAAAGTGGTTGTTTAAGCTTTGTTCCTCTAAGTACCTGGTGCACATGCCTGTATAGAGCCAGTTGAGAGTGTAAAGTTAGGGTTTCTTGTCTTAGGCTTTGGAGGGCTTGCCAGGCTTGTCCTGTGAGTGGGCTCATTACATGTCAACACCAGCTAGAGTCCTCTGGGAAGAATGATCCCCAATAGAGAAAATGTCCCACCAGATTGGGCTGTGGGAAAGGCGGTGGTGAATTTTCTTGATTGATGTAGGAGGGTCCATCTCACTGTAGCTGGTGCTGCCACCAGGGAGGTAACGCTGGGTGTCCTGAGGAGCAAGCCAGTAAGCAGCACCCCTCCATGGGTGCTTCGGGCTGGCTGTGTGTAGGCTGGGTGACTTGAATTTGAGCATTATGGACCAATGTCCAAAGTCCCCTCCAACCCTCAACGGTGACAAAGACCCAGGTGCAGCACTTAAAACTGGTGAGGCTGGAGGGAGGCAGGGATGGAGATATGTCGGTTTTTCACATGGCACGCTGCTGTGCTCATCCAAGTTCTTGCTCTGACTTCCCGAAATGATAGACTACAAGTTGTAAGCTGAAATAAACCTCTTCTCCCCGATTACTTTTGGCCAGTGTTTTATCATAGCAATGGAAACTCTAATTAAGATAACAGTGGTTTTCTAGATCCCTCCATTTGCCTGCACATTTCAAGACGTCCTTATTTTTTTTCTGCTGTGTAGTACTCCATTGTGTAAACCACATCTTCTTTATTCATTCTTTGGTGAGGGGCATTTAGGTTATTTTCAGGTTCTGGCTATGACAAACAATGCTGCTGTGAACATAGTTGAGCACATGCCCTTGTGGTACGATTGGGCATCCTTTGGGAATATACCCCAAAGTGGTATTGTTGGGTCTTGAGGTAGGTTGTTTCCTAATTTTCTAAGAAATCGCCATACTGATTTCCAAAGTGGTTGTACCAGCTTGCACTCCCATCAGCAATGGAGCATAAGTTGTCATCAGTGTTTTTGATCTTGGCCATTCTTACAGGTGCAAGATGGTATCTCAGAGTTGTTTTGATTTGCATTTCCTGATGGCTAAGGATGTTGAACATTTGTGTATTTTTTAGCGTGTGTGTAGGTGCAGGTACACATTTGTGCATGTACGATTGGAGAGCAGAGGATGGCCCCAAGTGCCACCCTCAGGAATGCCATCTTAGTTTTGAGGAGACAGTCACCAAGCTGTCCTGTCTTCTAAAAGTTGTACAGAAATGCGCAAATATTCGAAAGCTTTTGCGAGTCATTGGCCTTACAGGGGTGAGCATTTTGGTGCTATAACTGCATCTGTGTCATCCATGTGCCTCACCCCCACTCCTGTAAGCTACCCCAATAAACTCACAGGTTTGCCAATTTGAAGGTTGATAGAACTGCTGCTTTGGTCTGTTGTTTGCATCCTATCTGGGGTGAATAGTTACTTTTTCACCTTTCCTCAGGAAAAGCAACACAAAAGGAGGCTGGTGAGGCAGCTTATTTATTTGCTACACAAACATAAAGGAAGCCAGGCTTGCTGCTTGCACAGTTAGAGTCCCAGCACCGAGAAGACAGAGACAGCATATCTCGGGTTAACACGCCATCCAGCCCCGTCTAACCAGTGAGTTCCTGACCTGTGAGAGACCCTGTCTCCACAAAGGTGGATGGTGTCTGAGGAACAATATGCAACAATGTGTATAAATACACACATGTGTGCCTGCCCACACATGAACACACTCACATCAGCATGCCCTAAGAAACTCCCTTCTATTTTTATTATGCATCTAAAAATTGTTAATATTGTATTGTTAGCCTTTGTGTGTGAATGCATGAGTGTGTGTGTGTGTGTGTGTGTGTGTGTGTGTGCGTGTGTGCACATGCACATGCATGGAAGTATGTGATTTGTGTATGTGAGTGCAAGTACGCATGTGTTAACAGTGAGCATGTGGAGGTCAGAGGCCAAGTTCCAGAAGTCCTACCTTGTTTTGAGACAGCATCTCTCTTGTTTCTGCTTCTCTGAGTATTCCAGGCTAGCTGGCCTATGAGCATCAGGACAATTCTCCTGTCTCCACTTACAGTCTTGCTGGAGGCTGGGATTCCATGCTGCTGCATCTGGCTTTTTACATGAGTTTCCAGCACTGAACTCAGGTTGGCAGGCCTGCATAGCAAGTGCTTTTCCCGGTTAAGCCGTTTCGCCAGCCCCTACCTCCTTCTGTTCGTTGTCTGTGATTTGGTCTCAAATGTTTGATTACAGCAACAAAGCATGGACTAAAACACTGACTTCCGATTCTGCTGTAACTCTCAAAACTATGATAAATTCTTATGCCAAGTCAAATAATCCAGAGCTGAGTTGACAGTGTCCTCCTCCCCCCTCCTTTTTTAAACTTAACACTGGTTACCACAGGGTCAGTAGTTTAATTTGTGTATCTGTCCTCCATTTTGAGCTAAAATTTGTATGCTACAAGATGTTTTATGTAGTTGCCTGAGGGAAGGGAAGGCCTTGGTTGGATGGAGGTTTATTGGTAAGACCTCCTTCATCCTGAGCCCCCAAGGAACCAAGCTAGAGATGCATGCTCGCCTTTATGTGGCATGTGTATGTTCACAGTGTGTCTGCAGCAAGAGTGTTCCCGGCAGTCATGGGAATGCCAGACTAGACATGTATGACAAAGGGGGTTAGCAGTGTTCTTTGCCCACTGAAAGACTTTTGAGTTCGAGACCAGCCTGGTCTACAAGAGCTAGTTCCAGGACAGGTTCCAAAGCCACAGAGAAACCCTGTCTCGAAAAACAAAAAAAACAAAACAACAACAACAACAACGAAAAGACTTTTGGGCTCCCAACCAGAAAAGCAGTAGTTGTTGGCTGCTTCCTCTTCTGCTGTCACTAACAACACTGTGCTTCTCTTGTGGGCTTCAAATGGATTGGCAGTAATGGCTATGATGAGCATAGCTCCCGGGAGAGGTGTGAGGTGGAGGCCAGGCTCAGGCTCAGGGGACCCACAGCTGTGGGTGAACAGGACCCTTAGCCTGGGTGAACTGTTCCTGCCTAGCTGCTGTGAGGTGAAGGCCAGGAGGACCCAGGGCACCTGTGATGTTGCCAGAGCTGAGACAGCAACTTGAGAGTTTGAAATAATGTAGGCTAAGACCCATGTCACTCACTGTGTGATATTTTTAATGATATTTGTATGTGTGTGTTTGTGTGTTTATGTGTATGTGGAAGCCAGAGAACACCCCTGTGTGCTATTCCTCGGGGGCCGTCTACTCTAGTTTTTTGAGCTAGGAACACTTACCTGGAACTGTCACTGCTGGGCTATCAAGAGGGCCCAGCAATCCCAGTTATGTGTGCACCCCTAGGCCCAGCTTTCATTTCCTTTTACTTTTATTTAAGTCAAGTACTGGGGTTGAAATCAGGCTGCCACCAGACCAACTGATTTCATATGGATAATAAACTCATCAGAGCTAAGTCTGTGCATCTGTGATGTGGACTTGATGGCACCGACTTCATCTGATCTGAAACAACGAAGGGGAAGACTTTGCACAAAGCCCTCAGTGAATGCACAGTCCAAGGCAGGCAGATTTCTTGTATTACTACAGTTGTCTCAGGTACCCACACCAGGCTGTGGATCAGGATGCTTTCCAGTGCCCATGACCCTTGGGTGGGGTCCCAGAACCTGAGACAACTATAGTCGGGGAGCATGGAGCCTTTAGTCACATGGTAACTCCTCTGCTTTCCCACATCAGGCTGTGGCCATCTTTTCTCAACCCCCAGGCTGGCTGCTTCTCTGTGTTTAACGTTCTATTCCTTCCATAAGAACTTTGATGTGTGTTTTAATGGGATTTCACCCAGGGCAGGGGCTAGCTGTGAGTCTTGCATTTCATATTTGTCTGCCTGTCAATCCATCAGCCCCTACAGTCATGGGTACCCCACTGTGCATCCCACTTAGCCCTGGGCTTGGCATAATCTATGCCTTGGTGCCCAAAGGGACACCATAGTTATAGCACCCCATGTGTTTGTCTCCTGCCTTAACCTTGAAATGGTGGCTTTAACTGATTTTGTTAACCTTGCCCAAGGGACAGACGGCTGGCTCTTTCCATTCCTTTCTCATCGTGCTTCATTTTTTCTGCAAATGGAAGCGCTCTGTCTTCAGGGAAGAACTTTATCACCGCAGTTTGCCCACGTCCCAGTTGGAACCAACACCTCTGTGTGTGTGTGTGTGTGTGTGTGTGTGTGTGTGTGTGTGTGTAGCGGTGGGCTGTCTGGAAATAGAAACTCCCAGAGAGAGATTCCTGGCCTGCTTTTCTTGAGGCAAGGGCTTGATGTTTGAATTTAGGAAAAGGAGGAGCCTGTATTACCCATCAGCCTGACTGAGACTCAACCACTGCGGTGTGAGTCCGTGGGTGGCATTTTCTGGCATCCAGAAATTCTGATTCCAGCCTTTTGGGCTACCACATCAGGGTCCTTGTTGGGCATTGGGACTTGGATGCTAAGATGTGCAGGGATAATATTTGGAGGCCAGGAAATAGCTCTAAGTGGGAGGTTTGATGGGGTAATATGATTCTCTCACTCCTTCTTTATGGCTGTGTTTAAAATGCTTAGCTGTGTTAATATGCTTCGATGATGGTCGTTAAGATACGATGCAAACACGCTTAAGGAGCAGTCGAAGGTGACTGAGGAGTGGAGGCTGCTCATGGAAGATGTAACTCTCTCTGTTGAAGATGGAACCTGTCTCTCTGTCTGTCTTTCTCCTTTCTTTTTCCTCCCTCCCTTTTCCCCGCTTTCTTTCTGTGTGTGCAGGTTTGTGCATACTATGGTATGCCTGTGGAGGTCAGCGCAACCTGGAGAGCTGCTTCTCACATTCAGCCTTGTTTGGGGCAGGGTCTATATCTGCTTATACGAGGTCCATGAATTTCTGGAGCTTCTCCTGTCATCACCCCCTGCCCTCTGCCCTCCAAAGGATGACAGATGCCTGTGCTATTGTGTGCTTGGGGACTTTAAACTTAGGCCCTCACGCATATGCAGCAATGCCTCGCTACCCTACTTTAGCTTTTAGAAGTGGAATGTTTTGCATATGACATTTGTTTGCTTTTTTTTTTTTTTAAAAAAAAAGATAGGGTCTCACTATGCAGCCCTGTCTAACCTCAGACATGTGGTGAATCTCCCGCCTTAACCTCCCAAATGATGCAATACAGGTGTGTGCAACAGCTCCAGCTGGTTAAACAATCAATGTGTTTAAGAAAATGTTTAGTTCTTAAGTGTCTCCCATAGTGCTTTCCCTTCTGTTCCCTTTAAGACATAGAGCATGGTGATGCTCATATGCAGTTGCCTTCCTGGGCAGGTGTCCTAAATTTGCATCTAGTGTATTTGGAACTAGGAGGCTCTTTGCGAAAATAATTTTAAAATTAAAGAAATCTAAGTACAGTATAGGGAACTGTCCTTGATAAAATTCCTTATATGTTTTATTATACCCGAAAATAGTGTATCTTTATTAAATAAGGATTTTCCCCATTGTTTGCTTGTCTATCTATCCACCATGAACCCACCCATTCACCAACCATGCCCCTATCCATCATCCTCCATCCACCCATCATCCATCCATCCATCCATCCATCCATCCATCATCCATCCACCCATCCATCTGTATTAGATATGGATTCCTGTTTTATCAAATAAGTCATAATCCATTCCTATCAAGATTGTGACGCTCGAATTGTTTTAGACTGGGCCAGCAGAAATCCTTTCAAACTCATTTCTACGGTCTTTCGATATATCCATACCACTTGATGAACACTTCCACACTTTGTGGTGTAATGTTCTAGACACATGCTGCCTTTCCTCTTACCTACCCTTAGAGCCCATTATTTCCAAAGGCATTTGTCTCTTTTCCTCTTCTTCCCTCTCCATTTCCCCTCTCCCTTTCTTCCCCTTTTCCCCCTTCCCTCCTCTTGTTTCTCTCCTTCCACCCCACCCACATTGTCTCTTCATCCCTCATCCTCTGAAAATGCTTGGGACCTGGGCTGACGCCTTCTACTTCTAGGGCTACACAGGAGCCCCTCACTTCCTTGATGACACCATCCATGAACCTTTGCTGTCCCGATCCTGTCTGTCTGCTTCACCTCATGCTGGAACACTTTTCTACACAGATGATATCCTTTACTGCTCAGATGCAGACACTGTGGGCTGCAGTACTGGACCCCTTACATGTGCATGAAGCAACCCCCTCATCCAGCTAATTCTTGCCTCTCTGCACCAGCCCTCTTCCTGCAGCATCTTGGTTCCAAAAGCAAACACTGTGCTCAGCCACTGACCCCTCCTTCCCTCGAAATGCCTTCCTCTGTGCACCCAAATTCTAGCACACCACGCCAGGGGTGCTCCTCTGTGTCTTCTCTGCCCTCACACATGTGGGAGTGTCCTGTTTGTCTCTTCTCTGCCCTCACACATGTGGGAGTGGCCTGTTTGTTTCCTCAGTTCCCTTATGCAGGTGAGAGTGTCCTATTTGCCTCCTCTCCTCCCTCACACACATTGGAGTGTCTCCTCTCCATCCTCACACACGTGGAAGTGGCCTGTTTGCCTCCTTTCCTCCCTCACACACATTGGAGTGTCCTGTTTGCCCTGTAAATCTCTGGTACTCACTTGGGTTTTCAAAGTTTCTCTTTTATCTGTGGCTTTCGAATTGAATTACTCAGGATAGAATAAAAAGAAAAAGGATGAGGTTAAGGGGAAAACTGAGGCTTTAATATAATTTAAGAACCAGTATCTTTATGCACAGTGCTAATTTACTTTTAACGTTTGTTTAGTCAGGGTGCAGAAACATTTTCAGTTTAGTATAAAGCTTATGAGCCATATACTCTCCTAAAATAGGACTTTTTATCTCTCTGTATAAAAATCAGGTTCTTAGATACCTTTCCTAGTATTTTCCTTTCCTGAGGAGATTAACTGGAGTTGGGGAGGTATAAAAATATTTTTACCTTGATCTGTAGGAATTCTTAATTTTTCAAATTATCACAGTGTGATAGGGTTAAATATTTA
>JAQHUG010000333.1:1426030-1448696 GCA_028555095.1 Dicrostonyx torquatus | reverse complement strand
GCTAGGCCAGCTTGCTTAGAGCAGCTAGCTATGACGCTAGGCCAGCTTGCTTAGAGCAGCTAGCTATGACGCTAGGCCAGCTTGCAGACTTAAATCAGGAGGCAGGATGCAGATGTCCTTCAATACCTCCGAGACTCTCTGCATCCACACGTAGAGTGTGTGCCCTCCACGTGTGTGTCAGCTTCCATTTCTCACTACCGAACTCTGGTTTTCTGGGAGCGCACTCTTGGCTCTTGCAGATGCCAAGCAACTGTAAGCTTCAGCTCAACAGCTATGAAATCACGGGCCTTTGGCTCTCTTCCATAGCAGGGAATTGCTTTTTACCCCTCAGAGTAATTCCTTTTGCTTCTTTCTGCAGCCGCAGGGCTTGTGGATTTTCAAGCCTGAGCCTTAACTGTCACGGGCTTAGTTGGCATGTCATTTATCAATCAGATGGAGAGGAAGTGAGGCTGGAAACCCGGAAGCTTGACTCCCTTAGGTCAGAGCCTCAAGTGTTGAGTGTTGATGCAGGACCAGAAATCTTTCAAAATAGTTTTGAGGTTTAGTACTCAAAATTGATTTTATGTTATTATTTTTTTGCTCGTGTTGTGCACGTGTGTGTACATGTGCATATGTGTCCATGTGTATGGAGCTCAGAGGTCAACACTGGACATTTTCTTCAATTGCTCTCTACCCAGGGTTTCTGAGATGGTGCTCTCTCACTGAACCTGGAACCTCCCGGTTTGGTGAGACTAATTAGCTAGAAAGTCCTGGGTCTCCTGTCTCCACATCAGGGCTGGGATTTCAGATGCTCATCTCCACGCCTGGGTGCTGAGAATCTTTACTCAGGCCTCATGGTTGCACAGTAAGCTCGTCACTGGCTAGGCCATCTCCCCAAGCAACTTTCGATGAACTGGTTTTAGTTTTAGTTTTGTTATACATGAGCCAGTGATAGCCTATTCTGGTAGCTGGCTCAGCAGGCTACAGACAAGTGTTCATAGCTGCCTATTGGCAGCTTCTAGTTGAGTGACAAGTTGGGACAATAAGTAAGACAGAGAGAAATAGAAGCCTAGGGTGCAGGGTGGTATCTATCACCTAAACCAATCACACAAATTAAATGAAAATAACCATCAAGTCAATTGAACCAGATTAATGTAGACAAAGAGTTTTGAGTACCCACTCAGTAAAGATTGTAGCTGTTTTCTAAACCATAGCCAGAGCTACGGTGAAGGCCATTCGTGGGCTATGCTAACGTCCTTCACACATCTGTAAAGTTGTCAATCTCACCTGAGCAAATCTTGCCTCTCTAGACACCAAAAAAACCTGTCACCTCCCTCTTGGAGAGATTTACTCATTGAGGGAGGCATAATTTCCCGTCTCCAGCAAGAGAAATGTCAACACTGACAAGAAGATAGTACCTTTTACTTTCAAAATGGTGTTATAGGAAGCAATTTTTGCTAAAATGGCTTTTTCTTCCATTTTCCTCAGTTTTATCAGCAATGATTATTCACTTTGATACCCCATTGGGTCTCTGCTGTGTCAGCCCACATCCGAAGTGACTGAGACTGATCTAATTGTCTTCTGTCTCAGAGTGAAGCTTGAACTTCCCAAGGGACAGAGTTATCTGAAGGAGTCATGAGCAAGGGTTCTCTGCTCTGTCAAAACTAGGGAGAACTGTAAGGGGTGGGGGTAAGGGTCAGGGCAAAGCCCTGGTAGTAAGAGCCCAGCCCTGGGATTGCCTCTCTGGACTTGGTCACTGTTGTTACTCTCAATTGTCAACTTGATTGAACCAGCATCAACTAAGAGCCTTGCTTTTGGATGAGTCTGTGTGAATACTTGCAGGAAGGGTTAGTTATGGAGGGGTTTCTCTGCCTTAAGTGTGGTGGCACTGTCACATGGGCTGGGTCCTGGTGTTAATAAAAAGGAAGAAAGTGAGACAAAGACTGACATTCATGCATCTCTGTTTTCTGCTATGGATGTAACATGGCCAGATCCCTCTAGCTCCTGTGGCCTTGATTTTCCTCCCTTGATGGACTATACCCTCTAACTCCTTTCCTACATTCCTTTGGTTGGGTATGCTGTCACAGCAACAAGGAACATAGCTAGTGCAGTAACCACATTGAACAAAGATACTGAAGGAGGAAGAGCTGACCCAGGTCCAGGTGTCTATGGGAAAGGAATCAGTAAGGCAGAAAAGAACCAATGCTGAGGTTGGTCACATATCTCTGTCTCTATCTGGAGGAGGATATCTGCTGTTTAATTCTGGTGTGACAAGCATCATGATCAAGGTCAATTCAGGGGGTAAAGGATTTATTTCATCTTATAAGATACAGTTCATCATCCAGAGAAGTCAAGGCAGGAACTCGAAAGAGAAGCCATGGAGGGTTACTGCTTACCAGCACGCTCAGACTCCTGAGGAATGATACTTCCCATGGTGGACTGTGTCTCCTTAGATCAGCTACCAATAAAGATGATACCCACAGACTTTCCTACGGGCGCCTTTGATCTGGGCAATTCTTCAGGTTAGAGCTAATGAGGACAGTATCTCTGTGGTTACCAGGGACTCCTCGGGAGCCTCATTGGCTGCCTTTAAATCCCAGTACTTCTAACTGACTCTGTGACCTTTAGTGAGTTTCTAACTCTTTCAGAATATCATGTACAAAATGTGGATAATGATTCCCACTTCACTGGGGGCTTTGATGATGGCACGTGTAAATCATTTCCCTTACTTTGTGTCATACAATAAGTGCTCAATAAATGTTACACTAGCTTTTTATTTCTCCATCAATCACATCAGCCTTTCTCATCACAGGGTGAACTTTCCTGGAAGGAGCATTTTAATGTAGTCATCGTTTTGCTTTTGCATTTTCCCCTTACCTCTCTGAAACTTTAGAACCACCTTGCAACAGATGCTCTCATTCTGGATTTTCACAGACTCTTCCTTCCCTTGCTCTTTGCTTCAGTTTCCTCTTCTACTAAACATCAGAGTTCTCTCTGGGATTCTACTCTTTCTCTTTTATTTTTTTTAGTATGTATGTGTGTGCATGTGTGTGTATTTGTATATGTATGTGTGTGTACATGTGTATGTATGTGTGTGCATATATGTGTGTGTATGTGCACTTGTGTGTGTGTATGTGTGTCTGTTCATGTGTGCTGGCCCAGTTGGAGGTTGAAAGAGGACATCAGATCTTCTGGAACCGGAGTTGGAGGTGGTTGTGAGCTAGCAAATGTGGATGTGGGAAAAAATACCTTGGGTCCTCAGTTGAGCCATCTTTCCAGCTGCTATGATCTCCTTTCTTACTCTCCCATCTCTAAAACTGGTATGCTATGGCTTGGTTTCCCTTTTGAATCTCATACTCACAAAGCTACTATTTCCTTCCTTCCTACCTTCCTTCCTTCCTTCCCTCCCCCTCTCCCCCTCTTTTCTTTTTTTCCCTTTCTTTCTTTCTTTCTTTCTTTCTTTCTTTCTTTCTTTCTTTCTTTCTTTCTTTCTTTCTTTCTTTCTTTCTTTCCTTACCAGACAGTTGTGATTGATGGCTTGATTGGCAAGACAAAACTTCAGAAATCAAGAGTTTGAAGGTTGGAGAGCTAGGTCAGCCAGCAAAGTACTTCCTGCACAAGAAAGAGGACCTGTGCTTGACCCCCAGATCCCATGTCAAAAACCACTGGCATGTTGACATATACTTGTAATCTCAGTTTTGGAGTGGCAGAGACAGGAGGATCCCTGAGGCTTATTACTTAGCCATTCTAGCTGGATCTAGCTCCTGGGACGGTGAGAAAACCTGTTTCAAACAATGAAGGTAAAGAGAAATAGAGGATAACGGTTGTTGACCCTGGACTCTGAATGTATGCTCACACACGTGTGCCTCCCTCTATGTACACATGCATCCCCCACCCAATGTACACACATAGGTTTTGAAATGAGAACTATTGTTCTTCTTCCTTTATTGAGTCATTCCAAGTATGGTTCTTATGCTCATCTTATTTCTTTAGTAGAAATCCAGTTAACTCCTTCATGTTCCATAGTTGATCAGTTAACAAGTACTGCAGGCTCAGTCTCCAAAGCATCTCAGAGACAACCCCTCCCTTCTTCTGCTGCTGCCACTATGGGTCTCCTGGTGACACTGGTCTTTCCTGTGATCTTCTAACCACTCTCCCCATGTCTACCTTGATCTCTAAACATATTCTTTTCAGATACAGGTCATGGCTCTGTCACATCCCTTCCTTGATTGGATCCATCTTGATTCTCTTTGCAAATAGCATACAACCCAGCATCCCCAAAGTCCTTCCTGATCCCTGCAGGGTCTGCTTTCTATGTTCCTAAGCATACATACTTTCTGTCTCCACTTCTGTCCTCATTCTGTGGTCTGGGGAGCTTTTTTCAACCTCACTGCATGTTTCTGAGTCTTTGCTGCTGCTTGGAATCTCATTTTCCCACATCTGTTATTGTTCCTCCCCTTCTTCAGATCATGTTAAATGTCAGCTGATGTTACCCTTCCCCTGGTACATTCTGTACAGCCTCTCAGTTATTCCGTTCACGACAAAGTTCACAAATGTGATTTGCGGTTATTTTACTGGTGTGCCTTTCTCCTACTGAGGCATACCACTCTTGACACCTAGCACAACACTGGCACAAAAATAGGGCTCCCTGAATGCATGCTAAATGTGTGAGCCCAACAATGTAGCTGTGGTTTGGATGAATGAGGGAAGTTGGAGAATTATAAAAGTATGACATTATTTTTGGAGGTTATGACATTGGTACCAATATATAAAACATTTAGTTCAGCAGAGGCATAGGTGCCTAGAAGAGTTTGGGATTTGGGGGGTAGAAAGCTACAGTGCCAGTTGCAGCTCTGTCTCTTATTAACTGTGGACTGTGGGATGTTGGGCATGTTGGCTAACCAGCTTTAGCTTTTGTGATGGTTAATCTTGATGGGAATTAGAATTGCCGGGGAAGCAAATCTGTGAGCATGTTTGTGAGGGAGCTAGATTAGATTAAATGGGAAGTCATCTTAAATGGGGGCAGGGTCATTCAGCAGACTGGGTCCTCAGCTGAAAGGAAAGGAGAAAGAGAACTGAGCACCAGCATCCATCTCTGTGCTCCCTGACTGTGGGTGCCATGTGACCAGCTGTCTGGACAATGTCTCGCTCACCATGATGGAATGTCTCCTAAAACTGTGATCTCCCAAATCATTTCTCCCTTCCTTAGGTTGTACTCTTCCTCAAGAATTTTATCACATCAACAAGACAACTAGTGAATATACAGCTCTAATGGCCTCCTCTGAAATGAAGAAGAAATATTTTTACTTCAGAGAGTATGGTAGGGATTAAATGAAATATTTATGTAAATCTTCTCTCATGGATTTGGGGCATGATAGACACTCAGTATTTGGGAATTCTTTTTTTTTTTTTTTGCTACCAAATACAATATCCTAGAACTTCAGGCACCAATAAATTAGCAAAAAAGTTAGTTTGGGAAGAGCTATTTAGGTTCAGGCTTTATCTACACACCACATTTCTGAATTCCAACAGCAGTCCTATCCTATTAGAAGCCTCAGTCCAGAGCAGGGAGCACATTTGTCTTGCAGTAAGCTTGCCAGCCAACGTCTGTGTGGCACCCAGCTCACTGCCACTGCTCGCCCTTAATGGAAGTTGCAGATTTCAAATTTAAATTTAGTTCAGGATATTGTTGCGTATTTGGGAGAAACTACTGTCTTTTGTTTGGTTGTTTTTTTTCCTGTTGAATCTCATTTCTATTAGATGAGGACCTCAGACAGATCCAGAGAGCCTCCTAGAACTCTAGTTACTTTTTCTGAGTGGCCCTAAACAGCTTCTCTTGGCAACACTATCCTGATTGTGTGGGAAGCTGGTTTCTGTTCTCTTTTCTCCGCTTCAGCCAGTAGACCAAACTTTTCTGGATCCTGACTACTCCCTTGACATCTTGTTTTTGCTTTCTCCATTTAATATTCTTCTTCTTTTTTTATCATCATCATCATCATCATCATCATCATCATCATCATCATTTTTACAGTGTTTCAAGTATATCAGGGTGACCTTGATCTTCCTATGTAGCCAAGGAATACCTTGAATTTATGATCCTTCTGTTCCTATCTCCTACTAGATGGGATTAAAGGTATGCCCAACACACCCTGTTCACTTAGTACTGGAGATGAACCCTGGGGCTTTGTGTAATCCAGGCCAGTATCCCATCTTCTTCCCTTGCCCCTACCTCCTTTTCTCCAGTCTCCCTACTTCTATAACCTCTTTCTCTTCCTATCTGTTTAATTCTCATTTCATCATTGTCTGCCTCATTGTCCCTCTATGACTGCTTCTATTGATGGAACACCAAGGTACCCTGTATCACATCCCTGGGCTAACCACAGATAAGGAGGATGGTTTAGACTCTTCCTGCCACTCTGCTTGTTCTGCATCAGAGCGTTTCCTGGACCATGGAGAGTTCCTTTGGCTGAATGAAGTCCGAACCAGTGGAGAAATTGACCAGAGGACGATCCCAGCCTGTAGACTAGAGGGAGCAGGATGGCACCCAGGTAACAGAGGTCAAGAAGACTTGGGTAGTTATGGAGATGGTAGTATAGGTCCAGGCAGAGGATTCAGAAGAATTACCACAAGGGATGGGTGAGGCAGGGACTACATCCTCTATACTGTGTTTTCAGTTCTTGGCATAGTATTAGCATTTAAGTACCAACGCCTCTGGGGACAGACTGTCTATATGGCTTCTTTGGGAAGTCAGGTACCACCACCCAGATATAGCAATATTATCCCAAAGTTATTGAAAGATTTTCTTCTTTTAATATGTGTTTTATTGTCACAGAGAACATCAGTATTAGATTCATAAAACTGCTGTTTCCCTGTCATTCGTCAAGCCACTTTGAAAGTCATTTGCTTTGGGGAGGGGATTAATCTTCTAGAGATCAGCATTGCATGGTATCTCTGTAAGCATTGTAAATGGTTTGGTAAACTAAATTGTTTAGCATTTATGTATCACTTAGATTTCTAGGAACTCAACATTAGTTAATTCTCACAATGCTTAGAGATAAATGTCTTTTCCAGACTTGATTTGTACATCTCAAGTTTGCAAGCATTTTATTTCTTTCCTTTTTCACTCTTAGGAGCAATTTTGCTTTCCATCACTAACACTTTTATTTTATTAACTGTTCTTTCTGTGGAGTGAGGACATCCAAAGATGTGTGTGTGTGTGTGTGTATGTGTGTTGCATGTGTTGTGTTGCATATGTGCCTGTCTGTATGCATCTATGTGTGTGTATCAGTGGTTTTCACCCGAGGTTGCAGACCCTTTGACAAACCTCTATCTCCAAATATATTCACATGGTGATTCATAACAGTAGTAAAATTATTGTTATGAAGTAGCAACAAAATAATTTTGTAGTTGGAGGTGACTACAACATGAGGAAGTGTGTTAGAGTGCAGCGTTAGGAAGGCTGAGAACCAATGGTGTGTGTGTGTGTGTGTGTGTGTGTGTGTGTGTGTGTAAGGAGAGAGAGAGAGAGAGAGAGAGAGAGAGAGAGAGAGAGAGAGAGAGACCAGAGGTCAACAATAGATATGTTTGAGACCTTAAGTTTTAAGGCAGGGTCTTTCATCCAACCTAGAACTTTCTGCTTCGACCAGACTGGAAGCCATTACATTCCAGAAATCCTCTTGTTTTTGTTACCTCCCTCCACCAGTGTTGGGGTTACAGAGATGTTTCCAATTGTGCCTCCTTTTTTAATTTTTATTTGGATGGGTATTTTGCCTACATGATGTCTGTGTACCACCTGTATGCCTGGTACCCATGGAAGCCAGAGGAGGGTGACATATTCCTTGGAACTGGGGTGCAGATGATTGTGAGCTGCCATAGAGGTGTTGGGAGTCAAACCCAGATCCTCTGGAAGAGCAGTCAGTGCTCTTAAACACTAAGCCATCTCTCTAGCTCTCCTCCCTCCCTCCTTTCTCCCTCCTTTCCTTCCTTCTCTTTCCTTTAGGTGGATGCTGGGGATCTGAAATGAGGTCCTCATACTTGCTCAGCAAGCATTTTGCCAAGGAACCCTTTCATCAGACTTGACACATATAGGCTTTTATTTGATCAACAGCAACTATTTGAACAGTTAAGAGCTTAATGTAGTCTTTAAGATGAAGATCTGGCTTGACCATGTTACTTAAAATTCCAGGCTAACAGGAAGAGAGCACAAGCCAGGAAGCTGCTTTATAGAAGACAGAGCTATCCTGGCTTCTAGCTGTCCCCTTAGAAGAATATCCAGTATACTTCCCTCCGACATCAATTCCAAACCTCCTGCCATCTCAGCTCCTTGAGTGAAGAAAATGTGATCATTATTAGCTCAGGAGCAGATCCCAGCGTGGTGCCCTGAAAATATCAGGCTATAATGGGAGGCACCCCAAAGAGGAGGACACCCTGGTGGGGAAGTGCTGCTGGCGATAGCCATGGGGAGCCTCATAGTCTGTGAGAAATCGGTACAGAAGGAGGACAAAAGGGAGCTGAAAGCTGTTAGATGCAGCTGCATACCACCTCAGACGAGGCATAATAGAGAACCCATCAGCCATCAATGTTAGATTAACCCAGAAGTGGAGCAAGGTGGCTCCAGGACAAGGCTGTGGCTGGCATGGGCTCCTAGAGCACAGGGACCAGAGCACACACAGTCTCTTGTGGTGGGGAGCAGGCAGATGCCACTCCATCCTAATACCCCGAGGTACAAGAATCCCCCAGATCCAGATGACTTCTGTGAACAGCAAGGGGGTGTATTAGTTACTTTCACAACTGCTGAGACAAAAACCATTTCCTAACAAAAGCAACATAAGGAAGGAAGGTATGGGCCATTACGGTGGGGAAGATGTGGTCTCAAGAGGAAACTGGTCACATTGTACCTGTAGTCAGGAAGCAAAGAGACAAATTCTGCTGCTCACTTTACCTTCTGTTGTTCAGCTGATGCAGATGTATGCCCAGCCACAGCAGCTTTCTCTGAGAAGCGTGATGAATCTCTTCCAATGGAAATGCAACTAAACTCATTTTTGTGCTATCAAGAAAAACTCAACCTTAACAGAGAGACTCCCTAAGTCTGTCCACCATCCCCGTGCCAGCCAGCCATGCCCAGCCCTTGCTGCTTCAACTCCTCCTAGGCTAGCTTCAGCTGCTGTCCTCTTGCTGACTGTCCCACCACTGCCTCCTTCCTCCATCCCAGCCTAGGCTCTCGTCTGCCAGCGTTTGCTTCTTCACAGACTCATGAATGCTCATCCCTGCTTTCTGGCTTGTCTTTGCCAAGCCTGGCACCTCTGTGGCTCACCTTCCGCAGCCCTCTCCTGGTCCTCCTGGCCACACATATGCCTGCACCGTCAGCTTGCTGCTGTGGTTCCTAAGCCCCCTGTGGAGAGGCCATGCCATCTGTTTGGTTTCCACACATCTCTGACATGCTTCTTCCAGCTCCCAAGCCGTAGCCACCGCCTCTGTGCCTTTGGCTACTCACATGGCGAGCCTGTCACTTTTCCTGGAGGAGGTCCAGGACGGCGGGGTTGAGCGGCAGTGAGTTCGCCTTCCATGTGGGAGGACTGGTGCAGAGCCAGGCAGCTCTGCCAGTGACCTTGCCCTGCCATTCTTGGATGGATAGTATTGCATTTCCATGGGGAGCTGGGCTTAATCTGCGTATGGAAATGGCATGGGTGGTCGATAGAAGGAAAGGATTTAGGGGAAAAGAAAGCTCAACCATCAGGAAAGATTTAATTGCCACACTGTAACTCATTACTGTAACTTTCTTTTCCTCCCTTTCAGTTAGGATTTTAACATTGTCCAGGCAGCCACCGGTTGGTGTTGGACAATGTGCCAGAACCACAGATAGTCTTAGGCACACAGATACCAGCCTTAACAGTGATCCTGTCACTTACGACCCAGCAAGCTTGGGCAAGTGGCTCACTCATTCTGTTCTTTAGTTTTTATCACTTGTTAAAAGGAGTCAGAAACAAGGATAGTAATAACTGTTGTGTACAGTCGTTGTTCAGTACCCATCAGCAACCAGTTCCAGCCCTCCCCCTCCCCAGTTCTCCAAATCCAAAGACATAACCTCCTCCCATGTACAACACTTAAAGTCATTTATATATCACATAGAATATCTACTGTGAGGTGAGTGCTTTATAAACATCTGTTACACTGTAGTTTTAGTAGATACTGACAAGCAAAACAAAATAAAAACAAAAACTAAAAACACAAAAGGGAACCCTTATATGTGTTAAATACACATAGGAATTCTTTTCTGAGCCCTTCCTTCCGTCCCTCCCTCCCTCCCTTTCTCCTTCCCTTTCTCCCTCTCTCCTCTCTCTCTTTCTCTTTCTTTTTTGATGCAAGATCTCATGTAGCCCAGGTTGACATGGAACTCATATGTTACCAAGGATCACATTAGGTTCTTGATCTCCCTACATCCACCTCTCAAGTGCTGGGATGCCAGCATGTATCACCATGCCCCCTTGATGTGCTGCTGAAGATGGCACCGAGGCCGTTATGCACTTCAGGAAAGTCCTTTACTGACTGAGTTCCGTCTGAACTTCGTCTCTAGCCTCTTTCTGAGTGCCTCATGACTCCGAGCGAAAGACGCACGGACACAGAGAGCAGCTGTATTTACTCTGAGCTGCTATACTCACAAGTTCAGTTCAGTTCTATTAGACATGGTAAACACTAATGATTCCTTTTTACAGATGGGACATAGGGAATTACAAAGGGCCTAGATATGCAGATTCACACAGTTTGCGGGGCATGGAGTCATTGTGTGCAAGTAACCAGGCCACTGTGTGCTGACCGCTGTGGTCCACACCTTTACCTGTCCCAGTGAGCTCACATCATTGAAACACCTTTCTCTTTTTTAAAAAATTATTTCTTTTATTTTTGAAATTATAATATAATCACATCATTTCCCTTTTCTTTTCCTCCCTGTAAACTCGTCCATATATGCCTCCTTGTTTCTTTCTAATTGTTCTAATAATTCATTGTTTATATATATGAATAAATATACATATATATTAATTCCTAAACACATAAATACAACCTCCTCAACTTATATAATTGTCTTAGTTAGGGTTTCTATTGCGATGATGAAACACCACGGCCAAAACCAATGTGGGGCGGGAAGGGTTTATTCGGCTTTCCCTTACACAATATAGCTCATCAGTGAAGGAATTCAGGACAGGAACACTTGGAGGGAAGGACCTGACACAGAAGTCATAGAGGCTTCTTACTGGCTTGATCTTTATGGCTTATTCCTAATGGCTTGCACATCCTGCTTTCTTATAGACCCCAGGACCTCCAGCCCAGGGATGACAGCACCTACAACAGGCTGGACCCTATCCTGTTAACCACTAATTAAAAAAATTTCCTACAGGCTTTGCCTGCCGCCCAATCATATGGAGGTATTTTCTTAATTAAGAGTCCCTCCTCACAGATGACTTTAGGTTGTATCAAGTTAACATAAAACAATCCAGTACAATAATGTTACCTGTATTGATGATTTTAGGGTTGACCCTTTGGTATGGATAACTGAAAGGTGTGCTCTTTCCTGGGGTAGGCCATCCTCCCACTCTCCGCATAGCTCAGCTGATTGTAGTCTTTTAAGCAGGGTTGAGGCCTCTTGGGATTTCTTCATTCCGTGTTATTGTGTATGTTGTTGTCCTTGTTCATCTCGTGCTCAGGCAGGGATGTTGGTGAGACTTTATGGGTGTAGCTTCTAACTTTACCGGTAGACACGATCTCATGACAAACTTCCTGTTGATCTGGCTTTCACTTTCTGTCTCCTCTTCTAATATGTTTCCTGAGCCTTAGGTGTGGGGGTTGTACTGCTGACATTTATCTTAGGGCTGGGCTCCCCAACTCTGCCTTTCGATTGGTTGCAATTTTCTGTAATGATCTCTATCTGTTGTAAAGAGAAGTTTCTCTTTTGAGGGATGAGGACCACATTTAGAGTGTAATTAGGGATTATTCTGGTTCAGTAGAGTAGTGGTTGTATGTTCTCCTCCAAGATCTCTGGCTTCACTAGCCCTGGAGAGTTGGCTAGGCTTCCAGTGCCTGGGATAATTTCCCTCTTGTTGAGTGGGTTCTAAGTTCAATGAGACCAAGGTGTGCGCGATTTATTGCACATTTAAGGTTATTATGTCGCACTGGTCATTGATCTGGTTCATGTGTGTCATAGTTAGGTAGGACTGTTAGGTGCTTCCCTCCTTTGGGAGCTTTCATGGTGCCTTTTGGTACATGAAAGCTAGTCCCAGAGAAGAGGCTTTTAGGTCAGTTCCAGTCCAGGGACCTGTAGGCCCTGTTTCTGAAGTTCATCGAATCTTCAGCAATAGATACTTATCTTTCCCTCTGGGGTGGATACCACAGGGCAATAGAAATCACATGTACTGTTTTGGGAACCTCTTAGACAGCCCTGATCAACAACTCAGAAGGAAGTAAAGCACTTCTTTTCAATGCCAGCACATACTGAGTATCTGAAACTTGGTTCCTCCTAGGGCATCAGGCTTTGGGGTCAAAGTTCTCTTTTTCAAGAATATCTCAGGACTTGGGGCTAGAGACTTGGCTCAGTGGGTTAAGTTGTGACCCCCACAACCACAAGGACTTGAGTCTAGATCCCCAGAAGCTATGTGAACCTGGGTATGGTAGTGCACTTCTGTAATCCCAGTGATGAGATGGGAAATGGAAACAGAAGAATTCCTGGAAGATTGAGGGTCGGCTACCCTGGCATATGCAACATTGGACCATAAGAGACTCTCAAACGAGGTAGAAGGTGAGGATCCATGCCTGAGTTTGTCCTACAGTCTTCTCATGCATGTGGTGCTATAGTCATGCCTATGCTCACACGCAAACATAAATGCACACACACACACACACATATCCCACCCCACACATATACACCCCCCCCCACACATATCCCATCTCACACACATATACCCCACACACACATAGCACAACACACATACCACACCACACACACATAACACATACACACACATATCTTACACAGCCACCCCCACCCCAACATCTTACCGGTAGTCTTGCAACTGAAACTCAGAAGGTGGTCTAACTCCTCAGTTCATATTCATATCTGAGGCTGTAGGCTGAGCCTTTCATACCCTGTGTGACAGTGAGCAATGAAACGCCTGTGTATGATCCCCTGCTCTCTAAGTGCAGCCTCTGCTTCTATATCCCGTCAATCACTGTAGCCGCAAAACTTTGCAGTGTCTTACAAAATGAATGGATGTCGATCTTCCTATTGTATTTAGGCTTCTGCAATGAAGATCTGTGCATATCTTGTCTCTCATAAGTGGAAATTATACCACATGGGATCGTCGGTGACAACAGACCCTCGACAACAGGGCTGGCAATTACACCATCTGCCAGGACTGTGACAGATGTTAAACCAGATCCCACCCCACTAGGCTTCCCAGTTTGGTGCAGTAAGTGCAGAGCTTAGGTACCTCAAGCTGAAGTTTCTGCTGTCCCATGCAGGAGCTTAAATGGGGATGCAGAACAGCAGAATGGAGAGCCTGTGATCCCATCAAAGTGACTGTGTCTTGGCTCCAACCAACCGCTGCCACGCTGTGTCGTAAGGGTCTTCACATTTCTCTAGAGAGATGCAAATGTAGATTTTATGTGCAATTTCCTTGTGTGAAAATATCAGCCGCTAGTTCACATTAAAAAGAGGCTCTCGCTTTTGGAATTCATGCCTTTTGTTTTTATGGGCTGTGATGTGGTCCTTAAGAGCTGGTGAGTGAGTACCATACAATAATAAGCACACAGGGCTTGATCTTGGGGGAGTGGACTCAGTCAAAGGCTCTCCACTCCAGCAGCCTTGAAAAGCCACTGCAAGGCCATTACCACTCGAGCAATGGCCCGAGATGCCACAGTGCTCTCCAGCGTGCCCAGCGTAATTGCCACGGCTTTCATTCTACTTCCAGGTTCCCATTCAGGCTTCCCTATTGTATTGGTTACTTTTCTCACTGCTGTGACCAAATTCCTGATGAACTCAGCTTAAGGAAGGAAAGATTTATTCTTGTCACAGCTTCAGGGTCCATTCCTTTGTGGTGGGGAAGTCACAAGCTTGAGGCCTCTAGACAAACTGCACCCACAGCCAGGAAGCAGAGAGAGGTGAACGCTGGCGCTCAGCTCCCTTTCCCTGCTTTTATTCAGCTCAGGACCCACTCCTGTGGGTGATGCTTCCCACAACAGAATATCCCTTCTGACTCAGTGAACCCAATCTTAAAATTCCTTCATGTATGTGCCAGAAGTTTGTCTATCAAGTTGTCAATCAATATCAAGCATTCTTGTTTGCTTTTCTGACCCTATTCCCCATCCATAGAATGCAGGTTCTCTCTGGTTCTTCTCTGTGGCTCCTCTACAGTCTTTGACAGGAGCTGAGCTGCTACCATCTTACACTAACATCTCACCAGAGGTCAGACTTTCCTCAGTGCCTCTACCAAGCTCCAGGGTTTCTTCTGTGGATATCTGTGCTTCTCCTCTTGTGTGGTGACTTCTCCATGCACAGCACTGAGCATCTCTGAAGTGAAAAAGAACACACAGATTCTAGCCACAGAATGCTGACCTTCTGAGACTCTAGCAGTCATACTGCACTGGAGGACCTGGTCGGAGCTCAATTGTTTCTGGTCATTTCACATAGTGGAGTGCCACTACCTCCACCTACAGTTATGTTTGGACATAGACTCTTTAAAGTGGATCAGGTTGGTTATGACTGGGACGCTGGACACAGCCCCACTTCAATATGACCAGTGTCTTTAGGAGATGAGGAAGTGGGGACACAGACATAGAGACAGGCAAGACCTTACAACCACAGGAAAGAAAATATCATCTAGGGCCAGGAATATGGCTTGACCAGCCGAGAACTTGCTTTGCAAGCATGAGGGCCAGAGTTGGATCCCTCATGAATCACATCTTTCAAGAGGGACTCGTAATTTTAGCTCTGAAGAGGTAGGGACTGAAAGATCTCTTGGGACTTGCTGGTCAACAAGTCTAGCCAATTTGGTGAGGTCCAGGTAAAAGGAGAAAGACCCTGACTCAAAAATAAAGGGTGATGATGTGTTGAAGAAGTCCACCTGAGGATGACCCTTGGCACGCACACACACACAGACACACAGACAAACAGACACACAGACACACACACACATACACACCAGAATATACACAGTCACGTAGGTACACAGACACACTCCCACATAAGAAAGCAGTCATTTAGAGACAAGAGATAGACCGCTGAAGAAACCAACCCCACTGATGCTTAAGTTTCAAACTTCTAGCCTTCAGAATAGGTAGATAATGTTCTACAGGGATTTCTTTATGTCAGCCTAGCAAAGTAAAAATGTCCAAGCAAAGATCTCAGTCTTGTACTACTAGCTCCCTCGTGAGGCCTTTGCTGTCTTTATGAAATGCAGCTTGACATCATGGCTACTGTGGGCTGCATTATAGACTTTGAGAAGGAGTTCTAACTCAGTATTTCAGAATGGAAGCATGGGCATAGATAATCCCTCTTCTGTGCAGGCTCCTCATTTGTTCTAATGTGAACACAGTGGGACTTTCTGGCATTGAGTGCTATGGATAATCGGTGAAAGTGTATGGCAGAGTTCAATGGAACCCCAAGCTGAGTCCCTGAAGAGAGGCAGGTTGTGCTCTGGGGGTGGGGAGACAACACTTGTTTGAAGCCTGTGGCCAGGAGCCACTTGGGTTCTGTTTTGTGGCTGAGTTGGAGTAGTTGACTTAAGATTAAAGGCATGAGTCATGGGAAGATATCACAGGCCTATTTGTGTGTGTGTGTGTGTGTGTGTGTCTGTGTGTGTGTGTCTGTGTGTATGTGTGTGATACACACGTGTACAAATGCAAATGCATGAATTGGAGCCCAGAGGAAGACAAGTGTCTTGCTCGACCACTCTCTACTGTGTTATTTTGAGACAGGGTCTCTTACTGAATCTGGCGCTGGACTGTCATCTAGCAAGCCCAGAGATCCTCCTATCTACTCCCAGGAGTGCTGGGATGACAGGTGTATGTGTGGTCCCCACCTAGCTTTTTACACAGATGCTAGAGATTCACAGTCAGGTTCCTCATGTGTGCTCAACAAGTGCGCTTACCCTCTAGGCCATCCTCTCAGCCTCTATAATGCTATTTTTAATGTCAGCTTTAATGGTGCGGGCAAGGCTATCTTTAACATTCTTTAGTTGATCAGTCAAGACACAGTTTTGTCATTTTCTGTCAGACAAATCCTGTTTACTTCATTGGTCTGATGAACATTCCTAACTTCTAAGCTACATTTTGACACTTTATCCTGCTGTTTTTACATTGTACCTTACAGGTAATGATCGGTACTGAAATTAGTGAAGAAAGAAAATCATA
The DNA here is from genome assembly GCA_028555095.1 of Dicrostonyx torquatus. Taxonomy (NCBI): domain Eukaryota; kingdom Metazoa; phylum Chordata; class Mammalia; order Rodentia; family Cricetidae; genus Dicrostonyx; species Dicrostonyx torquatus. The sequence goes on along the minus strand of JAQHUG010000333.1, from coordinate 1,432,319 downwards.
ATTAGTTGATGTCCATGGAATGAACATTTCCCAGGAAAAGACAAAACCATGGATCCATACTGTTTTTAAACTGGGAAATTTCCAGAAAATCCCTCTCTTCTTCCTGGCAATGATTTGGAAGTTGCTTGAAGTTCCTGGCTGAGGCCACACAGCACAATTAGCAGACCATTGCTTCTTGGCTTTGCTGAATTGGCAGAGCAGTGTGTGCGAAGTTGACAGAGGGTCTCTCTGGAGGTTGTCTTCCCCATTGATCTTGTGTTGGCATTAGATCAGGGGAGTTGGAAAGAGCATCATCACCATCTCAATGGGCTCTCAGATTCCAGGGCTATATTTTCCATAGTCTGTAGCTCTGGTTTTCAACAGGGTAAATGGCTGTCTTCATGCATTAGTGAGTAACTGCAGGTATTAGTTCTAACCTATGGGTTCCAAATTTCATAGCACCTGTCTGTTAAAATGAGATGATGGAAATACTGGGTCCTCACAAGAACTCAATCCCACTAAGCAGAAAATGGCTGATCTTGAATTCAAGAAGGAAAGAGTTGTAAATTATGGTGGGTGGGACCTTAGATTTTGTGAATATGTCCAAAGGCAATTGGTGATGGCTTCACCTGGACCCATAGGCTTTCTATGGATCCACAAGAAGATACTTACAGGGGAACTGGATTATATGATTATAAAGGCAGAGAAGTGTGCACAACACACCACCCTCAGGGAAGTGGGTAGTGTAGACCATTCTAAGGACAAAGGATGGAGTTCAAGAAACTGACGTAGGAAGGCAGAGGATAGATGTCTCAGAGGTGGGGTGGAGAGGAAGAAAGAAAAGAAGGAGAGAGAAAGAGCAGGAAAGGAAAAGGAAAGGAGGGAGAGAGAGTGAAGATAGAATGAGAGAGGAAAACAGAAAGCCAAGATGAAAGAATAGGAGACGAGAAGACAGGGAGGTAGAGAGGAGAGAAAGGGAAGAAAAAGAGAGGAGGAGAGCAGAAAAGAGAGAAGGAAGGAGAGAGAGGGAAGGAGAGGTGATCAAGAGACAGGGGTGGCAGAACCAATGACCTCACCCCCGTCTCCTGACTCTAGTCAGGCTCTCAGAGGCCCTATGACAGAGTCCTGTCTTCTTTATCCCACCCGTGCTGACTCCAGTTCTTCCCCCTCTTGTGAGAGCCTCTGCAAACATACCCAGGAAGAATTTTGCCATAGTCATCCTTTATCCTGGTCAATTTGACAGCCAGTATTAACCATCACAGAGGGGCTCATTAGTTTCAAAGTTCTACACGTAGTGGTGTTAGCAGTGTTCAGTGGAGTAAGTTTATACCAAATGGGTTTCCTGTAAGCAGGAATTCTTAAGTGATATCTGCAGGCTGCTGAGGGATCCAAGAGGGCATAGTGGGGTCCATAAACTATTTTCCACATTTCAAAAGTGTCTGTAATTGAATGGTACCACTTTGTCAGAATCTATACACTAAAGTCAAATACATACCCTAGGGCCCAGCAATTTCTCTACTTCATGTGTGTAGTAGATACAGAAACACTTATATATATTCCCCCAAAGATACATATCAAGTAATTCAGAGTGGTACTGTTGGAAATAGCCAACACTGGGAAATGACCAAAATGTCTGTCAACATTAGCGCTGAAAAATAAATTCTAGTTTATTTACGCAATAGAATGTGCATTAAGCCCCGAGAATGACATTTATGCAAAATGTCGGGTTTTGTTGATGTTGAGTGAATGTAGCCAGACATATAATTTACTGTAAAAGTCATTTACATGAAATCCAAAGACAGAGGAAACTACTTGGTGCAATTGCAAGTCAGGAGAAGGGGTGAACCTTAAGGGGTGCTGAGAGGGAAGTTTGGGGTATTGTGAACCAGGTGGTTGCTGGTTTGATGGGCATATTTGGTATATAAAAAATTATCAATATGTTTTTGGTATGTGTGCTTTTCTTTTGTAGATCACACCTCAATTAAACTTTCTAAAGGGTATAATGAAAATTTACACTATAGCTATTTCTGGTTTTTATTTCATACCAATTAAGTATGACAATTCATCATTAAGATGAGAAAAGAAATTAATTATCTCTGGGAAAGTTATTTGTATGGCAACCATTTTACAAAATGTGGGCTCTGCCCAGGGAGAAAATGATTAAACATTTTCTTTGTGGAATCAGGGGCTAAACTACTTTTTAAAAAAATCTCTTTTTCATTCTCTGTCTTTTTGTGAGTGTGTGTTCATCCATGTGTGTGTCTACGTGAGTGTGGGATCTTGTTGCCCTGTTGTGTATGGGAGTTAGAGAACAACCTTGGGCATCAGTTCTTGCTTTCCCTCTTTGAGATGGGGCTCTTGTTTGCTGCTAAGTACGTCAGGCTAGGTAGCTCAAGAGCTGCTGGGAATGCCCTTGTCTGTCTTCCATCTTGGTTTGGAGCCCTGAGATTACAATCATGCACCTGAGTTCTGAGGTCCTGAGTTCAGGGCTTTCACTCTTGTGGTAAGTGCTTTACAGAATGAGCCACCTTCCTGGCCCCAACATTGAAAAATAAACTATCTCTTTAAGAGTTTGTCTATTACCAGGATGTCCTGAGTAAACTGGGAGCATGGGGACCATGGGAAAGGGTAGGAGCAGAGGGGAGTGGAGAAAAATAAATAGCTCAATAAAAACAATAAAAAAATAAAGAAGAGTGTGCCTGTTGCAAAGAGAGTCAACAGAGAGTTTTGTATTTTCATAAAATGTATAAAAAAATGTTAGAATTCTAGGTGACCTTGTAGGTCTTGGGAAAGTGGATTGTGATCTTTAACTGCAGTCCTTTTTAGATTCATTTATTATGACTGTTCTCTTTGGAGAGAGTGAGTGAGAAGTCTGAGTTCAAGTGGGCTTTTCCCCTCTGACCTACCGGAGAACTGAAGGAGGTCAGCTGTGTTGGGTAATGCTTGGGTGCCATCTCCCGGTCGGTCAGTCATTAAACCAGGAAAACTCCAGGAAAGAGGAGGAATTGAATATCTGACAAAAAGTGAGTTTGTCACATGCATCAGTGAGACAAAGGATCCTTGTTCTGCTAGTACCAGGGTTGACTGTTCCTCTTGGCAACGAGATGCTCTTTAACCATCTGGTGGCTAGCCTTGCTACCATCTGCCGTCCATCTAGTCAATCTAGTCTCCTGCTTGCTGTGTGCCTCTGGAGAGGACAGCCAGGCAGTCCACATAGCTGAACCAATCCTTCCAGGCTCTTCGGAGACAAAGCCAAGGCGGGATTGGCTGAAGGTGGCGTGTGGAGGGTGAGGAGTGGCTGCCACTCATTTTGGTTTGGTTCATTGAATTAGTCTGTGACCATGGCATTGCCCTGGATGGCTTGAAGAATTGAGTGACAGTTGTCTTTCCTGGAAGGACAGGGATACCCTGGATCTGGAAAGAAGGATGGGAGACAGCAGCCAGAAGGCAGCTGCCTTCAGTTGGAGTCACGTGACTGCAAAGAATGGTCATCCAAAGCATGGCACGGTGAAAGACACAGCCAACCACGTGAGGTTGCCCAGTCCCGTCTACTGTCTGCCCCCTCCTGACCCAGGGCAAATCTCAGTAAACCTGCATTTACGTAAGACAATGGGAAGGAATTCAATTCTTTTTGCCTATGACTGACTTGGGGAAGAGAATTTACCCCAAATCAACCAGAGAGGAGAGATGGATTAGGGAATATCTGGTAAGAAAAGCATGGCCTCGCTGTCATGTCAGGAGCTGACTCAGAAGTGCCTGCAGCCCTGAAGATGCCACCCATGTAGAGAAATGGACTTGTTTAGGCTGGTGGAGGGGAGGCGGGGAGAACCGGGGCCCTTCAGGACATTGTAAAGCCTTTAAGATAATTAACTCAGTGCTAAGTTTTCATTAGGGGAATACGATGCTTTCCTTACTTTTTAAGCCACTGGAGTTTAAGAATTTGCTTCCTTGCAGCACAAGCCCCTAGTTAATTTGAAACTTCAGCCCCAGGCTTTCCTACTTGCGTGCATGTTTCATCCAGTTCATTTTACTAGGCTGTATCTTAGAAGTCACCGTTCTGACTCAAGATGTCTCAAACTTAAACTACTCTTCCCACTTCTGCATCGTAAATTTTTATTGTAAGTAATTGGCAATCTTGGATTTCTCTTACCTCGAGTCTGCTGGTTAACTATGCTCATACACAAAGCCTGACAACTACACTTTAAAAATTGTATAAAAACCTTATCATGCATTGTGAGTGCTTACTGTATGACAGATTCTATGCAAGGAAATTTTATGTGATTTATAGGAAGTATTAAAAATCCTCAAAAAGGTTGTGCAGGGTAGAGCATTTTTATCTCCCCGATGTGTCATAGGAAGTAAAGTCGAGTGTCACTCTCCAGGTCCCAGAGCAGATCTTTGGGGGAAGGAAATGGGACAGAGCACACCTCTGGCCCTTCTCTGCAGATGTGCTTGTTCTCTGCAGATGTGCCTGTTCTCTGGAGATGATGTGCCTGATCTCTGTAGATGTGCCTGTTCTCTGGAGATGATGTGCCTGTTCTCTGGAGATGATATGCCTGTTCTCTGGAGATGTGCCTGGTCTTCAGGCCGCCCTGGCTTTGTGACATCTCTTCTGGGAAAATGTGAACAGTGTCTGCTCACTCCAGGAACATCACCAATGACAGCAGAGTCAAACGAGAACCAATGATTTACTGAGGTTGCTTACAGAAGCACAGGTGAAGGGTTACTCACAGGAGAATGGATGCATCAGAGGTAGTCCATGTTGTACGAGGAGGGTGGCCCTTTGTTTGTCCCAGCCGCCTGGCTAGCTTACACCCAAAATAACCACACAGAAATTGTATTAATTAAATCACTGCCTGGTCCATTATCTCTAGTTTCTTATTGGCTAACTCTCATATCTTGATTTAACCCATTTCTATTAATCTGTATATCACCACAAGGTCGTAGCTTACCGGGAAAGATTCAGCATGTCTGATTCTGGTGGCTCCATAGCGGTTCTCTGACTCTGCTTTCTTCCTCCCAGAATTCAGTTCTATGTTCTCCGCCTACCTAAGTTCTGCCCTATCAGACCAAGGCAGTTTCTTTATTCATTTACCACCGAAAGCAACACATAAACAGAAGGACCTACTATACCAGTACCAGCCTAAATGGTTACTCACAAAAGCTTCACTGCTGAAGCTCCCCTCAGGACCTCCAGGCAGAGCTGGGCAGATCAGAGTGTCTCCACTCTGAAAGCTCATAGAACCTTAGGTGGTAGTTGCCCAAGGTGGGGCAGGGGCCTGTGAATCTTGTAAGTTTCAGGAGCTTCCTGAGACTTATATTTGTTCACTTCTTAAGGCTTATAAGCCTTTTTACTTTCTGAGTCTTAAGGAATCTTCATACAGGATGGGACGTTTCTGTTCGGAACAAAATGTGGTACAAGAATTCTGTACGTGTCTTCTCATGTTTTCTCACTCTTCCTTTTCAGATGTGAAGTGTCTCCTGCCTAGATGATTGCAATGCAAAAGACCACACACTTTGTGTATGCTACTGAATTTCCTACGTATCTGGTCTTTCCACTGTAGCATTTTATTGCCATCTGTAGCAGCAGTTTCAGGCGAAGGCAGATGCTATGCATTTGTGGAATCTCTAGGCAGGATGACACAAGGCTCCCTTGTCCTGGGATCAGGCACTATCTGAAGTAGTGGTCCTTCAAGAAAGAAGGCATTGGTTGGTTACCAGTCTGCAAACAAGGACCATTTGGACAAAACCCATGTTTCCATATGGCATTCAGTGTCACCTAAAATCAGTCCTGAAGTTGCTTCTCCTTCATGGCTCCCAGGTACTACCTCTCTGACATCTCAGTCAGTTGGGCCAAACCCTCCATCTGTGCCTATATCACACCAGAATGGACTTGATGGTACCTAGGCTTTCTATAGTCAGTTAACTGGGCCTCATGAAGTCTCACCCCTCCCTGAGGATTTATATGCAGTTAGTGGTTGCCGAGGAAAGAAGAGTTTCTTGAATTGTGTAGCCCACTGGTAAGTTGTCCATGTTCTTGTAAATAACACTACATCCACACTCCTATAAGTAGCCATAAGCAAATCTACCATGCTACTAAACAACAAAACATGAAAGTAGAAGGGGAAATACATATATGTAATATTATATATGATATAATAAATATATTTCACATATATAAGTGTCCTAATGAAATTCATTATGTTGTATAACTAATTCATAGTAATTTTTTTCTATTTTTTTTATTGTTAAAAGAAAAATTTACATTTACTCCCCTTGTTCCCGGCCCTCCCGCTCCCCTCTACCCCAC
>JAQHUG010000333.1:1393531-1409554 GCA_028555095.1 Dicrostonyx torquatus | reverse complement strand
AACAATAAAAAAAAGAAACAAAAGATTCATATTTATCCCAGAGAAAAAAGAGAGAGAGAGAGAGAGAGAGAGAGAGAGAGAGAGAGAGAGAGAGAGAGAGGATGCCTGATTTTGGATTTCCCTCTGTATGCTGTGAATTTATTTTATTACCATTGGCTAATAAAGAAACTGCTTTGGCCTATGGCAGGGCAGAATATAGCCAGGCTAGAAGAATATATATAGAGAGTAGATGGAGTCAAGGAGACGCCATGTAGCTGCTAAAAGAGAAAGTTGCTGGAACATTACCCAGTAGGCCACAGCCTTGTGGTTATACATAGATTAATATAAATGCGTTAATTTAAGCTGTAAGAGTTACATAATAAGAAACCTGAGCTAATAGGCCAACTGGGGTTGTAATATAGTTTCTGTGTGGTTATTTGGGTCTGGGTGGCAGGAAAATGAGCAGTCTCTGTTAAAGATGTCACCACACAGAGTTCAAGAAAGAAATCAGGCAAGGTACCTAGTTTCTGGTCCTGACCCTACTTCTAATGATTATTACTTTATTCTACATCTCTGGACTTTGATCTCTACATAATATACAACAGTCAGTTAACAAAACTTTCTAAGATCTTCAGCTTTATGAGCCTAAGGAAAAGAGTTTATGGTCATAGTCCACAGGATATTTTTGCTTTCCTGCTCTTCACTCTCCAGTATCAATCTGGCAGGTGTGCTGGTGTTAGCTCCTTGACAGATGTTAGAATCACCTGTGAGGTGGGTCCCTCAGCATGTTGGAGGGGGATTGGTTTGATTGCATTTTTTAAATGGGAAGACCTGTGTACTGCGGGCAGCGCCATTCCCTAGGCAGAAGCATAAGGAGAGAAGGGAAGGTGGTTGTGTGCTTGCAGTACTCAGGATACAAGAGTGACTAGCTACTTTAGCTCCCTTGTAGCTGTGACCCCTTATGCAGTAGCAGATTGTGACTTTGAATTCTGAGCAGGGATAACCCCTTTCACACTTAAGTTTTCTTTTGGTCAGAGCATTGTATCACAGCAACAGAAAAAGAAGTTTAGATAACAGGGAACATGGGATTGCAGAAGGAAGGTAGTATGAAGTTGCCTGTGCCCTACCTTTCTTTTTTTCCACCTTAATCTCGCCTCATTGTGTTTATAAAGAGCTACATGTAGCTTGGCCGGCATGGACTGTTGAAATATAAACTCAGGAAAAGAGGCCTTGTTTAATTTCCCCAGAACCGTGGCTCCAGACCTCAAGCATGCTGTTTGCTCAACTGACCATTTGAAAACTGGAGCGTGACTGTGTCCAGTCTGTGTGGTGACCTGCTGAAGGTGAAGTGCTCAGCTTGGCAGGGTGATTTATGATTCCTATTTGTTAGTATCGATTTTAATTATGTACTTTATTTTTATCAATATTCTATATGGACCTAAAACTTTCAAAAGCACGAGAGAGAGAGAGAGAGAGAGAGAGAGAGAGAGAGAGAGAGAGAGAGAGAGAGAGAGAGAGAGAGAGAGAGAGAGGTGGGGAGGAAGAAAGAGAGAAAATGAAAACTAGCAGAATGGAAGTCTCAAGCCCTGGTCTTTTTGTTACATTTTATGTCCCAAGTTATGAGATAACCCCTAATGTTGACGTTCCTGAATCCTGAACAGTTTCTCAGCTGAGCTCTGGAAGAGTAAGCAGTTGGTAGGAACCTTTGTCTATGATGTTTATATGGTGGGTGTGTATTTATTTTTATATTGTATGTTCAGGCACATATATGTACGCAGGTACTCATGCACAGGTCAACTTTTCTGCTGTTCAGATACTGTCCATCCTGTGTTTATAGACAAGGTCTCTCCTTGTTGTCCTGTTGGGGAAGCAGGCTGCTGGTTCCTCTTTTATTTCCTGGAGAGGTTTGCCACTGCATTGATGGTACCTTTCAAGTGTCTCTTCCACCAAAATGTCAGAGACATTTCTAGATTTTGATGATGTATGATTGATAGATTAAAAATTGCAGACATAAGCCATGTTGTTCTTTTAAAGGGGTATATTATGAAACATACCATGAAGTAAGTGGGTATCCATCATTTTGAATAGTTATTATTTGGGAGGAGCATACTTAGAATCATGAATACCTCCTCTTTAGAAAATGTTAACTGTCCATTTGTATCTTATTAATTGATCCCATATGTCTGTGCTGATGCATCCTTTGAACTACTTCCTCACTTTCCCAGTCCCTCCTCCCTGATAACTGCCAGGGTATTCTCTAAGTTCTACATTCTTCACACGGGAGCTCAAGCGGCATTTGCCTTTCGGTGCCCGGCTTATTTCCCTTAGCATTATATCCTCAGGCCATTCATATGATCACAACAGAAACATTTCCTTCTTTTGTAAGACTGAATAGTATTTCACTGTTCTTCTATCAAATACTGTCAAATCAAATACCCATCTGTTTGTGGATATTGAGTTGCTGTTATTAGTGCTATATGAGAAAAGAAATGACCTACAATTGGGAAAATATTTGAAATAATGCATCTGACAAAATGTCAAATATCCAATATATGTAAGACAGAAGCCACATATTCTCTCTCATATGCAGTCCATAGCTTCAAACATTCAGATGTAAGTGCAAACACAGAGAAACCAGGAGAGTATGGAGCAGCAGTTCCCAACCCGCTGATCATGACCCCTTTGATGGTTGCATATCAGATATCCCGCTTATCAAATATTACATTACGATTCAGAGCAGTAGCAAAGTGGCAGTTATGAAGTAGCAATGAAAATGTCACCACAATGTAGGGAACTGTCTTAAAGGTTTGCAGCATAGGAACGTTGAGAGAACCACTGGTACAGAGGGACCAGAGGTGGGGTTGATGGGAGAACAGTAGGATACAGGTGATAGAATGAGAAGCAGCCATGAGGGGAAAATAATACAAAGGTTGCTTGATAGAGCTGCAAGAAATAATATTATCTTATATTTACTATATTATAATTATATATATATAAATATATACATATATTACATTGAGCTTGCCATGCTTGCCATAAGAATCATAGACTCACAAAAACTCTAGTACCAGGCATGAGAACCCTTGTTGGTCAGGGTTGTGTAACTGGCACCCCAGACAACTTAGATTATTGCTATCACCCTTGGTTGCTCTCAGGGCTGGAAGATGGGCTTCTATTATAGAAGACACTGCATTCTTAGGACACAGTACTTGGATTTTTCAGGCTGAGCTAATGTGAAAGTCTCTTTACTTCTGTCCAGCTTCCATGGTACCAGAAGATGTCATGCAAGTTGCCAAGGGAGGAAAATAATTAATAGTCCTACCAGATACAGCAGCAATGGTCAGTGTGACAACAAATCCATGAAGATGCAGTAAGTGGCACTTACAAGTCAGTGGTAACCAACAGCTGTCTAGTTAAACTTTAGGGCCCCTGAGCAGAAGAGAAGCCATGGTTGGTATTAGAAACCTAGCTAACTTTCCAGTAGAAAGAAATCTACTAATGCCACTCTGATAGAGTAGCATAATCTCCTGTGATGTTCTAAACCTTATCCTTATACACAGAAATAAGCAGACCCACCACCCCTCATCAAAGAGGTTTCTCTAACAGCACATGGAGAGCATCCCAGAAAACCACAACTGGGATGGAGCAGAGATCCATAGACTGCGGTGAGCCCAGCCCCAATAGATACATCTTTATGACAGCTCCTGTGTCTATGGCACAGGGGACATCATAGAACAGGAGCAGAAAGCCTGTAAGGGCCAGAATGCCAGGAAGTCTGTGGTGAAGCAGTCTCTCCTAGAAAAGGCTGCATAGAAAAGACAGGAGCAGGGGCAATAACAATAGATACCCTAGCATGTAAGGGGGAACATCTCATGAGGTCCTCCTCCTAGATAAAGAACTACAGGGACTGGAGAGGGGCAGAGAAGGAGAGAGGAAGGAGGAAGGGAGAGAGGAAGAAAGAGAGAGAGAGAGAGAGAATTAACACTTCCCAGAAATGAGTCCTCTAATTGGTTATTCAAGACAAAGTGATCAGTTCCAAAACCATATACACACATACAACAAAAATGGACTCAGCAAGTTGTATTTGTATATTTACGCACACACATACGTGTGTGTAACAGTAATAATCGAAGAAGATCTATCAATTTGAGAATGGGAGATGAAAGGAGTGTGCCTTGGGGGGAGGGGTGAAGAGAGGAAAGGGAAAAGGGTTAGTGCTATTCCAAAAGCGAATGTGTGTGAAACAGCATGGAAATAATCAGATTTAATGTAAGCAAAAGACCTCAACATGACATTTATCAGGGAAAAAACACTTGAAAGGCAGCCGAGGAGTGTGAAAATGTGTCCAGGATTACTAGTAACTAGAGGAAATGAAAATTAAAGTGGCAATACGATAGTTCTAGCACCTGTTGGGGGGATAACTTGATTCAAAGCACAAGTGATAAAAAGTGCTGATGAGGACGAGGCGGGAAGAGACTCTGTGCCCATTGCTGGGCTGTGGATTGGGGCGGCTGTGATGGGAAAGGGTCAGAAGCTCTTCATAATATTTACAACAGGGCTACCAGGGGATGGCACTCATTTGGTAGAGCGCTTCTGCAGCAGCACAGAAACCGGGTGTGGGGGTGCAGACTCTTAATCCCAGCCCTTGGGAGGTGAAGCAGAAGGACACATCAACATCAGTCACAGCTACATAGTGGCTTCAGATCTAGCCTGGGTTATGTAAGACTGTATCTCGAGGAAATACAGGACTTCCAGATGATTCGGCCTATCTTCTCAACACATCCAAGATAAATAAAGACAGCTGATTCATATTCTTACTGTGGGTCCTGTTCAAAGTGTCCAAGGCTTGTTTCTATTTGATCATCATTGTGGATTAAAGACACGGGTGGTTTGAATTTTCCTTCCTTGAGCTGTGCAGATCACTCAGAGACACACACAGCTGTTTCAGTGCTGTGCACTGGGACTGGTGAGATGGGTCTGGACAATTGTCCCTCATTGTCACCACAGGGAGGAAATACTGCAGTGTTCTCACAAGGTGCTGCGAATGTAGAATTCAAACCTTGGGCCCCACTTTAAGAAGAGTGGGATCTAGTCAGAGTGGTGGATACTTTTGTGTGCGCGTGCACACACGCTTATGTGTGCATGTGCGGGTGTGTGCATGCACGCGTACAGAAAGACAGGGGTATGGGAAACAGAAGCAAGAGTGCCACAGGTAGTAGGGCCGAGAATGCAGGTAAGTGGAGCGCTGCTGCTGCATCCATCAGTGCTGTATTTGGACACAAGCGAAGCAGCTTGACTTCAGCCGGGAATCTCCTGCAGAGGAATCAGCACAGGCATGAGCAGGTGGATGTGTCAGACAAAGTGCATCCTAAACACCCGGAGCCAGAGTTCTGTATTATCTAACTGTATGAGTTATAGATGAGCTGTGAGAGACAAATATTGCTTAAATTTCCCTCGTAAGAACATTTAAAAAATTATCCCCATATCCCTTCTGCTTGCCTCTGAAAACCAAATGTTTGGTAATGTAGAGAACAAACATTTATTTCTCCACGACAGACGAGAGCAGGCTGTGCCCAAAGAACTAATTCAAGTGCAGAAATAGTCCGACTGGTCCATGACAGAGAGCATCCCTGCATCTATTCTGTGAGACAGTTGTTCTGGGCCTCATTGTCCCATTGATCTTCACCTCCATTGGAAAGCACGCCAGCTTGGACCTGGCCCTGCCTTCCCCACAGGCCAGCGCCTGGAAGCCAAGGCGATAGATCTGATCCTGAAAGCCCCGCCCCCATTCATTCGGCCTGGATTTATTAAACTCCACTGCTGGGAAATTATGTGTCACAGGGACATTAAGGCTGTGTGCCACGAGCCCTGGCCTATATTTTTAATCCCTTGTCTTTGTCAGCACCTTCCCTCTCTGCCCAGAATTTTTGTGTTTCTCCTGAGTTTCCAGAGCATCTCTAAAGCACCCATTTCTCTCTCCCCACCTGCTCCCTTGTGTGATTTATAATAGGCCCCGAAGAAAATGCCCATTCAAATAGGAAAGAGGAGATATGTCCCCGAAGAGAGGAATTTGGCAATGTTATTTGGAGCTGAAGCCTGTGACATTAAAAATAAAATTGTGTGCTGGGTGAGGCTGCTGTTGAAGGTGTCTGTTGAGCATTGTAGCAGCCAAGAGAAAAGCATTCCCACAGGCAATCTCAGCCCAGGGCACCGCGGACAATGGGATCCACAAGCTTCAGGATTCATGGTTTTTCTGTGTAAGAATCATTTCGGAACAAACAATATTTTTTTTTATTATCACCCACTGTTTCTTTTAAACAAGGGTTAAAGTGATTAAATGAATTATCTTTTAAGTATATAGTAAAGCAGTGGACACTCAGGGTGGGGGTGGGGGAGGGATAAAACGCTGTCGGTTTGATCTTGTCCAATCAATAGGAACCTCAGGGGTTCCTGTTCGATGAAGATTTTCAAGAGACCCTGGCATCCTCACAAGCAGGCCTATGCTTCCTGACATCTCAATATAAACTCTGCAGCAACTGACATCTGTTTGCTTTACAATATGAGCATTCACTGTGAATTCTATTTTATGTGTACATGTTGTATGTGTGTATGTGTGTATGCACATATACATGGGTATACGTGTGTGTGCATGTGTGTGAGGACCTGAAGTTGACACGGGATGTTTTTTTTAATCTTTCTGCACTTTGCTTGTTGCGACATGGTCTCTTGTTGAATGTGGAGCTGTTTCTGACTTCTCTAGCCTGCCTGGTCCTCGGCTCTGCTTCTCTTTTGCTGGGACCATAGGAAGCTGCCACACCTAACAGCTTTTTATGCAGGTCCTGGAGATCCAAACTCCAGTTCTTCTCCTTTCACAGCTAGTACCTTATTCGCTGAGCCAGCTCCCAAGACCCATGACTTCTACGTTCCGAGGACCTTTCCTCATGTGTCCAGATTTGAAGTGTATAAATTCCCCGTTTCCAGAAGTCTTTATGATGACAGCCACAGCTCAGAAGTTTTCAGAGCCGACATTCTGCTTTCAAGTTCTGGCTGGTTGCTTCTCAGAGAGTTTCTATTTTAGCCTGAAGATTTGCATAATTTCTTACTGGTCTAAAACTATATGGGTGAACAGTTGATGAGGAAACTTCTAGGTTTCTTTGTCAGCTCATTTCTGGGTCTGAATGAGAACTATGGTCTTGTCACATCTGCAGAATGTGACACACTGTTAGTACCTGTACCCGTCTATCACTCAGACCCCAAATCCAGTTTTCTTTCAAGCGCCCACCAGTATTCGATCCTGCCACCTGTCCTCTCCCATTTGGCTCATCTGTCTCCACAGTAGTAGTTCCTGCCTCCTGCCCCTGCACTGCTGCTCTGTGAGCCTTCTTAGGCACTTCTCCCATGGACGACTGCAAGACCCTCTAGGGGCTGCTGAGTGAAAAAGCAAAAACCAAACCAAAACAACCAAAATCTGAGTAAAAGATAAAAAAATACTAATTGCTACCACAGTTCCAGCATCAGAATCACTTGGTGACCCTGGGACAAATCCCCACCTGTGTGCTGTGGAAACTACAGCCATAAAAGTGAGGGGATGAGAAATGACCCTGTGTCCAAGGGCTCCTTCAGTGAGATGGAGACAGGAGATAACATGTGCTTCGCATCTCCAGGTGGCATCAGTTCAGGCCTCGAACTTGGCACTTTCAAGTAACGAATGTCTTGGTTTGGTAGAAATTATGGCATCACCTTTGCCACAGGCAGCATCTCCCTGGGACTTTCCTGAAGAGCACAGTGCGGTTTCAGCCCTTTGAGATAGATGGAGACTTCAAACGCTTGTATGGAAATGACAATCAGTGTGGTCTTGGAAGGCCTTGAGCTTCTGCCTTTGGTGCCACTGGTGTGTCTGAATATCTCAGGAGTGGATTTAACTTACTTTTAAGCTAAGCGTGACATGGAGGGGAAATCCTTACCATATTTACGATTTTACAGCTCAAATTCAAGAAATAGCTCTGTTCATAAACGTGCTTTTCCTGGGTGTTCCCGTGAGTCTCACCGAGGCTTCTTTGATCAAGTCATCACCCTCCTCAAGACGTTCAGTGCTGATTCCCCAGCCTTCGGTAGATGTCCCCCCTAAACTTTTCACTTATAAATGTTGATTGTTGAGCTTCTGGAGTAGATAGGTTAGATGTTTCTTCTATTTATTTCATTTTTAAGTGTTTGTGCTTCTATGTGTGTGATGTGGTATATGTGCGTGTGTAACAGATATGCATGTGTTGTGTGTGCACATATGTCCTTTCCTATAAACTTAGGACATAGGACATCCTGCCCTATCACTTCTGTCTTATTCAACTGAGGCCAAGTCTCTCATTGAACTTGAAGTAAGGCTGTCAACCATCAAGTCCCAGAAGTCTTCTTGTCTCTGAACCTCACGGGTGCAGGGATGCATGTACCCACGCCTGAATTTTTATATGAGTGTTGGAGATTTGAACTCAGGTACCCCTCCACTGAACTGTCTCCTTACCCTCTCCTCTTTAATTTTACTACCCTAGTCTCCTTCTCTCCTGACCTGTACATACCTCCCTAGGATGAGGAAATAAGTCATGAAATCTACCAGCCAATCAGCAAATGTTCATTGTGCGGTTTTCACTTGGTACAGTATTGATGCTGTGAGACCCTTATTGTCCTCCCAGGGAGGTGGTATCCATGAGAACGTACTGCATTGCAAGATGGCTTGCTACCACATGCTGAGCTGATGGCTCAGAATACACAAGAGGCATTGGGAGCTCAGTGAGGAATAGAAACGAAAGCTGCCTGGAGAGGCATCGTTTAGTTATGAAAGCTTCAGAGGAAGGGGAGGTGCTGTGTGGGTTTTAGAGAAAATCAACAACATCATAAACTTCCAATGGACCTGTTTGCAGCTCAGGATGGAGAATCAGGAAATGGGTTTGGGGGACAGAGAGGACTGAATTATTATTAGCTTTGACTGTTAGAGGGACCTTAAGGGTATAGCTACCCTTGTGAAGTGGGCAATGAGACACTGATGATTTTGACCCAATCCCTGAAACTCAGAGGACTTAGCCTCATTTCTTGTAAGAATTTTCAGTGAACCATGACAGAAAGGAGACTGGAAAGAGGAGTTAAAATTAAGTCTGGGGACTTGGGGAAATGGCTCCACAGTTAAAGTACTTTCCACTCAAGTATGAGGACCAGAGTTCAGAGTTTGGTTCCCTAGAAACTCATAAATGCCAGTTGGGTGTGGCAGGACACTTGTAATTTTAGTCTTGCAGGGTGGAGACCTGTGATCCCCAAAGCCAGCTGGTTAGGGACACTAGCCATGTCTGTAAGCTCTGGGTTTGACTGAGAGACCTGCCTCCCTGAATAAGGTGGAAAACCCCACCTGGAATGGTTCCTAACATCAACCTACATGCATACATGTGCAAACACCCCCTCACATGTTCCCATGTACATGCAGAATCATTTATATGTATACACATCCACACACCATCACCACCACTACTACCATACTACATACACCTGTGAAACATGGAAAAATAAAATCAATTTAAATTTTCTGATATTCATCCCTTAACTTAGAGGATTTCCATCATCCTGGTTCTCGGAGACGATGGAGAATTAGCTTCTTATCATTTTCCCTTCTCTTTGTCTTGCCCTTTGTGTGCTCATTGAGAGAAGATTTACATATGAAAAGTTTATTACAGATTCCACTAAGAAAATTGTACATTGTTGATAAATGTATCTTTTTATAATCCCTGCTGTTATTAGGACACTGCTAATTTTATTAGGACTTCCTCAAAGGAAAAATAAAACAAAATAAATGCCTGTGTAACCTGCCATTATCTTGTCTGCCCCTGCCTTACGGCTGCTTGCCAAAATGCTAATGGAGAGAGGAGGGGTTGCCCAGTGATTTTGTTTTCTGGTGACATTTCAGCACTCCTCCAATACAGGGCTGCACTGGAAGCTGGCAGTTCTTGAGACAAACAGTAACCATTTAGAGACAAGCACCTGCCACATGGACCAGGAACAGCAGAGCTGCCTCTCCCGCCCAAGTATGATACCATTCTTCCAATGAGCCAGCCCTCTTAGATGCCCCGAGGTCAGCTGATTTCAGCATGGTAGCCTGGCAGATGTTCTGTCCCCAGTGCTTTGTCATTGGTCAGCATTCTCCGAACAGTCAGAAGTTTGAAGTATGATGGCAATAATATCCCCAAGGTCATCACCATCTTTCTTTCAACTTCTTAGTTGAACAGGTCAGGTCACAAGATGTTCAAAATACGTTGACTTCAAAGATTATTAGGTTCTTACCTAGTTCTTAAAATTCTTTTTATGGACTATTCGATTCGGCAGTAGTTAAAACAACATTTGATTGATTTTTCTCTGAAGAATGAAGCATGTGATTTTGCTGCCACAAGCCTGGTGTTTTTAATATACCAGTTCAGTGTTGATGTTCCAAGGAGTTATCGTAGGTCCTTGCATTTATAACCATTATGGAACCTCTGATCAGAACCTTCCAGTAGCCCACCTTCAGGAATTTCTCTGAAATACTTGATAAGACATGCTGAATAACCACACTTATCTCCCTCCAATCCGAGCTGAGGTCACTGGTAGAGGTACTCACAGTATTGACTGGCTTCACTTTGAGTGGCTTCTGACTACCCAAAGCTAGCTCTAGTTTAAAAGAAAGAAGTTGTACTATCATTGAAGATTACTAAGACTGTGTTTAAAGGAACAACAGTTCAGAAATGATTGCCCAGTGAGTTCCATCAACATCATCTGAAGGGTATCAAGTTAGGAGATAAATGTGAACAAGAAAAGATGCAACTGTAACACTTCCTACACATGAGTACTTAATTAACCCTTGTTGCTCATTTCCCAATTGCTCAGCCCCAAAATAATCATACAGAAACCATATGATTTGCAATACTGTTTGGCCCATTAGCTCTAGCTTCTTATTTGCTAGCTCTTACATCTTCATTTAACCCATCTCCATTAATCTGTGTGTTACCATGTGGCTGTGGCTTACTGGCTAAAGTTCTGGTGTCTGTCTCCAGTGGGGCTACATGGCTTCTCCTCCACTCTTCCTTCTTTCTCCCAGCATTCAGTTTAGTTCCCTCCCCACACACACCTAAGTTCTACTCTATCAACAGGCCAAGGCAGTTTCTTTATTCACCAATGGTATTCACAGCATACAGAGGGGAATCCCACATCAAACCCTGTGAGATTTAGAGCAGATACACTGTGCTTAGATTCAGGTTCTGTTACCCTGGAGAAGACCCTATTGTGTGACTTCTCAGATTTTTCAGGGTAACAGGGTCTGGGATATTTATTTTATAGTTTTTTGTTATGCTTAAATTTTTAAATTAAAATTAAGTAGGCACATGCAAGTGTAAGTGTATACTTGTTTGCTTATTTACCCATTTACCACTTGTCCATCCATCCATCCATCCATCCATCCATCCATCCGCCCATCCATTCATCTACCTCTCCACCACCCATCCACCCACCAATCCATCCTCCACCCATCTCTCCACCACCAATCCATCCATTTATCTCTCCACCCACCTATCCTTTTACTTACTCACCCCCCACTCACTATCATCCATGGATCTTTTCATTGTTACATTTCTATACTACAAGGGGAGAGACCAGGAAATAGGTGCTATTGCTACCCATTTGAGCATGATTGTTGCAGTTACTTCTCCCATTCACCATGATCTGAATTTCCTAGATGCTACCCTTGGTTGCTTTTCTTTTCTTCTTTGCTAACCCTCTACAACAATGTTTCTCAAACTCTTTAGTTGTGACTCCTTTGTGTGTGTGTGTCACATATCACCTATTATGCAGATGAAATATCTACATTATGATTCACAACAGTAGCAGAATTACAGTTATGAGGTAGCAACAAAATGATTTTCTGGCTGGGGGTCACTACAATACAAGGATTGCAGCATTGGGAAGGGTAAGAACCATTGCTTTATAGGGTCTGCTCTCTGGCTCTTTTTCCCTCCCTTGTCTTCTTCTCTTTATCTGTCTCTCACTCTCACAGATGAGGACATGGCTTGCTTCCTCAGCAGGGAGAGGGAGCATGGCTGAGCAAAGTCTGTGAATAGCTTCTGCTCCTATTTTTGGAGTTAATTAAACTTCAGGACTGATTCTCAACCAAGTGCCTGGACATCCTACAGGGAAAACTCAGGGTAGCTTTGCAGAGGAGGTAGGGGAGGGGCCATGTGCAGTTGAAAAAGCATATTCACTAATACAGTGCATTGCTAAGACAAAACCATACAAATAAAATTGAACAATAACTTATTATTTTAAAAAATAAAACTGCAGAAGAAAGTGAGACAAAGTCATCTCTCCTTCATTTGAATATTTTTGCTCCATGGAAATCTTTTGAAGACAGACTCTGTCTTTGGAGTGCCATAAATTATCAACAAGAAGGGCCTGTTTATGATCATTATTAGCCTTATTTTTTGATGGGTAGCTCAATGAGAATGCTATGTTCACCAAATGAAGGATACAGTCTTTAAAAGCTGTAAGAACTGCCAAGAATCACCAGTTATGAAGTTAGCAAAACTGTCTCCATAACCCGAGGAGACAGATCCTTAGAGAGCCATTCCTACATCAAAAGAGAAACTGGTCCAAGAGAAACAGGCTGAGACTCTCAAGCCTGTGATATTTTAGTTGATGCTCACCTGCCCATCCCAGAAAATTTACATTCAGCCTCAATTATATTGACCCTTGCTTTATACTTCAATAACTAGAATTAAACCCCCCAGGTGAACTGTGGAAATGAAACTGAAGATAACCTTTCCCTGGGTTCTGTTATTTGCCCCTGCATTATTGGTTAGTTTTATTTTTGCTTTCCAAAAATTGAAACACTAATGGGTATGTTCATAACCATAAAAGTCTCAGTTTCCCTCAAGTGAATCGTGCAGGTAGTCTGTTGGTGAGCCTGACTTCCCTAATAGTATATTGTCATTTGGTTAGTGTCCATTATAAGGCACTAAATATTTGATATTAAGTACACGACATATAAAATACTATTGTCCTGCTCAGATTTTCTCAGCTTGATGCAAGCTAAAAGTCACCTGGGAAGAGCGATCTCAGTTGGATAAAAAAAAACAAAACCAAAACCAAACCAAACAAACAACCTCTGTCAGATTGCCTTCAGGCAAGTCCCTGAGGCATTTTCTTGGTTAATGATTGATGTAGGGAGGTCTCAGCCAATTGGGGGCAGTGTCAGTCCTGGGCAGGTGGTCTTGGGTCTCACAAGAAAGCAGACCAAAAGCTATGCCAAGAGGAGATGCTCAGAAGACAGTCTAACATGCCCGAGAATGTGGCTGTGGCCTTTGTTAAGAGAGCTGCAGAGAGTAAAACACACCTGTGTGTACCTGACCGCTTTAGAGAGCATGGCCGAAGTATCCATTTTTACACTGGACCCTAAGAGTACTTTCACGTTTTCGGAAACCCACCTATTGTGGTACTCCGGTGCATAGTTTCTTTCTTACCCAAACTCACACAAAAGTCAGTTCCATACATTAAGACAACCAATAAAGATACATATAAACCCAAGTGGTTGAGATAGACTGCTTTACCCGCAAGTAAGACGTGGGCACATGAGAATGGGAGCTGAGACCCTCTTCTCACTTGACCCTCGCTTATAGCTAGGTGACTCCCAGGTGAGGGGCCCTGAGAGCTGCCTTCAGGGGCGTTCTTTACCCTGTGCTGGTGACTGCCTCAGCAGATCTAGATGTGCTGTGGTTGAGCTCCAGGGCTTTGGAGCCTGGGACATTGTAGATGTCGGGGGTGGGGGAGAGGAGCATTGGCTTTTATACTACCACACTCAGGGTCTTGTGTGTATGTTAGATCGCCACAGCCCTGCTTATTTATTTACACTGAGACAAGGTCTTGCTAGTTGCTCAGGATAGCCTTGAACAAGCAATTCTCATACCTTAGCATCCTGAACTGTTGGTTTGACAGGCATGCATCACCAGTCTAAAGTTCTGCCCTTCACCCCACAACTGACTGGCGTGCTGTGACAGGCTGGCCTGAAGCCAGGCAGAGCTGTGCTGCAGCACCTCTGCAATGTGATTTGCACACTTACCCTGCCACTAAGTTGTAGTGTGCTTTTCCCATCTGTTAACGAATGTCCAAGAATGTGACAGATAGGGCGATGCCCCTTTGTTCTGTTGTTTTCTGGGAGGGCTTTGCACTCAACAGCGGCTTCTTCTTCCCCAGAGACAGACAAGAGTGATGGCCGTGGAAGCTCCTGTCTGATCATCCACCCCTCGTTCTAAATGCCAAGAGCTGACTTGGTATCTGGGTTTCCCTTGCTAAGAAATATGTGTTGTCTCTGCCTTGGCAAGGAAGGCACTTTTGTGTTTGTCCAAGGGAGGAAAGAAAAGCGAGGTTCCAGTCAGTTACAAGCATTCTTGTACATGGCCCAAAGCTAAGGTTGAAAGTGCTGTCTGATGTGTGTCAATCAACTATTGAAGTGTGTGCATGTGTGTGTGTGTGTTCTCATGTGAATATTCGCCCACATGTGTGGCAGGCACTTCACCCACTGAGCCATCTCTCTAACTCCATCAATTGATTTTTTTCAATATGAAAAACATCGTTACTGTGGTTTGCTGGTTATGTAAATAATCATAATCATTTAAAAATATTTGCACAATGCCAAGCTGTATAAGGCAGAAAGTGGAAATAATCTGGAACAATAACACCCCGAGATTACTCCCACTCACATTTGGTGACCTATTTTTTCACAAAATTTTCTATGTATATCGATCTAGCAATACCCAATTTCACGCAAATCTTACCACCATGCTTTTTGTCTCATTCCTGGGCTCGTTTTTGTTTGTTGCTATAAACAACACACACCTCTCTGCATTATGTTTCTCTCTGTTAGCATTCTGGAAACCTCTCCGTGAACCAGTCTGAATTTAACTCCTGGTCTCTCAACCTCAGCACCATTGAACCTTTGGACTGGAAAATTCTTTGTTGTGAAGCAATGGTCCTATGCACTGAGGATGTAAGAGTTGCACTTCCCAGGATAGGAGGATGGCTCAGTAGGTGCAGCACTTGCCATGAAAGCATGAGAACCTAAATTTGGATGCTCAGAGCCTGTGTAAGGCTGGACATGGAAGCAAATATCTATAATCCTGGTGATCCTGCAGCAAGATAAGGAGACAGAAGCAGGAGGATCTCTAGGAGCTGATGGGCCAGTTAGTCTGGTATCCACAGCTGTGAATGATAAGAAAGCCTGTCTCAAATAAGGTAGGAGGCAAGGACCAATATATGCACACTGTGGCATGAGTGTACCTGTACTCCCAGATGTGAACACACACACACACACACACACACACACACACGTTAAAATTTTTAAAAAAGGATTTGCAATCTTCTATTTAATAGGCTGAAGCATCCAACCTCTAATTCTCTAACCCAAAGGGTGGCCAAAAAATTGTCTCCAGACATTTCTAAATGTCATAAAGGGTGAAAATTGGCCTTGATTGAGAGCCACTGGTATGATTACTTTGATAGATAAATAACATTTCACAGCTCAAGTCTTCCTCTTTGTATCTGCTCATTCCATTCAGCTTGTCTCCAATTTCTTCCCGGGAGGGTTTTCATAGCTATTGCCTCTGGCCATAGTTATTATTCAGAAAACAAAGGCCTGGCAGAGTCAAACTCACATGCATCTCTCCAAATACAAGATTATTGTGATTGGCCCTCACCCTCTTTATTTCTGGAGAAAAATGCAGTCATGAGTTATGAAGTTGTGGGCTGACCCTATGACATACTGTGGGGTGAGCTGATGTATAGTGAGGCTGTGTGGAGCAGGGGGATGAGCAGTGAAGCCATGGGGACAGGGGGATGAGGCTGTGGGGACAGGGGGATGAGACTGTGTGGACAGGGGGATGAGCAGTGAGACTGTGTGGACGGGGGATGAGCAGTGAAGCTGTGGGGACAGGCGGATGAGGCTGTGGGGACAGGCGGATGAGGCTGTGGGGACAGGGGGATGAGGCTGTG
>JAQHUG010000333.1:1370452-1382935 GCA_028555095.1 Dicrostonyx torquatus | reverse complement strand
GTGTGCCACATGCCTGGAGCTGCTGTGGAGGCCAAGAGAAAGTGTTAGAGCCCTAGAGCTGGAGTTAGAGTTGGTCGTGAGATAACTGGTGCTGGCTTTGGAAACCACACTTGGGTCCTCTGCAGGAACAATGAAGATTTTTAACCACTGAGATATCTCTCCAACATCTCCAGTCCCTGGGCTGGGATTGCCAGAGCTGGACAGAATTCTCTGGATATATGTTTGTGAGCAGAGATGAAGCAGAAGTGCTTGAAGGGTCAGTCTGTCAGTATCATGTGAGGGAAAAAGAAGGAGTTGGTGAGATTCCAGTTTGCTTCACACTGAACTGAGTTGTTCAAAGTCAAAGAGGAATGCTAGAGATGGGCTTGAACTTGGGATCTGAAAGTCCTAAGAAAACTATCGGAGACACTTAAACAGAACTATTATCATAGCTGAGGTTGGCAGAGCGGGGAGGAGTTTGCTGGGAAGGAAAACTAACCCTGTTTGTTACCAGCTGAATTCCAGTGGGGCTTTAGGAAGATTAATAAATCAAGTACACTCACTGTGGCAAAAGTGAAAAGATGATTCTACTTACAACATATTCTAGAGCAAGCAATCAAGCCAAGCTTACTTCTAAGAGTTGCTAGGGGTGACTAGTCTGCGGTCTTTAGTTACCCAAGCCTTCTTCAGGCTCTACTGCAAGGATCATGACCATGGTCTACGAATGAGACATTATTATAATTCAGAGTGACCAAGAAGAACTCCTAATTTATCTGGAGAGAAGATGGCTTTTAATATCCATGCACAGCTGTCTTAAGGCAGCATGAATCTGGGTAGAAGTTGCCCCCCCCAAAAATGTAAGGGATGCTGGATTGGGAATCCAGATTCCAGCATTATCAACACCTGGGTATTTACATTGTGAAGAAGGCTTCACTTAACCTGACGTCCCGTGCTGTGTTGCTGCATTAGGGTTCTCTAAAGGAGATAGGTTGAATATGTATTATAAAAGGGGTTTTATTAGAATGGCTTACATGATAAGCTGGATATTCCAAAAATGGCCCTCTGCATGCTGGGGGATCTGAGCCCTCAGTAGCGGCTACATCCCACAGGCCAGATGCCTCCATTGTCTCAGTCTGGTACTGAAGGGAAGGCCTGGAGGACTGCTGGAGAGACACTCCTCTTAAGTCCATGTTGGAATGCTAAAGACTGGGCTCTGAAATCAGTGAGGGATGGCGGTAGTATTGGCAGGAAAAGAGTAGATGCACTCTCAAGAAGGAGCGGAGAGTGACCAACAAGCAGGACCCTCCAGCGCCAGCACCAACGCAGCTGCAGTTGTGGGAGCTGAGCTGTGTAGAGTGTCACATATCTACCTCAATTTCTTGGCTCTTTGATGGATGCTTACTACATAAGGCAAAGAAGCCCCGCCAAAGCGTATGAGGTAGAGCGTGCTGTGTGGGGAGGCTAGAGAACCTCACAAAGCTTTAAGTGTCATTCTGGGGTCACCTTACCCATGACTGGATATCGCTGTAGCCCCCGGACCTTTCCTCCAATCTACCCCGTGCATCCTCACTACACTGGTGGCTCAAGATGGAAGCAGTTCCTTGCTACCTTACCATTCGCACCCTACTCTTTGGGACTCCACTCCCCCCGCTCACCACAGGCATCGAAGGAGGTATTGCCTGTAAAGGGTTCACCTTCATCTGATGCCAGAAATATTAAAAGTGGATTTGGGATATCCATGGCATCTCAGTACTGTGTTTGGTCAAATATCAAATTTTAGCTGCTATTTGCCCAAAGGTCTAGAAATTATTATCTGAGGGGAGAGCAGTGTGTGATAGACATGAGTATCAGAAAACAGGGACTCGGCAATACGGGCAGGAAGAATTCTTTCTTGTGAGCTGACTTTCATCACTCAATAATAGCAAGTAACTCCTTCCTTCTTTCCTTTTTTCCTCCTTTCTTCCTTCTTCCTCCCTCCCTTCTTTCCTTACCTCCCTCCCTCCTTTCTTCCTTCTTTCCTTCCTATAGTCCTCCTTTCTTTTTTCATTTCTCCCTTCTCCTTCTCTTTGTTCTCCCCACTCCCTCTCTCTCCTTCTTTCTCTCCCTCTGCCTCCCTCTCTTTTCTCTTTCCACTTCAGTTTTACTTTCTTTGGAGGCAGATCTATGCACCAGGCTTGGTCATGCAGGAGTGATTCTAGAAAGAGGAGTAGAAAGGAGAAAGTGAGGTAGAGAAGGACAAAATTTAATATGAAGGCACATTATTGGGATCATTCCAAGAAATGTGAGTTCCCGTCCTTCAGTGGCATCAGAGGAGCTCAAGCCCAGGGTTTGCGCATCTTCCAGCTCTTATCAGAGAGGCTTCTATTTTGCAGTAGATGGCAATGAAAAGAGAGTCAGCATGCAGAGCCACATGCAGAGAACAAGAGACTGTGGCATGCTCATCTCTAAATGGGTGTCTATATCACACCCCTCCCCAAAGGCTCAGGGATCATTGTAGAAGGGGATGCAGGGAAATTATCAGAGCCACAGGGAGTGAACATCTGTGGGAAAATGCTGTTTTTCTAGACACGGCAGCACAGTTGCACACATGAACTCACAGCTGGGATTGTGTGTACCAGGCTTGCACAAGATTAGGCCAACCAAATCCCAGGGTGGATGGAGGAGAAGTTCCATGTCTCACCGAGGAGCCATTGGTAGTCGGTGTGTCCTGGAAGAGGGAGAGTTGCTATTCTTTAGCTATGTTTCCTCTGAAAGGCTGTCTGGGCTCTGGTAGATGGTCCTATACCCATGCACAAACAGGCTACACTAAATTGATTCAGTGGGTGTTAGACCGAAAGAGAGTGCATGAAGTTGATAAGGAAAAGTGGGGGAATAAGGAAGAGAGTAAGGGGGAGGGAACGAGGTGGAGTAGTTGCAAGAACATTATGTGTATGAATAAATATAAAATAGAATATTCAAAGAACAATAAATGTGAGTTTTTAATTTTTATTTACTTTCATAATATATATGTGTGCACATGAATGTGTGTGTGTATCGGGGGGCGGGTGCTTGCCACAGCACACATGCTGAGGTCAGTCCTCACCTTGCAGCTGGTTTGTGATGGGGCCTCATTGTGACTGCTGCTGTGTATAGAATGCTAGCTAGTCTGTGAGATTCTGGGAATTCTCCTGCCTCTATCTTCTATCTCCTCACAGAAAGGCTGGGATTACAAACACACGCTATCACATCTGGCTTTATGGGCTCTGGAAATTCAGGACTTCATACACTTGTAAAACTGCTGACTCGTGTCCTGAATTTCAGAAGTGGGATTTCTAGTCCTTCAGATTATTTCAATCTTTAAAACCAAGCTCCATCACCACCTTTAACAGCCCTTCCTTCCTTGAAGCTCTTTGCTCTCTTTCTCCTCACTGCCCTGTACAGGGCTCTCCCTGAACTCTGATTTACTCTCTCCCCAGGAACCAGCATCACTGACCTCAGGTCCCACCTTCACCCCACACACCCCATTTTCCTGCATCATCGTCTGCATTCTCGGTCTTAAGTAACCCTTAAGAAAGGAATTGTGACTCACAAAACTGCATCCAACACCTCACAAGACCGGCACCTGGACATTTCCCAGACAATTTATCTCCGTCACAGCTAGATTGATGCTCTCTGTAATTTTTTGATGCGCATAGGAGCACTGCAGTCAGCGCCATGGATCCAAGCCATCCTTCACCTTACATTTCTTGCTCCTTTACTATAGCAAAGTGAAACGGCATTGCTGAAAACCACACAGCTAATGTGTAGCACAGCAAAGGCAACACATGAAAAAACTGCATTGTTGTTAATGAGCGGCCTCTGAGGCTTTGTAGTTCAGCTGTAGATAAGAACCCATGCCCTTTCTGCTGTCTAGGGTCAAAGAGAAAATAAGCATAGGAGGAAAGTTGACAAAGGAGAAAAAAATGAGACAACACAGAAGTAGCTGGTCCATTCGATGGACTCTAAAACCATCTCTCTCTCTCTCTCTTTCTCTCTCTCTCTCTCTCTCTCTCTCTCTCTCTCTCTCTCTCTCTTTTTTAAATGAGAAGAAGCAATCTCAACTGTATCTGATCGAATCCTCGTCCCTGTTTTCTGCCTTAGCTGGCCTTTATTAATCACAGTGGAAGAATCCATTTACTCATATTGAAACACAAGGAGAAGCATAACGAAAGTAGCATCCCATTTTACATTAAAGGCTCTGACAAGGACATAATTCATTGCATTGCTTTTGCCCTCTCTGTAGGCAAGAGACATTTCTGCTCTCAGCGCCAGGAGGAGGCGCGCGTCTACGGAATAACTGGCTCACTAGTCCAATCAGTTCCGAAAGTTTACACCTGTCTACTCTGCTCTTCGTTCAGGCTGTTCAAAGTTCAGAAGCTTTATTTGGGTTCCACAAGTTAGGGGCACAAAGGATTAAGCAACTTTTGTTTTCAAAATAGTTTGCTAATTAGCCCTCATCTGAAACTCATTATATTACATATGTAATTGCCAGCTGACAGTTGCATGTTTGTAGGATACTATAAATCATTTTTAGAACGAGCGAACATTGCTTGTATCTATGTCACGCCTCTGGCCTGCATTTGATTTCAGCACTGACTGACAGGCAGCTCCACCAGCCTTCCGTCCCAAAGGTGATGTGTTTCTCTGAGACTTGAAAGCTTACAAAGCTGATACAACCTGAGAGACTCGGACAGGTTTTGCTCCCGGGGATAACCGCCAAACACAGGGGGAAAGAACCTGGTGGAAAGGCCTCGATTTCTTCTTTTCTGTTGTAGTTTTCTTAGCGGGTGGCCCTGTGTTCTTACTGAATTTCATTCACTTATCTCTATTGCTTCGGGATAGTCGCTTGAGTGGTGTGCGGGTTGACTGAGAGGGAGCAGGGTCGGGGGAGAATTTGTTCAAACAAGCTACATTGCAGAGGCCAGGTAAAGACATGGCTTTCTCCAAAACAGGCTGGTGCCAGTTGCCAGGAGTGGATTAAAAAATGGAAGGAAGAAAGATCTGCAAAAACTATTGATAGTGAATATTCTCTACCTAAGCTGATTACTGGCGCGTGGAAGCTCATGTCAGTGCTGACTTTAATTATTTTCTAGACAAATTGGAAATTCCAATGAAAAATTTCAACAATTCAGGAAATTCTGGTGTGTGTGTGTGTGTGTGTGTGTGTGTGTGTGTGTGGTGTATACATGTGTGTTCATGGGTATACATGTGAATGCATGTGGTAGTGTGAGGACAACCTTGGAGTGTCAAGGCCTCGGGTACCATCCACAGATTTTGGGCCAGGGTCTCTCATTGGTCTGGAACTCACCAAGCAGGCTTAGCTGACTGGCCAGCAAGCCCGAGGCATCCAATTGTCCCTGTGTCCCAGTGCTGGGATCGCAAGTATCTGCCACCATGCCCTACATCTCTGGTGATGGAGCCATGTCCTATTGCTTACAAGGCGTTCTAGTTTTCTTTCGATTGCTGTGATAAAACACTCCAGCCAGCAGCAATTAGGGGAGAAAAGGATTTATAGGTCTCAGTATATCACTGAGGAAAGCCAGGGCAAGAACTCAAGGCAATAACCCGGAGGCAGGAATTGTTGGAGATGCTACTTACTGGTTTGCTAACAGGCTCAGTCTAACGCTTAACCAGATTTCAGGATCACCTTCTTGAGGAAGGGGGCTGCCCTTCGTGGTTTTGTTATTCCTACACTAATTAACAATCAACTTAGTCTCTCACAGACATGCCTAGAGACCAACTTGATGCGATACACAATACAATTACACAGCTGAGCCTACATGTCAGGAGATTTTCATGCTATGTCAAGTAGACAGTTAATGCCAAATAGGATACAAGGTAAGTATTTGAATGAGTGAGCTATCTCCACATCATGGGAAATTAATTCTTAATAATTTAAAGGAAACACGGGCTATAAAGTTGAGGTCTATGGACAGAATCTCGCCAAGTATTGCCACTGTCGACTCATGAAATGATTCTTTTGTAGAGCATGGTGGCTCACAGCACAGCCCTTAAATTTCAGTCCTGCCAATGCTGTCACAGGCAGAATAAAAATAACACACACCAAAAAGAGTGATCCCAGAAAGGCTGAGGGTACCCCTGCAGGAAGGTCTTTTACGAAGACATTTTTCTTTATTTGATATTAATGTGAAATATTGATTCCACCTTAAATAAATAATTGAACTTCAAGATATCCGGGGAAACCTATTTATTCAGTTGTTCATGAGGTCTGTGACATGGGGTTGGCTTAAAGGTAAGGCCACTTCTAATAATGAAGTCTTTCAGTACTTCACTAAAGAAATCCCCCTGAGGAAAGGATTTGTACCACACCGATTTCCACTTTGAAGTGCTACAGTGAAATGCCTGTGTAAATAGGGAAATAAGATTTTTAAAAGACTTCTTTTTCTCCAGGCAGGTTGACTAATGAGAGGAGCAGTCTCTTATGAGGCATCTATGTGCTCAGCAGTCCAAACATTTTAGAACTCCCCAAATACAGAGCTGGGCAGTCAGGGATTAAGTCAACCCTTCAAAGACCACAGGCAATCCATAGGGTACCTGGGGCAGAGTCCAGGTGCAGGGTTTGATGACTGTCACGTTATCCGGATGCCACTGGCTAGACCCTTGGAGGTGCCTCACATCCATGTGGCCCATGCAGCTTCCCTCCAGTGAGCTACGACATCTTGGGAAAGGTCGGCATTAAAGTGTCTAACAGGCTGCTGGTAGGGAGAGACACACCGAATGTCACATAACTGAGGGAGTGTGTAATAAACCGAATGCAAAGGCACCAAGGGGCATTCAATGCGAAGTGATTGTACTGGCAGGTGAGCAGAAGGACATGGCAGCCATTTGGAATTGGTAATGCGTGGAGGGGAGACCCAGGTGTAGGGAGAGGAAGGGGAATGAAGGGCGAACCCTTGCTTTGAGGCTTCCAGGTAGAGTTTTAAGACAGGAATTCTGGTGTAAGAAAACAGAAGGCGAATTCAATAGATGGAAGAAGAGAGCTTGGTTGCAGGGCAGAGAACTGAATCATTGCTCTAATTATTCTTTATCAATAAAAATTCAAGAGTCAGATATTGAGATCAGAAAGATCAGAGAAGCAGAGAGGCCACCAATCCTCCCTACCTGCTCCGTTCCTTCCTCCAAACAGAGAGCCAGATCCCTTTCTGCTCCACCTTCCTACTTCCTCTCCTAGCTGTCCACAGTCTGCCAAAATCTCAGTGGCTAATTTTGGTTGGCCAGTAGCTAACTCTGCCCTCTGACTCCAGGCAAGCTTTATGTTTCAGAACAAAATCAAACTATCACACAACAGAGAACAAATCCTCTGTTGCCGGAGATTCAAGTTCAAACCTTGGCTAGTTGTGTGGTTGGATTCCATTGCTCTGGGCTTCAGTGTCTAGTTCTCTAAACTAAGGGTGTAATTATCATGAAGACAGAGTGAAGCATTGTTGTGCATAACTTAGCACACTGGTCAACAGAGAAGAATGGATCGAAACCCGTTAGAGCAGGATGAAAGCAGAAGGCCAGGGCTGGGCCTTTGGAGCAGGAACCAGGAGCTGGGGAGTCGACTCAAGCTGTGTTTCAGACCTTACATGCCCTCAACTGCAGCCCAATGGGTTGTCGGGGAAGGGGACGGGCCAACTTTCTACAATGTTCTGTTTCCTTTATCATGCCTTCTTTCTGAGTATACTTGCACTTCTCTTTGATTAAATCAGCTACATAAAACCCTTATAGTTCTCAGTATCATTTTAGAGAATTTGCCCAGACTATAAATCCTAGGCCATCAGAGTGAACGGACATCAGATAAGGTAGTGCTTTCATGACCTTGGGGCTCACTTTCTTTAACGGAACCATGACAATGTCTTAATTTATCTCTGAATAAGAAAAAAGAACTTTTAGAGAAGGCATTCATGATGTATTTATTACCAAATATCTTTCTTTATAGAGACGAGAGCCCACTGAGGCTGGTGTGTTAGTTGCCTTTCTCATGGCTGTGATCAAACAGCAGACGAAAACAGCTTAAGGAGTGAAGGGATCACTCTGGCTCCCATCCTGCGGGCACAGCACATCACAGTGGGGAGGGCATGGGGTCAGGAGTGAGAGGCAGCTGCTCACATCGTATCCTCTGTCAAGAAGCAGAGAGAGATGAAGCTGGCGCTCAGCTCACTTTCTCCTTCTCACTAAACTCAGCACCCATGACTATGGATGGACCACTGTCACCCACGTTCAGGGTGGAGCTTTCCACACCCATCAACACAAACTCTTGGTTGATTCCAGACCCAGTCAAGCCGACAACACAAGGCAGTCAAAATTAACCATCATAGACAGATTGCAGGACACATGAAGTTCACTCGCTAAAGTCAAAATGGAGCTTGTAGGACAGAGGCCCTTGCCAGCCTCTCCTCTGTCATATATTTCCTTAAGTTTAAGGGGCTGGCGAATATCTACTGTGCTCATTGAGACAAAACACGTCCAGCCCTACTCTAGAGGGTCAGATAGAGTCTGTTTGTAGTTGACTGAGGAATCAGCATGGAAGAGAGGCCCAGGTCTTTCTGAAGCAATCTAGGCACCATCCCATCAGTCATTTTTTCTATGTGATGATGTCATGGAAGGCTGGTAGAAAGGAGTCTACACTTCACACCAGCAAACCCATGCACACATGGGGCAGCCCAGCCAAAAGTGCGAGTAGTTCAGCAAACCAATCAATCTGATTCTTCACCCAAAGAATTTCAGAGTGGATCAAAGTCCTCTCTCAACACCTGCTTGTTAGAATTTTGCTGCAATATTCAAGGCCCGGAAAGAGAAATACCTGAAGCTTTTCTTGAAATCAATATGTTGGTGCCCTACCCAGAGGCTGGTTTGCATTTAATTTCCAGTTTTACATGGTTGCTCTACAAAATCACTACCTGGCACTTTTGGGTTAAGCACAGGCTTCACAGTCCTGCTTCATTCCCCATGAATAAGCAGATTTCTTTAATTAAGTATGTGGTTTCCTCTAATTACAGTGGTTATTTTAGAGAGCTATAACTATACAAAATTTTATCCTGAGGAAGAGTTATACTAAAATCAAATCAGTGTTGTGGGAAAGGCTCAATGAAAACCCAAGCAGGAAAGGAGTGGAGAATCTCATTCTTTAACCACCCCGGCCACACCCTGCTGGGGGAGGGAACGTTCTTATCTGTGTTTTGTGCCTGGAGACTCTTTCTAATAACAGCCACCATCACCTCGTGATTGATTCCCCCTTAGTTTCAAGTCTTTTCCGACCTTTGCACTGAGAATTTGGAATTGAAGACTCCCTCCACAGTTCACTTCTGAAGTCAAAATCTACATCAGCATTTTCATACCTTAGGGATTTTACCTCTCACTTTTCATTGAAAATACCTTGTAATATCATCCCCACCAGACTCAAATAAACTATGTAGATAATATAATCTACCTATTTATATTCATACAAATCAATATAATTCCTTATCTGGAAGGCAACAGTATAACATGCAAGCAATTTGTAATAAATTGATATCTATCTCAAAATTCAAGTGCATAATCGAATACAATAAAGTTGTTAAGTTTTTAAACCTTTAGGGAGAATCACATTGAATAAAGAATCCTCCTGCTGAGTTCTGTTGTTAACTCAAATGCTCAAATGACATTGCATTTGTTCATTCATTCATTCATTTATTCCTGTGGCTTTTTGAACAGTGAAGTTCTGAGAAAGTGAAACACATCCTTCCCCTGGTTTTTATGCTCCTGGAAATTTACTTCGTATAAACCACAGAGAAGAGCTGTCATTTTTGTAAATGGAGAGAGAATCTAGGGATGGAGATGTCTTAGTTGGTAGAGTGATCGGCTAACATGCACGAGGCTCTGGGTTCCATCCCCAGCATCACATAAAACCAAATATGATATTGTGTGCCCAGAACTCTGGCACTTGGAGATAAAGGCAAAATGATCTTAGTTCTAAGTTTTGACGAAAAAAATACAGCCCTCACTTCAAGTGAGTTGAGTTCTTTTATTCTGAAGCCAGACATGAGTGAACATGGTTCAGGAACGCAGATTTAGATAATGCCAAGTTTCATGCTCAACATGGCAACAAATTGAGAAAGTTTTCATAGAACAGAAAGGCCACAAATCAAATCACATTTCACATGCATTAGTGGAAATATCAAAGAGGTGGGCTACAGCAAAACAGGAAACCCTTGTTATAGGCCTCAGACACTAGTTGATGACACTATCAGCTTTTGGGTTGGTGGAAGGTAGCAGCTTGTTTGTACATTTCAAATGATTTACCTAATAGTCACAAAACTATTGATTTAGGCACAGAGAAAGATGATCAAGAATTATTAAGAAATCTATAGATTACCCAAGATAATTTGGATCTAAACCCTTCCCAGTTGTTGATGCTCTGATGAGTTAGTCAGCCTCGCAGAGGCTCAGTCTTCTCTTCCTCCTCCTCCTCCTTCTTCAATAAATAAATAAATAAAATAAAATAAAAGTAGGTTCTGGGCTCAGGAGATTGTAACATGTCATCCTCATAAAGGAGAAGAGATACTCATTATCTCGGTCACTACCTTCCATTTCCCCACCTACATCATCCAAATGCCCCTGAAGGTTTCAAAGCTCTTCCCATGAAGAATCCCTATGACACTGCGAAAGGGGCAAACGTGTTATCAGCACAGAAGAAGGGAGGGGAGGAATCAGAAACTATGCTCACCTGATGTATTGGTGTGTGAACACAAAACCTAAATGAGGCTTGTTTCTCAGAAACATGTTTTCAAAATGTGTTTGAGGGCTTAGAGTGAGACTCTCCAGTTAAGAGAACTTGCTGCTCTTGCTGAGGACTGAAGTGAGGTTCGCAGCACTTACATCAGGAGGCTCATAGCCTTCTATAACCCAAGCTCCAGGAGATCTGACACCCTCTTCTTGCTTCTACAGGCACTGTACACATATGGCACACATACAGACAACATGCACACACACACACACATACACACACACACACACAAAATCTGACCTCATGATCCTTGTGCCCCTACCTTGCATATGCTGTAGTTTCAGGCACATATAATATGTATATAAAAAATAAACTTTTAAAGGGTAAAATTTAATTGCTGGGCCAAGAAAAATTTCATCTCCCTTTATTATCGTCCATCTACCCTACTCTAGTTATTCATGTAGCCTGCTAGTTTCCTATTGCATTGGTTTTTCTTGTTTATAATGTCTCAGTACCTGTTTAGTCAACACCCATAGAGAGACCTCTGTTCTCCTTCAATAAAAGCACAAAGAGAATAATAACTCACCTAACATCATACAACTTGCAAGTGGTGTTGTCAAGATTCAAAATCAAATCTGATGAAATCCACAAAGCCATACCCTTTCTGTAATGCATTCACAGTTCACCCAAATCATTCCTGGCTGTAAATATGCATCTTGGGTAAATGGCTTCCATGCTGGCCTTGAAAAGCCTTTGTTTCTGACAATGATATTTGAGATGAGTGTGTGGTGGTCCTTGTACAGGTGACACTAGGACCGAATGTTCTATATATTCCAAGGGAGAACAATCAACATTAAACTCTTGTCACATGTCATTCCTGCTGAGTTTATCTTGTCTTGTTTAAGCAACCCCACAGCATCTATAAAGATTTTTCTCCACAGTGTGCTCCTGTAAATAAGAAGTTTATCAAATAAAACCTTCCACAAAGAGCAGGAAGACATGCCCTATTGACAGGCCCTCACTGAGCGCTAGTTCCTTCCAGGGATCCCTGTGAGAAAAATTCACCTCGTGTTCAATAACTACATTTATTGAAAGTCTTCAAGTTTAAGTGTTTAAGATTGGATCTGGATATCCAATTTATCTGAACAGCCCCAGTTTTCCTATTTCAGCCCGAAGAATTAATTCCTTGGAATTCAGTAGTGGATTGGAAAAGATGATACACAACCCATTTCCATAGGTTTCTCTGTAATTATCTTTGGGAGACAAATCTCACATGTGTTAGAAGGCAAGACTGCTCTGCTGTAGAATAATCCTTTTGTACACTGTGTAAATATTTATCGCTGTGATTGGTTTAATAAACAAGTTAACTGTCCAATAGCCTAACAGGATAAAGTTAGGCTGGAGAGTCAAACTGAGAATCATGGGATGAGGAAGGACAATGACAGAAGAATCACCAGTCAGATGGAGAACAAATCAGGGATACAAAATAGGATAGAGGTAAAAGCCATGCAACCTATGGGCAACACATAGATTACTAGAAATGGGTTAAATTGTAAGAGCTAGTTAGTAACAAGCCCAGGCTATAGACCAAGCATTTGTAATTAATATAAGCCTCAGTGTGTTTATTCAAGAGCAACTGCAGTACAGGAAAACTCTGCCCACACAAGGTTACTGGATGAGTATTATGGTATTTATTTGTTCTGGCATTTGGGGAGGTAATGACTATAAAATTTACTTATTGAGCATCTGAATGACGTTAGGTGCCAAAGAATAATAAA
>JAQHUG010000333.1:1353247-1367837 GCA_028555095.1 Dicrostonyx torquatus | reverse complement strand
CATATGGGAGAGGGTTTGGGGTTAGCAGGCAGAGGTGGGAACACTTGTGATCCCAGTGAAGGCAGAACTGCTCAGAATGTGCCACCTTAGCTGTGGAAAGGACTTCACTAGCTGGCATTTACTCCATGGGAGCTCTACACACACACATGGCTCTTGAGTGAAATCCATGGTAATAAAACCACTTTGTTTAGGCAAATCTGAATAATTACCTGCTATGCCCAGTACACAATTTCTGACAAGAGCAACTAGATTCTTTACATATTTCATATTCTTTAACCATTACACCAGCTTATAGAGGTAGTTAGTGTTATTTTTATAGATGAAGTCATGGAGATTTGGAGTTATTTAAAAATTCCCCAAGGGCACACAGCTAGAAAGTGACAGAGCCAAGAAGTTAAACACACAAAATTATTGTCTTTAGTGTTTAATAGTCTTCTATTGTTGTGTTCCATGTTGCAGTTTAGGAGGCACCTATTTCAGTGGTTTCGTTCTCCCATCGTCCTTACAAACGTGTAGCAGGAATGTGGAGTCAAGGCTGGCTTATGCCCGTGCCTGACTGTGATTTCCCGTATTCCCTGTAGTACATTTTAAGTTCCTAGATTTGTGCATCATTGTCTTCTCATGTGTTCAGTTCATCTTTAGTAAGGAATTTGAACTTCCAAACCATTTAAAATATTATTATATTAGTAGTAGCATAGTGTGTGTAAGAGAGAGAGAGAGAGAGAGAGAGAGAGAGAGAGAGAGAGAGAATGTGTCATGCAGGCATGCAAGTGACCGTGTGATACAGTACATGTGTGGAAGTCAGAGAACAACTTTTGAGAGTCAGTTTCCTCCATCTGCCTTTACGTGGGCTCTGAGGATTCAACTCAGGAGGCCAGTCTTGCAGGACACGTGATTTACCAATGGAGTCACTCATGTCCTATGTTATTTGTGTGTGTGTGTTTTATAGTATTTTCGTGCTTACAATGGGATTAAATTTAATAGCTTATTGTCATATTTCTATTATATTTATAGCATCTTAATTATGGTAGCACGCATGAACTCCCTGTTTTCACATCTTCATCTCAACTCTTTCAGCTGTTGATGCCTCATGTGCCATCTTTATAAAGTGTGTGTCTTGGGCCAGTGAGATGGGTCAGTGGGTAAAGGTGCTTGCTGTCGTGATAGACAGACTGAGTTTGATCCTCAGGACCCAAAATTGAATCCTGCCAGTTGTCCCCTGACCTCCACGCACACACTGTTGCAAGTGCATACCTATACACATACACACAGACACACAAATAAGTAGATAACTGATATTGAAAAGTTAAAAAAAAACCAATAAGGTATCCAAAAATGGAAATTAACAATTTTTAAGAATTACAGTGTTCTCTTAAGTAGAAAACAACACATGGAGTTATAATACTAGATTTTAGGTTAGTAGTTACCTCTTAAACTTTTAATTTAAATTTAGACAAAAAAAATTAACATTGCTTCTGGGAAAATGTATCAACATCTTAAATTATGTAAAACATGGAAAAGAGTTTCATCACATTGTGTGTGTTTGCCCCGAGATGTTTTCTTCTGCTTCCCAGAGCTCTCCCAGTGCATGCCAGCCCCCTTAATGCTGTTCCTCGGGTCTTCTTTCTTGGGTTGTTTTTTTTCTGTTCTCAAGCTCCCTGGTTTTTATCTTCTATCTTCAAGCTCTGGCCTTTTCTTCTGTTTAGATCTGCCCTTGACTCCCTCTAGTGAATCATTTCAGCAACTACACAGTTTTTGGCTTCCTTTGAGATTTCTGGCATTTTTATTGATATTTGTTTTATATATGTCTCATCTTCTTGACTTTTTCCATGTATTGTTCTGTTTTTTGAGAGCATATGCCAGTTTGTGGTTCTAGAGTCATTTTCTGGACTGGAGAGACAGCTCAGCATTTAAGAACCCTTGCAGAGGGTCTGTTGGTTTCTAGCACTCACAATAGGTGGCTCATAATCCAATGCTTTCTCTGGCCTCCACGAGCACCCCCACATATGTGGCATACACCTTCCACATACACATGAAAAAATGTTTAAAATAATTACCTAATATTCTGTTAGTGAGTTGTGTTCAAGAACTGTTTCTGTTTTTCCCATTGGATGGACCACACTACCTTGTTTGTGTGGCTTGCAACTATGTTGCCAACTGAACACGATCCTTTATGTGGTAAGTCTACCAGTCATATTCTCCCATATGCCTTGAATTCTTGGGGTGTCTCTGTACTTAGAACCAGCCTGAATTGTAAAATTGAGGTTTCTATCAAATCCTTTTCTGAGCCTATAAAGTCACAAGCCCTTTTCTTTGAGCATGGCTAGTGGACTTTTAAATTCTCCCCATATATGTGACTGACTGTAAATGCCTTATCCTTTTATTATTTCCCCCACCCCAAATGAAAGAGAAGGAGTAGATAAAATGTATACTAGCCTTTTCAATCTCTTAAAATTAATTTTGAGTAGATTGGTAGGAACCCATAGAGGGGGCAATGGCTACGCAATGTCTGCTCCTCTGTGAAGTGGCCATTGACTACATAAGTACTCAGTTTAGAAGATCAAGTTGAGCCGGGCGGTGGTGGCGCACGCCTTTAATCCCAGCACTTGGGAGGCAGAGGCAGGCGGATCTTTGTGAGTTCGAGACCAGCCTGGTCTACAAGTGCTAGTTCCAGGACAGGCTCCAAAGCTACAGAGAAACCCTGTCTCGAAAACCAAAAAAAAAAAAAAAAAAGAAGATCAAGTCTAAATTATGGTCTCATGCGGCAGGGCTGCTGTGAGTGATAAGCATATGCTACCGTGCTATGAGCTGAAACTGGCAAATGTTTGTAAAATGCGGTTCAAACCATCCTGCTTGAGTTGCAAGACTTTAATAGACTCCAAGATCCCAAATCACACACTAAACCAGATGCTGGTGTGTGTCTGCTATGTGGCTCCGCTATTGTCCCAGAACCCTCCATGAGTCCATCTTCATGCTTGGAATAGGAGTTTCAGAAACAGTAGTTTTTTTTCCTCCCACTTAAACCCATGCCCTAGTTAGTAGATTTTCTTCCTGTGTCAAAAGACCACACTTGTGAAGTTAGTGAGAAAAGAGCCAAAGGTCCAGATGTCTGAGGCCCAAGAGCCTGACCAGACCTCAGGCTGCACACAGCAGCTTGTGTGGACCCTAGCATGCATCACAAGGGCTGGTATTCAAAGACTGTCTGGACATGAGTGCAGGACTTTTATTTGGGAGGGCTTTGTAGATCCCTCTCAGATTGGTCTAGCCACTTGTTAGTTGCTCAGTTTTCTTTTCAGATCAGAGAATCTGCTCATCTCAATCTTGTTGCTATAAAAAGAAGCAACATGCATTTGAGAGATGTGTCGGGTGAGCACAGTGCTTAACACATGAGCGGGAGGACCCGAGTTCAGTTCCCCAGAACTCATATAGAACTAGATGCTGCAGTAAGCATCTGTGATCTTAGCACTCGGACAGGGAAATCAGGAGCAGAGGAGGGAGAGTTACTGGAAGCTCACAGGATGGCAAGCCTGGAGCACAGAGTGGGAAAACAGCTGGAACTCTCACAGGTGGAAGGGAAATGTTGGCATGGCCGGTCTGTGGCATCCCTGGATGGTCTGTAACGCTTGCATGCCCTCTCTCAGCGCCCTCCCCCATCCCCGTACAAAGAAGCAAGAAACATTAAAAATGACCTGTGCACAGGTTCGTGAGCACAATATGAAACTCTTAAAATGTTCATATTGACCTTTAATAAAATCAACATAAATTTAAGTTTTTTTCCCAACTTATTTTTGGTGTTGATATTTCATTTTTAAAATAGAAATGAACATTTTTGGTAATCAGAAATAAATAGCCATGTTTATCCAGTCTTCGGTGGGGGCCAAAGTTTTAAAAAAAAGAAGACAAGTGTAGTAGAGAAGCAGGAGGCACTGTGGGCTTGTCACGATACTCCCAGTCAAGTAAGTTTCTAAAATCAATTAGCATAATATTTAGAAAGCTTTTTTGACCATTTTTTTCTTCTGAAATATAGCTTGTTACTGGTGAGATCTTTTTCCGTTTTCTACTTCATGAAAAATGAACCAGTTGCACCTCTTGTCTGCACAACTCTCTTGAAAATGCAGTTCTGGGATCCAATAACAACTGCCAACTCTGGGTAAACCACACGAGGCAGAAATTGAGGTCTGTGGTAATGAGAATAAGAAGCAATCGGTTAGAAACATAGTGTGCAGATTGTAAGTTTCCTAAAGAGAGATCCTCTGCTTGGGAGACTGGCTGAATTACAGGTTGTAAAAGAACTAAGAACAAATCAAGCAATTTAGGTTATATAATATTAAATTCTAGGCTGGTGGATGTATTTTTCACTACCTTTTATTTATTAAACTCACGTCTATTTGAAAAAGAGGAGACAGTGATGGATACAGCCTTGCTTTTGCTGGCAATTTCAGGCATAAAATCTTTTTTAGTACCCAGTAAAGGTGACAATAAAAAATAATTCCATCTAGTGGAAAGCCCTAGTATATTTGCAGGTTCCTTGCATGGTTTACCTGTG
Organism: Dicrostonyx torquatus; assembly: GCA_028555095.1. Lineage (NCBI taxonomy): Eukaryota > Metazoa > Chordata > Mammalia > Rodentia > Cricetidae > Dicrostonyx > Dicrostonyx torquatus. Next base: position 1,363,291 of record JAQHUG010000333.1, on the reverse strand, counting down.
GAGGTATGTGTTTGAATACACACAGACTTTCATTTTGATGTAGCGCCTGTCACGGGGCCATCCTGCAGTCTCTGCTATTACACTAGTGTCTCAAGTTTACTTGCCACAGAGAAGATAATGTTGACTTGTTTATTGCTTGCCTACACTGCAGTATCCTGTGAGTCTGTGTTCAGAGCATTGTGCAATGCACATTTCCCATACCAACAATACAACCACTGAAGGAAATGCTCCAAATAAAGCGCCCAGTAGAGTGTCCACAGCCCCACTATACAAAGGACTCATCTAACTAAAAAAACTCAGGACTATTCTTGCGTGTAATAATGACTCAGACATTCTTTCACATTTACTGTGTGGTCTCTGCAGTCACATGACCCATCATTGCTCGTGAATACCAAGTTCTCACTCATTCTCCATTCCAGACCTGACTTGACTCTCTCTCAGAAATAGACACTACTCCAAGGAACAGGAACAGCAAGAATATGTTCTCAAAATACCTAATAGACAGCACTTCAGAATTTTAGCATCTCGAATGAGCCCTCTTCTAGACCCCACGTGACCCTAAAGTGGTCTAGAAAAGCATCTATACACTCTGTTCAAATGCACATCACAGGTAAGAGCGTCTGAATTTGTTACTTAGCCTTGTTCGGAACCATCCACTTTTTTGTGGATATACTACATTTCGGCCATATTGCCTTAGAATGTGACGTTGTGCTGCCAAGAACATTCTCTCACTTGGATTTTCGTTAGCAGACTCTTCTATACATACACTTCAGAGTTCATTCTCCATCATTCGAAGGTTTCCCTGCTGGTCTGACTGGTAATTGCTTCCTTCTCTCAATAAATTTCATGCCCTGTCTTTTACTAGAACTATCACCTGGAATTTAAAATGCTATTGAACTTTGTTAGTAATTACTTTTCAGGAGTTTGTGTTGCCTACTAGGGCATGAGTTCCTAGGTAGCAGAGAAGGCCTTTGATTCACATTTGGACACTCATTTCTATGAGACATGGGTTTCACATTTTTTCTACAGGTTCTTGAAGAGAACTGAATTCCATTAAAACAGTAGAATTTTTCTAGGCCTCTTTGGAAAAATCTGATATAATTCTACCCATTATGGGAAGAATTTCTCAAAAGCCTGTATCTTCTCTTTATCTATCTAGTCCTTTGTCCATGGCACAAATTGAAAGAAGCCCACAACGGAGGCTGTATTCTTGCTTTCAGCTGTCTCTGGTCCCCTGGGGAAAAGAGCTCAGTAATGTAACACTGTGAAGAGGGTGGATGAGCATCAGTCACTCTTGCAGTCAGAAGCCAGTCCCATTCATCAGGTTGCCTAAAACCCAGGTCCATTGCTTCCTGGGACACCTTTGCTCCAGTTTACTCATGGATCATAGCTTCTGCAGAGACTCCAAAGTCTACATTATCTTCAAATGAATAAGCCCTCTCTTTATTGAGGTATGACAATCAACCAGACTGTCATTATTCCTTTTGCATCTGACACCACTGCCTCAAATCCACTGCAGTTGGCTGCTGGGTTGTCAGGGCTGAGGAGCAGAATTGCTTGCCACTGATACTTATACAGAGTGCATGATTTCCACCATGTAACTGGAACCCCTCATCGGTGGCAACCTCCATGAATTCATGCCCCATCCGATCCCCGGCCCTAGACACTCAGTGTTTCGTTCTGCTGTGAAAGACAGCTGTAGGCAGCAATATTCTTGAGCTTGAGAAGTTCCGGTGAAATGGCTTTTGATTAGGAGCAAGCTCTCTTAGTTATCTGTCTCATTACTGCACCTATGTATTGATAAAAGCATCTGAAGGTTCGTCTTGGTTTATGATGTGATATATGGTTAGGGTGGGGGAGTCATGGCTGAGGAGTGTGAGGTGGGTGGTCCCATTGCAGCTGCAGTCAGGAAGCAGGGAGAGATGAATGCTAGCACTCAACTTGCTTTTTCTCCCTTTCAGCCAGCCTGGGACCCCAACCCATGGGATGCTGCTGCCCACAGATAGGGTGGGACTTCCCACCTCGACAACTTAATATAGAAACTCACCCAAAACCATGTGCAGAGATTTGACTCCAAGGTGATTTTAAATGCTATCAGGTTGACAGTCAATACAAACATCTAAGAGGCAATTGATGGTAGTTGGGTTTTTGCCAATTATCCATTTTCTTAAAGTAGTTTATATTTCTATTCACCTAGTTTTCAGGTGAATTTTCAAACTATTTTCTTAAACATTATGACCAATCAACTAATAGGATGAGATAGCAAGTTAAGAAGGCAGAAACTTTCTTTCCTTAAATGCACTAGAATTTCGTTCCTTTGTTTGTTTAACAAAGACCCCCAAGGAATAAATAAAGATAATAAATAGATGTTTTTCATCTTGTTCTCTGTCTGGCAAGGAAGAAAGTCACTAAAAGAAAGCTAAACATGAGATTGAAGGGAGGCTTGAGGAAAAGCGTGCATGCAGAGACAAGGGGTAGCACAGTCTACAGGGAAGCAGAGAGGAATCAGGAACACTTGCTAGAGTTCTTTGCTAATCTCAACAGTATACAGTAGAGAACCAGCAGAGGACTCAGGCACAGTCCAAGGGGAAGGATAGTGAGTATGACAAGTTCGGGGAGGCCTAAAAGGAAAGATAAACACCTCTGCCCAGAGAGGCCAAAGACACCAGGATGAAGCCGGTTCATGTTACAAAAATTAGTGGGCTCCAGAGAAAGTCCAGGAAGGTAACCAAGGAAAGAGAGAGACACAGACCTTGTCTTTAGAACAGACTTCTTTCTGGCTTTCCCCATTACCTGGCTCTGCTACTTGCTCAACTCCTGGGGCTTTTACGTTGCATCTCCAGGTAAATATCTAGTTCACAAGAGAAAAGGGGGACACTGAAATGAGAGCCCAAAGCTCACTATTAAGACAAATATGGGGCATTTTGAATAGGAAGGGTAGATAAAATTTGAATAGATAGAGAGCGTTGCAGTAGGCTGAACCATAAATAATTCTCCAGCCACTGAGTTTCAGATAAATTGAGATACAGGCCCAGGAGCTGGTAGGAACCCGGTGTGAACACCAGCATTTTAATGTTTGTATTACTCACCCTTCTCTGTTGGACACACAGGCTCCTCCAAAGTCTCAGTGGTTTCAAATAACTGAAGTATTACTCCATCATTCTACTGTCTGCCCTGGATATCCATTAGGGTGCTCTGTTCACTGCCATCCAGGGACTCAGAGTGATGAGAAGTTCTGTGTTAATGAGGAGCTCCATGATTGCTACTGCGGTGCACACTATTAATCTCAGCACTTAGGAGGCAGAGGCAGGGAGATCTCTGAGTTCGAGGCCAGCCTGTTCTCCAGTTCCAGGACAGCCAGGGCTACACAGAGAACCTCTCCTCTATAAAAAAAAGACTAAAGGGCTTTTGAAACTTCTTTTTAGGGGAAGGGAAGAGGGTAGAGCTCACTTGGTAACGTGCCTGCTTAGAATAAATGCAGCCTTGGGTCTGATTCTCAGAGTTTAATAACCCAGAAATTGTGACAAATATTGGCACTCAAAAGATGGAGACAGGAGAATGACAAATTCAAGGTCATGCTTGACGCCATAAAGAGTTTGAAGACAGTTTGGGCTGCACAAGATCCTGTCCTCCATAAAGACTCTTTATTATTTTACTGGCTAAAGCAAATATAACGTCTAAGGATGCAGGGGCGGAGTATTATGTGCTCTCTTCATAGGATGTGGTGAAGCATGGTCTTGCCTGTTCCCTTCAAAAGATGTATGAAAATATAGTCTTATCTCTTTCCAAAAGGAAGAGGAAGTTGAATTTTGGGAAAATTCTTCAGAATTTCCCCATCAGGTAAACAAGACAGGGCTGAAACTCAGGGCTAACAGGTCCTCTTCACTTCTTCTTAAGTTTAGACCTAAAGAAGAACAAACAGCAAATAAGAATAAGACCTATTCCCAGACGTTCATGAAGAAGAACGTGCCCTTCTTTTCTTTGTAGATGGGAGGGAGGGCTAGGAGAGAGTGAAGGATAAGACAGAGAGAGAGGGGAGTGGAGGAAAAGTATTAGAGTCTGATTGTGTCAGGCTTGCCCAGATTTACCTGTTAGACTAGGAGAGCAGCCAAAGGAAGGAAAGAAGACGTCAGTAAGATCACAGAGAAACAAACAAGTCTGCTAAGAACATGAAAATTGGGAAGGTTTGCTATTTTCATTTAAAGCAGTGGTTCTCAACCTTCCTAACACTGCGACCCTCTAATACAGTTCCTCATGTTGAGGTGACCCCCCAATCAAAATTATTTTCGCTACAATTTCATAGTTGTGATTCTGCTACTGCTATATATTGTAATATAAATATCTGATATGTAGGATATCTGACAGGTGACCCCCAAAGGGGTCATGACCCACAAATTGAGAACCACCAGTTTAAAAGAAAATCAAGGTCCATGAAAGCAAACACAGCATGGGTTGCACTGTTTGAGATGGTTAGAGCCAAGGGCTTAGAATTGTTCTGGCAAACAGCCTAGAAATAGTATAGGTGTTTGACCCTGGGCACATAGTTGACTGGAAGCTCCACTTACAGATCAGGGCCTTCCGGTTACCTTTCCTTGTGGTTGGTCCGCATAAGAGCTCAGCTTTCCATTTCACAATCTCTTGTGAAGACTGTGTCTGGAGTCATACTGAATTCTCCTGTGGGTTCTCACTCCAGAGCACAGAATAAAGGATAACATGAGAATGGACAGATTTTGCTTTGTGTTTGTTTTATTTTTAGAGTTTTGTTTTTATGGAGAGTGAGGGAAATAGGGAGGGAGAGAGAGAACACACGTATAAAGATGGGTGGGTAAGAATGTGGGGAGAATCTGGGAGAATATGGAAGAGAAGAAAGAACATGATCCAAATGATTCCATGAAAACCATTTTAAATAAAAAAATACATATAAAGGGAAAAGTAAATATTATTATTGTACTTTGCTCATGTTCAGCTTCCTATATTATCTCCATTGTTCTCTCATTCTCCTGGTTTCATTCTTCCCTCTAAATAACCCCTTGTGCTTTCATAGCCTATGTATTTATACACACAGTTACATCTACATCACACATATGAGAGAACATACGCAACATTCTATCTTTCTTATGCTCCATTACCTTCTCTTGGTCATCCCTTCCCTTCTATCTATTGATTAACTACAATCTCTCTCTCTCTCTCTCTCTCTCTCTCTCTCTCTCTCTCTCTCTCTCAATATATATATATATAATCTATCTATCTATCTATCTATCTATCTATCTACATACCTACTTACCTACTATTATCTATCTATCATCCATCTTTCATCTATCATATCTACTTATCACCTATCCAAATATCTATCTACTATATATCATCTATCAACTATCATATTTATCTGTGATTTAGATAACATATATACACACACACATAAAGCCTATCATTCAGATGTTTCACATGAAAATAATTAGTTAACATTTATCTTTGTTTTCTTTTTCTTTTAGAGATTGTAATTTTATTACTTTTCTCCCTTCCTCTTCCTCCTTCCATGCCATCCCATACACTCCTCTTGTTCTCTTTCAGATTCATGGGCTCTGATGTGTATATAATAACAATTTTGAGTTGTTTTTGGAGTCTAGATATTAACCCCCCGTCATATGTACTGTTTACATACGAATTCTTCATGATATCTTTCATGCTGCAGGTTGCTCTGCTTGCTGTAAAGATGACTTTTAATTTCATGCAGCCCCCTTTTGTCAATGCTTAAATGATTTCAGAGCTCTTGGAGCCCTTTCCAGAAAGTCCCTGCTGCCCCTGAGACTTGAAGTGTTTTTCTGCTGGCAGTTTCAGAGTTTCAGGTCTTACATGAAGGTCTTTGATCCATTTTGAATTGATTTTTGTACAGGATGAGAAATAAAGATCGAGTTTTATTCTTCTACATGAACTTTCCCCAGCACTGTTTGTTGAAGTGGTTGGCTTTTTTTCAAGGTACATTTTTTGATGTCTTTATAAAAAATTTGGTGACTGTAGTGGTGTGGGTCTGTTTCTTAGCCTTCTGCTCTGTTTCACTGGGCTATGTCTGTCTGTCTGCCAAAGGTTCAGAGTTTCCAATCCTATAAACCCTGAAACTCAGGACAGACAGGTGGCTGTGGCAATTCAGCTGCCCACTAACCTTAGGTTTGGGGCTGTCAGATTCTACAGTTATTCTCAGACAATGCTATTGGCATGGACCTGAGGCCCACAAGCACATACTGATTCTTCTAAGATCTTGTGTCTTAGGGCAAATAATTCAACCAGGAAGACATGTTTAGGATAGAAATAGAGGCATTTTATTACAAAGAGGAAAGCATCCCCTAGAAAGAGAGTGGGCTAATGAGTGCAGAGAAGCATACGTGTCCAGACGTGCTGGGCCATGAGCTGTGTGATGCTTTATAGGTCACCTACCTCTCCCATGATTGTATAGTATGGGCTTTCCTTGAATGAGCATGCTCAGTTTTGTATGTGGATCAAATGGGGAAAGATTTCCAGTCTTTCTCTGCTAAATAGCCTTTTGCACATGTTAATCTCCATGTCTCTCTGTCTCCCGTATCCACATTGTCATCAGAGTGATGAGGTCAGGTCTTAGCCTCTGAGATTACAGCTTCCTTCCATTGTACAGTTCAGTGCTGAGCTTTGCTGCACAAACACATGAACGCCTTGTCAGTATTGGGCACTCCACTTCAGAATTGCCTCCCACACTGGGGCTGTGGCAGTTTGACACCAGGATTCCTGATGTGTCATTCTTCATGGTTCTCAGAACTCCTACAGCACAGCTTAGCATCCTTTTAAAATTTATTTTTTTGCTTATATATATGCACATACCCATAAGAGTTTCTATGCATTGTGTGCATGTAGAAACCTGCAGAAGCCAGAGGAGGGTGTCCGATCCTCTGGAGCTGGAGCTATAGGTGATTGTAAGCTGCCTGAGGTGGATGCTGGGAACTGAACCCTTGTGTTCTGCAAGAGCAGTTATCACTCTTAGCCACCAAGTTATATCTCCTGGCTTCAGTTTATTAATTATTATTATCATTATTACTTTTCAAATAGAGGAATGATTTACTTCAACTTTTGTGCGGCTCTTCCTTTTGAACTTAAGCAATCCATTCTGGAATAAGGCTCAATGAGATTCAGGAAGTAAAAAAAAACAAAACTTAAAAGGATGAGGTAGTAAATAAAACACACAAGCCTCACCATCTCCTGACTCTTACAAGATCCATAAGCTGTTCCACCCCACCTCGTGTTATGCAAACTGTAATAATTACTTCAAGAAAGATTCTCTACAATCAGACGAACTGTCTGTACAACCTGCCCATTTTAAATATTAGATTTGCTATCAGGGTACCAGGTCACTTCCCTAAGACATGAGAGCTGAGAGAATGGGTTTCCTTTCCACTAGGATAAAGCTCTCTTCATCCCAGAGATGCACAGATGGTTTCACATATGTAAATCATATTAAATATAATCTACCACATAAATAGACTAAAAGACAAAAAATCACATGATCATCTCATTAGATGCAGAAAAAGGTCTTTGATAAAATCCAATAATGCCTTATGACAAATGCTCTGGAGAGACTGGATATAAGGGCCATACCCCAACATAATAAAGGCAGTTTATAGTTAGCCCACAAAGAACATCATCCTAAACAGAGAGAAACTCAAAGCATTTCCACTAAAATCAGGAATAAGACAAGTATGTCCACTTTCTATATACTAGTAGATATAGAACTTGAAGTGTTAGATAAAGCAATAAGATAACAGAGGGAAAACAAAATAATTCAAACAAAAAGGAAGAAGTCAAACTATCCTTATTTACAGATTATATGATTTGATATAGAAATTACTCTAAAGATTCCACAAGGAAACTTCTACACTTAAGCAAGGTAGCAAGAAATAAATTAACACCCCTAAATTAGTAGCATTTCTACATACAAGTAGCAAGCATATTGAGAAAGAAATCAAAGAAACAATACCTTTAATAATAGCCTCAGAAAGATACATAGAGAAAAATCTAACACAACAAGTGAAAGATTTGTATAATAAATTTTTTAAGACATTGAAGAAAGAACTTAAAGAAGACACAAGAAGATGGGAAGATCTCCCATGCTTGTGGACTGGTAGGATTAATGTTAGGAAAATGGCCAGCCTTCTAAAAGCAATCTACAGATTCAATTAAAGCCCCATCAAAATTCTTGGCATAAATTGAAAAAGTAATCTTTAACTTCAAATGGAAACACAAGATCCAGCATAGCTAAAGTAATCATGAATAGTAAAAGAACTGCAGAAGGTATTACCATCATTTCAAATTGTATTACAGAGCTATAGTAAAAACAAATAGAAAACCACCAACCCCAGCATGGTATTGGCATACTAACAAATATGTTGATCAGTGGAATTGACTTGAAGACTCAAACATAAGTCCATACACCTATGCACATATACATTTTGAAAAAAAAGAAGCCAAAAGTACAGTATCTTTAACAACTGGTGCTGGTCAAATTGGATAGCTGCACTAGAAGAATAAAAGATTTATATCTACTTTTATTTTATATTTATATCCTTGTACAAAACCCAACTCTAAATGAGGTAAGGATCTATACATAAGACTGGACACCCTGAATCTGTTATAAGAGAAAGTGGAGAATCTGCTAACATTCATTAGTATAGGAAAGGACTTACAGAGCAGAACACTGCTAGAAAGGCGTTCAAACAAACAATGAATGAATGGTACTTCATGAAACTAAAGAGCTTCTGTATGGCAAAGCACACCATTTGAGCAAAGTGGTAACCTACAGAATGGGAAAGATCTTCGCAAATTATATATTTTATAGACGGTTAGTATCTAGGTTATACAAAGAGCTAATAAAACAACACCAAGGAAACAAGCTAATTAAAAATGGGGTATAGAACTAAGTATGGATTTCTCAAAAAATAAAACACAAATGGCTCAGAAACACTTAAAAGAATGTTCAATATCCTTAGTAATGAGGGAAATGCTCATTAAAACTGCTTTGATATTTCATTTTACTGTAGACATAATGGCAAAGATCAATAAAACAAATGGCAGTGCATGCTAGGAAATTGAAACACTTATTCCTTGCTGATGGGAGTACAAACTAGGACAGTCCCTATAGAAAGGAACGTGGAGGTCCCATAAAAAGTCAAAAATCAGTCTATCACAAGATCCACCCATATTATTCTTGAGAATATACCCAGAGCACACCACATCTTATTACAGAGACATTTGCTCATTCATGCTGATTATGACTCCATTTATAATAGCCAGAAACTGAAAAGAGCTAAGTTTGTAGTGCATTTACACAATGAAATATTATTTGCCTATTAAGAAAAATAAAATTTCCAGGTAAATGGATGGATCTAGAAACCATCATCCTGAATGAGGTAACAAACCTTAAAGGACGACGGTTACATGTTTTCTTTTATATGTAGATGTTAGCTTTTTGGTATGTGTGCTATTATTTTAATAACCACAGAAATTAGATGTCTAGTACATGACCAGGAGTGAGAAGGTATCTTTCAAGAAGGGGATGTAGAATATAGCGCTATAAAAGACAAAGGGGAAATAAGAAGAGGAGGGTTAAATGAGGAGGAGTATGGGAAAAAAGAGGACATAGAGGAGGGACAACTAACACAAAGGACTTTTGAAAAGCCAAAATGGAAACTACTACTGTAGAAACTTCCTAAAATATCTAAATATATGAATGAAATTTAAATAGAGTCACAATATACTCAGGGAGACAGTGCCCTAACTTGACATCTTAAACCACCAAGTAAAACCTTCAGTGCCAAGAATAGTTCACATTGTGTTGCATCATTGGCAAAAGGCCAATTGGCATAGACACTCCCCCCAAATATCACAGGCTATTGGCATAGCTATCAGTTACTCTTCATATGCCATTGAACATAAAGAAACTTATACCCAACTGGAAACTTCACCCCTACTCATTAGCAGTCATGGGGCTGAAAGGTACTCTAATGTATTCAGAGGCTGCTCATT
>JAQHUG010000333.1:1317117-1327794 GCA_028555095.1 Dicrostonyx torquatus | reverse complement strand
CTAGTTGACTATTACAGAACCCTGAGAATTATTAACTGGATAATAATGATAATGATGAATGTGTTGATAAGGTAATAACACTATTAGTCATGACAGCCGTTAGTCACTGACTATGGTGAAGACACTATGCTAAATGCTTTTTATTCTTTATCCCACTTTTAATTCTTTAAAACTCCCTTTCATGGAGATGATAGAATGGCCACTATTCACAGCTGAAGAACTCAACTAGCTTCTGAAGGTATGATGTAATATAGTTATATTTTGAACTAGTGCACCCTGACTCTGAGTCCACAAACATTCAGCATATCATAGGCTTATACACTGGTGTAATAGACACTGTGGTATCTAACCCTTCATCCTCTATTTCAGATATAAAACTTTATATAGATGGTATTTCAAGACTTGCTTTCAAGGTTTGGTAAGTCAATTGGGATGAAGAGTTGGGCACTTGCCAGGTGTTTCTTCCAGGACCATGGATTGAGCAGCCAAGTGGTCAGGTCATGTAAAGAAAGGCAGATGGCAAAGAAACATATGTCACATCCTGGTGGGTGTTGCAGTCAAAAGTGTGACTGTGTGAGCCACAGGAGGCAAAGATGAAGATGATCCAGAGTTTTACCAGCCTCCCATCCAGCGTGGGTGGCAGAAACAGTGAGAGCTTGCACTAAGCTTGCTGAAGCATGGATTAAGGCAAAGATTCTCACAAAGAGCTATTTATTAAAGTTAAAGGTTTATTTTATTTCTGTGTGTCTGCTTGTTTCTGTGTCAGTATGTACACATGACTGCAGGTGCCCCTGGATCTCCTAAAACTGTATTTGCCAGCAGTTGTGAGCTACCTAATGTGAGTGCTGGGAACTGAACTCAAACCCTCTTCAGGAGCAGTGAGAACTCCAACCTGCTTAGCCATCTCTCCATCCTGAGAGAGCTATTTTTTTTTAATTTCTCCATACACTGTGATCATTACTCTTTGTGCATGAGTGACTGTGATGGGAGCTGGAAGGTGGCCATTAAAACAAAAGGCATCGTTGATGGGGATGAGTCACTCCCAGACCAACAGATAGATTTCCTCTTGAGGAAATATTGACTGAAGACTTCTGCATCTTAAGAACTATTTTGCTAACTTTGGGCTCTTTGAAGATAAAGTCTTTTTTCATTTTTGCATTAGCATGGATTATTCAGACATGATAGATTCTGACTGTGAGGAAGGGCAAGAAGAAGGGAGAGAATCAGTTACGACACGGCTATGGTTTCTATTGCTGTGAAATGTCTTCATGATCACGGCAACTCTTACAAAGGGAAACATTTAATTGGGGCTGGCTTACTGATGTAGAGCTTTATTTAGTCCATTATTGTTATGGCGAGAGGTATGGTGACATGAAGGCCGACATGTTACTGGACAGGCAACTAAGAGTTCTTTATCTAAATCGGCAGGCAGTAGGGAGAGAGAGCGAGCTTGGCTTGAGCATTTCAAACCACAAAGCCCACCCCTAGTGACACACTTCTTCCATTACAGCCACACCAACTTCAGCAAAGCCACACCTCCTAATAGTGCCACTCCCTGGTGACTAAGCCTTAAAATCTATGAGTCTATAAAGTCCATTCTTATTCAAACCATCACAGGCACTGACCATTTGTGTTTGTACAGGTAGACACAGGCAGGCTCTGTACAGGTGGGACCCAGACCTATACAAGAGTAGTGGGAACTTAGTGGGAAGATACCAAAGTAGGCTGGAGGAGAAACTCTCCACAGTTTCCATGCCTCTTCTCTACTACAACTTTTCTCTGTCTCTAAGCAGCTTTAAATTAGGGGACATCAACAGAAGTACAGAAGCAAATACAACACAAGGGTGGAGGGGGAAAGCCTCCCAATACTCAGAAAGCAAATGGCATCAAGGCACACAGTGATTCAACCCTTAAATCTCTACACATTATGGAAAGTATGGCCTTACATTGTATCTTGTTAGGCAGGCATCATGTACATGGCATAGACACCCTCCACAGTCAGGAATCCTACTTGGAATGCGAATGGTGTGGCCAATAAGCTATCCACATGCCAGCTGGGGTATTCTTGGTGACTGTGACTCTGTGGCAAGGCTGGGCTTGATTTCTTTTACAGTTTCTACTGTTCTCGCCAGCAGACTAAGGTAGGGTGGCATTGTGTCAATCAGCAGATGTTTGTCTGACTTACAAAAGCTGTGGACTTTGACGCATGGATTGGCAGAAGCCCAGAAAGTGTAGGTGTACCTCTTTAAAGGATGGTGTTGACTCCTAGCTGAATAGAAAGCTTGAGGGGGAAGAGTTCCTGGATAGCTGACTGATGGATATAGCCTTGGAGAATTTACAGCTTGGATTTCCTCACTTCTGTTCATGTTTCTTCTCTGTAAGAGAGCTGTGTAGCAAATCTGTCCCATTGAACTTTTTATGGTATGATAAGGAGTCACCATCTCTAGTGTCTAATGACCACACTCAGCTACTGGACATGAGCTGAGGTTGGTGTGATGGAGGAGCTGAAGTTATATTTTGAGGCAGGGTCTTCCTGGCTGACCTCGAACACATGATTCATCTGCTGCAGCCTTCCAAGTGCTGAGATTGCAAGTGTACATACACACCCATGCATTTATTGACCAACGTCTATGGATCTGCTGGGGCCAGAGATGGTCTGATGAAATTATGAAGAAGATAGGCCAGGAATTAACAAACATTTAGTTTTATTTCTTGTCAATTTAAATATGGGAAGAGAAAGTTTTATTAAAAAAGAATATGCCACCACCACCACACACAAGCACGTGCTCCTGCGAGCATTTAAAGACTCTATTGACCAAGTCTACACATGTCCGCTATTTTGTCTTCATACTCATCTTCTCCCAACACTCTGGAAAGTGTTAATCTTGTTCTTTCCATTAGCTAGCTGAGAAAAAATGAGTCATAGAGAAACTGTGTGCTTTGCTTGCGGTTACTTAGTAAGAGAGCAATAGATGCAGGGCCCAGTCTAGGCAGCTGATTGGAATTTCTGAGGTAGGCCTCTATCTCTTGTGTATCATTTCATCCACTGGGCATGAGAGTGTGATGACTTTAATTTGGCTCCCTTAAAAACTGACCTTAAGCTGAGATCTTGCAGTTTATGTTGGGAAGTGACGTCATGGAGCAGAAGTAAGGGTTTGGGAAGGAAAACAGAGGGGAAATAGAGTACTGCTGAGTGACTTGCTATGAGCAGCTGAGGGCTGCACGGGGCCTCTAAGAGCCCCTAGTGCACTCTTGGTAGGCGTCTATCATATGCAGCAGAGAAGTGAGTGTCTGTCCTCTAGCTACTGTCCCCCATTGGTCAAAGACCTACAGTGGTGCCAATTCCCTTGCACTTCCGGTATGCAAGTATGCCAGCTCAGCTGACTGAGTTTCTCCAGGTATCTCCAGCTGGGCCCAAGCAACTCTGCACAGTGAGCAAGAGACGCGCTGCAACCGACGCAAGGCACTGGCGGGCTATGCTTCTGTGTACCTCGCCATCACAGAGAGAGCTAAGAAAGTGAGCTGAAGTTGCACGTGGTTGTGAGCCACTCAACATTGGGACTGGTACCTGAACTTGGATCCTTTAACTACTGACCCATCTCTCTAGTTCCTTATTAACTAACCTCTCTAACCCTCAGCTTCTGCATCCTCAGGAGATGGAGACGCAGGACAGCCATCTCTGGGCACCACCCCTGCAGCAGTGTTAGGTTGCAATTAGGATAGAAGGGAAACCCCTTACCCTTACCTGCCTCCCCTCTCTGCACATCACTCCATCTTATGTCTTCCTGGGCCTGTTTCAAACCTTTGTCTTATTTCAAATCACCATCCTGATCTTTGCAGGAGGCCTGCTTCTGAGCTTCCCCACCCACCTTAATGGCCTCCTGCCAAGAGCCTGGTCTGCACCTCGGCAGCTCCAGATGGGACACTCAGCTACTCTCTATCCCATAGTCGGACTTTACTGTTTCTAACACCACTGTCTAAGGTTATTTCTCTTTGTATTTACATGGTTATTCCTGCCTCCACTCAATAGGGAGGGACGAGGTTTTGTTCTCTTTGTTTCCATATTCCCAGAGCCTAGAGCCGTGTTTAGGGCAGTTCTCAGAAGCCAGCCAGCAGCTGATCAACATTTGTTGAACGATTCAATGAATCTGCCTGGATTTTTTCATACAAGCTCATAGCAGATTGTGTATGTGAATTTCTTCCTCAGATGAAGAAAGGGTGAGATGAGAGTAACCTCTTTGGAAATGACTTCTTTTTATGACAAATGTTGCGTCTCCATGCTTGTGTCCAGTTGTTAGCTAGTGAATTTACCATGACAAACTCCCCCTCTATCTCCTTCCACTTATCTTCCTGTGGCCTTGGCATGCACTCTGTGAAAGCTAAAATCTTTGGGTGTGGGTAAGGACTAGGGATTTGATTGTCTGATTGAAGTTGACCACGTCAATGTTGCACTGTATCTATTGAAACTGACTAGCGAAAGAGTGCCTGCAATTACGTTCAGCTGCATTAACTGCTTTGGGATTCTGACTAAAAAGCTGTGTTTATCCAGTAGGAGCATCCTTCAAGCAAAGGCTCAACATTTTATTGTCATAATTAGAATCCCAACTCAATGTGTTGTGCTACAATGTTGGTAGAGTCTGTCTGCAGAGTCCTGCTGGTCCCTTGGGTGCCTGAATTTATAGCCATTCTTTATTTTGAGTTTACTTCTGGACTTGGCTGCCTCTGGAGCAGTGATTCATGTCATTCCAATATAAGAATCACCTTGAGACAGATCACAGCTGAATACCTAAGTCTCCAAATCTTTACTCAAACTGACAGTCTTTGACACCTCCAAGAAAAGGAAGATGTCTGTGCAGAATAAGTTGTTTCTTAGGACAAGGTCTGTTCCCTGTAGTAAAGGAAGAATCACAGTCACGAAAGACAGGCTGGGAATAGGGCTTGGTCTGTAAGCAATTGCCTTGAAAGCCTGAGGAATTGAGTTCAATTCAAGACATTCATAGATGCATCCCAATAATTCCATTACAAGGGATGTGGAGACGGGCAGAGTCTTGGAGAGTTCCAGACCAGCGAGAGTCCTTGTCTCAAAAAACAAGATGGGCAGCTCTTGGGAAATGATAGTTGAGGTTGTCATCTGGATTCCACATGCATGCACATACTGTCTGCGCTATCCCATTCAGACTCAAGTCCCTCAGTTTCTGACTTGAAAATTTCTGTTAGATGCCAGATTAAATCTGTCCTCAGTGTCCATGGGCAAGAACTAACTCTGGGCTCCTCTGTGAGAGACACCGAGTGTTGTTAGAAGACAGTCTGGGAATTCTTAGTTGCTGGTTATCCAAGGGTCACCGAGATGAGCCCCCACCCCATGCTGGATTGAGGAAAGACCAACTCTGCTTGAAAACATAATTGCAACAGTTGGTGAAAAGTGGAGAGCAACGGAAATGCAATTCAAGATTTCAAGTATATCAGCAGAGAGAAAGGGGAAATGTCAGTCTAGTCAGTCTAGACATCTGGGGGAGGGGGTGTGCTGGTCTAACATGCACATTACAATTGTGCTATACATGGTGGCTGCCTCGGGCAGAAATTTTTATTACAGGGCTGAAAAAGACATCCAATGTTAGATTTGTGTAGGTGAATGAGTCACGACACAGTTTCTTTCAGTTTCCTGGGTCATAGACTCTGGAGAGACTTTGAAGATAGAAAGTCCAAAATTGGAAGATAGGTTCTAAGTTTCAGGAGGAGGTGGAGTGAGAGTTGGCATCCTTGAGGTGTTCCTGTCTCAGTCTCTAGTTAGTTTACTGCTAAATAGTGATGCTGAAAACTCCTATCTGTAGAGACCTTGTGGTTTTTGTGACGAGAAAATCTCATGGCTCAAAACTCTTGTGTTTATTTTTATGTGTGTGAGGACATTTGTGTACATGCACATGGAAGATTTCTGGAGACCAGCTCCTTATACAGACATCTGAAACAGAACAGAGGACCGATTGCTCTGGTGGCAAAAGGCAAAGTTCTTTATTCAGATCATCTTTTATATGAACTGATTACATAGATGTCATAGATAGGTATCGATGGTGATACAATCGAAACACTGATCTCCAAGACAAAGTGATAGCCTCGAAACATTGACCTCCAAGACAAAATGATATCCAAAACAAACCCTAGCCCCTACAATATCTCTAGTATAGTTACCTATTGATTAATGACTTTATAACACACTTCAGTAAGAAAGGGCCACTTCCTTAACAATCGTTCCTAAGACTTTATGTTTTACTCAAAACATTGAGAATGTGGACCTGAGAACAGAACATACACAAACCCTTTCAGGCATGGTACGCTGTTCCCAAGCAACCCCAGCAGCTTCTGAACTGCTGCAGGCAGCCACAGAAGTTAGAGGTTGCCACCAGATGTTTTCAACAATCACTCTCAGACTTAGGTTTTGAGGCAGGTCCCTAACTGAATCTAAGCTTATCAATTCAGATAGACAGACTAATCAGCAAGCCTGGAGCCCTCCTGTCTCTGCCTTCCCAGCACTGAGACTGATTGAAGAATAAGCTGGGGTTTTTCTTTACATGGGTGCTGGGGATTAAAACTCAGGCCATCATGCTTCCTGGCACAGTTTGTCTTCTCTCCTGCTCCTTATAGCCTGGGATGGTGGGATCTCTCCTGGAGGAGCTGAGTGTACATTCTTCGGCTTGCCATCTTGTGGGGTTTGTGCTTAGAAAGGGACAACAAAAGCATGTGTGGCGTGATGCCCCTGTGAACACAGAGCACCCCACAGTAAGAAACCACCACGGTCAGTCGTGTGAGGCAAGCTTGAAGGTTTCAGTTTTCTTCCTTGCGAATTGAGAAGATGGAACTGGGTAAATTTTATGGCCCTTGTAGATCTAACTCATGAGAGTATCCCAAGTTAACTGAATGATAAAGCCAATGAACTGGGGTATTTGCCCCTTTCATTTATTAAAGAATGATGTTTATTGAAGTTTCAGTAATTAATGAACAGGAGCAGTATGAAGACCTAGAAATTTAAACAGACATGGTCTCTGCCTTCAGATAACTCACTCTTACTTAGAACAAGCAGCAGGCAGCTTTGTGGAAGATGGTGATTGCACATCATGGAAAATCACAGTTCGAGGGCATGTTGCATTTTGTTTAGTTGCTGAGAGATTTTATTTGTGTTACCGGATGAAACAACATAGCCCAGAGAAGGGAAATTTTGATTTAAGTAGATAGCTACATGGCAGGGAGGCTTGCTGAGGAAGGGCAGGCATTTCATGCCACCCTGAACTGGGGTCCCCTTTCTATCTTCAGCATATAGTGAAGGCACCGGCAGGTGGACAGGGCGAACAAGCAGCCACCGTGCCAGCTTCTTGGTTAGGCTCCGGTGATCTGAGAATCCCAGGAGTTCTGTGTACAAATATACAGAACCCATCTCTACAACTGAGTGGCCCTCAGCTGGCCACGCTCTCTGAGCTTACACATCCACCCTGTTCTTCATCTGCGGTCACAAACAGAAGTGGGACATCCTGAAGTTTCTACCTGTGTGACATTAGGAAAAGAACAGATGGAGTTTTTGAATGGAGCCTTCTCCATTCATCCAGGTATTCATCCTGCCGTAATCCATTCATCAAAATTCCATGAAGGGTGGGGAGATGGCTCAGTGGGTAAAGAGCTTGTTAGTTGTATTGTCTGCTTTTGTGTCAATTTGGCACAAGTTAGAATCATCAATGTGAAAGGAGCCCCAGTTGAGGAAATGCCTCCATGAGATCCAGCTATAAGACCTTTCCTCAATTAGTGACCAATGGGGAAGGGTTCAGTTCATTGTGGGTGGTGCCATCCCTGGGCTGCTGGTCCTCGGTTCTATAAGAAAGCAGGCTGAAGAAGCCAAGGGAAGCAAATCAGTAAGCAGTCCCCATCCATGATTTCTACATTAGCTTCTGCCTCCAGGATCCTGTCCTGTATGAGTTTCTGCCCTGACTTCTTTTGATAATGAGCAGCAATATAGAAGTGTAAGGCAAATATATCTTTTTCTCTCCAACTTGCTTTCAGGTCATTGTATTTTGTCACAGCAATTGAAACCCATAAGGACTGTAGTTTGGATGCTCAGATAAAAGCCAAGAGCTAGTTCCAGGACAGGCTCCAAAGCCACAGAGAAACCCTGTCTCGAAAAACCAAAAAAAAAAAAAAAAAGCCAGCCAAGGTGGCATGCATGTATAACAACATGTATAAAACACTAGGTGGTTAAGGGGACACAAGAAGAACCTGGAGCTTCCTGCCATTCCAGTCTAACAGAAACAGTGAGCTCCAGGCTCAATGAGAGAACGTGTTTCAAAAACAAAATAGAGAGCAATAGAAGACACCTAGAAGGACATATATTCCATATGAACACACACACACACACACACACACACACACACACACACACACACACACACTCCGTGACTTTTGGTTATCCACAATGTACTGTAAAGAATCCAGTTTTAATTATGTGTCACATGTGTAAGAACGTGCATGTGCATGCAATGCCTATAGAAGCCAGAAGAGGGCATCAGAGCCCCTGCAGCTGGAGGTACAGGAGGTTGTGAGCTTCATGGGAGCTGGGAGTAGAACTTGAGTCCTTTGCAAGAGCACTATATGCTCTAAATGTGAGACCTCTCTCCATCCCAACAACACACATTGTTTTTCTCCCTTTATCTGAGTTCAACGAGACCAGTGTCCTTACTCTGTTGCTGCTGCAGCGAGCTGTAGTCGTTCTGTGCATCTTTTGCTCAGAGTAGCTCCTGTCCTTCCAGAGTCACTTGTGTATTTACTTCTATCTCTGACTAAAACGACAGAAGCCCATGACATAGGCCTGAGCCCAGGGGTGGAAGCTGATAAATACCACTGACACACGCTGCAGGCTAATTCTGATTAAAAATGCCATTAACAATATTTCTGGCAAAGAAAAATTTTAATAAGTGAACTCAGCTAGCTTTCTATTCATGCTAATGGCAGGGGCAGCAGTGCAGATAATCCAAATGTCAGTTGTATTTAATTTTGTTCTGTCTACGCTGAGCTCTAGGTGACCATGGGGGCTCAGAGGGCAGGTACAGGCTTCTGCTGGAGGTTCATAGGTCTGAAGATAGACCCTGTAGAGATCATTGTGTGACTTATGGTGAGCAAGGATTTGGTGTGTGCTTGCATGCATATGTGCTTGTGTGTGTGTTCCGTGTGTGTGTGTGCACATTCATATGAGGCTGCACATGTGTGCGGTGCAAGTGAAGGTCAGAGGTGTTGACACCAGATGTTGTTCAGAGTTGCTTTTCCATTTTATTCTTTAAGAAAAGTTTTCTCGCTGAACTTGGAGCTCACTGATCTGCCTAGACTGACTAGCCAAAGAGCCTGAGGGATCTTCCTGTCTCTACCATCCTGCTTTCCAGGGCTGGGGTTGCACACATGTCCTTTTTACGTGAGTAATAAGTAGGGATCTGCATTCAGGTTCTCATGCTTGCATACCAAGTTAGTTTACCAACTGAGCAAACTCCCCAACCACCAAATTCCAATTGTTTGTTTATAAGATTTATTTTTCTTATTGTTATTTATGTATATGCATGTTTCTTTACATGTGGGCATGTGGACATGTAAATACAGGTGCCCAAAATGTCCAGAAAAGGATGTCACATCCCCACAATTTGAGTGGCAGACATTTTGAGTCACCCAATGTGGGTGCTGAGAACAGAACTTGTATCCTTTGAAAGATCAGCAAGTGCCTTTAGCTGTTGAGCTGTTTCTCCAACTCTGTGAATTCTACTCTTTTGAAGGTGAATTTCTCCCTCAGATAAATGATCAACTTCATTCATTTTCAGTATGGAGGCATCATGATCCCTGCACATTCAGAGATGGTTTATAGAAAGAAGGCTGCTTATTCATTTCCCAGATGACCAGACTCCTGAAGTAATCACACAGAAACTATGTTATTTAAATCACTGCATGGCCCATTAGCTTTAGCTTCTTATTTGCTAACTCTGACATCTTAATTTAACCTATCTCCATTAATTTGTACATCACCATGAGGTCGTGACTTACCAGCAAAGTTTTAGCATGTCTATCTCCAGCAGTGGCTCCATGGCTACTCCTCTGACTCTGCCTCCTTTCTTCCAGCATTCAGTTTAGTTTTCTCCACATAGCTAAGTTCTGCCTTGCTATAGGTTCAAATCAGTTTCTTTATTAATCAATGGTAATCACAGCATACAGAGAGAAATCCTACATCACTTACCTTTTTTCTGTTTAAATAAAAGGAAAGGTTTTAACTTTAACATAGAAAAATTATAAACAACAAAACAGGTATCAAGCAAGAATTACAGTTATAATATTTATATCTACTTTATTTTTATCATATCTAAGGAAAACTATAACTATAGCTATCTATCTATTCTTCAACTCCATCAAAGACTCCAGAGGGATATAATATTACCTAAGTAAACAGGAAGTGCATTGTAAGCAACTTCCCAAACTCTAGAATTGACAGAGACATCTTGCTCTCTGAACAGTCACCCAAAGTTCTTCTGTATCATTGGGGCATTCATCTTTAGCCTACAGGCTCCTAGTATCCAGCAGACTTTGCCATGAAGCAGGAAATTTCAAAGGCAGTTCTGCCTATATTGGTAGTTTGTCAGTAATTTTCTTCTGTATCCTGCAGATGTC
>JAQHUG010000333.1:1265012-1316852 GCA_028555095.1 Dicrostonyx torquatus | reverse complement strand
TGAACAAACACAATACCTTAATCAAGATCAGAAATACATATACACTATATAGCAAAATTGACCTTAATTTTGTATCAATAAAACAAGATCCATATCAATGTGAAGTATCTATCTCTATAGCATATCCCCCTTTAAATGTAAAGAAACATTTACAAACAATTTGGAAATTTGGGTGTAGTTACCTTTAAATTACTTCCTGCTGTTTATTGTGCAAAGTAATTTTGGGGAGTCTTGGCCCATCAAACCACATTAGTCTGGAAGGATTCCACAGGTTCTTATCTTCTATGGAAACAAAAGAAGAACCTCTTTCCCAAAGCAACATATCCTTAGACCCAAATTTAGAAATCAAGATACCTTTATGTTGGTTTAGCTTAGCAGTCCATACAATGAAATGTCTCTTGTTATGTAGCTCTTTAACAGTCAAAAATTCAAAGAAAGCACAATAATATATATATATATATATATATATATATAAAATCCAGACTTTGTGAATTTTCTATTTGTCTGAATATGTCTCTATTTTGTATTTGTCATTATTTTCTGTCCAGGAGTGCTTCTTAAAATGTTAAGCATTTAAGAACCTAAGCAGCAGCACTGCAAGGGAAATATGGTCCTGCCTGCTTGTTCTACCCAGTCCAACATGGTGGAATCTGTTAGTGCCTGAGACTGCCAGGTAGGACCCGTTCTCACCATCTCAACTCTGATAACCAGTTGGCCCATGCTGTCACCAAGTAACTTGTCCACAAACCCCATTTAAATGTTTGGCCTCCTGAAAGAACCAGAGGTCATGCTGGCAATAGGGCCCAGAAAGCTGGCATTTCAAAACCACATGGCTTTTTTTTATGCTACCACTGAACCAGGAAAACCTCTCTTAAGGGAGCTGCCACACACTGCTGGGTGAAAAAATCATGAGGCTAAACTTTGCTTTTCTGTGTCTAGAATTCCTTTCCAAGCTTTCTCAGGTTTTACATGGATATAGTCAGCACATGTTGGAGCATCAATTTGTTGTTTGAAGGCTGATTGTTTGTTTTCCAGCCACGCAGACTCCCAAAATAATTCCACAGAAGCTATATTATTTAAATCACTGCTTGGGCCATTAGCTCTAGCTTCTTATTTGCTAACTCTTACATCTTAATTCAACCCATCTCCATTAATCTGTGTATCACCTTAAGCTGGTGGCCTACCAGCAGAGTTTAATGCATCTGTCTCCCGCAGCAGCTCCATGGCTTCTCCTTTGACTTTGCTTCTTTTCTCCCAGCATTCTTCTTAATTTTTCACACCTAGCTAAGTTCTGCCTTGCTATAGGTCCAAAACAGTTTCTTTATTAATCAATGGTAATCACAGCATACAGAGGGAAATCCCACATTAACCACAACTGCCACACATGTGTGATAGTGTGTAGCAAGCTTTTTTTGTCAGCCAATAGCTCACAAATAACAACATGGAAACTTTTTATTAATTATGAAAGCTTAGAGGCTTTTATAACTTAAATTAACCTGTCTTTATTAATCTACCTTCTGCCACATGGCTCAGTTACTTCTGCTGTGTACCATATGTCTGACTTCTTCAGAGTCTCATTGGCATCTCTGTACTGCCCATACTGATTCTTGTGTGTCTGGCTATCAACCCCACCTTTCTTTTTCCCAGAGTTCTCTCTGTCTCTGAAAGTACTGCCTAACCTCTTTCTGCCTAACTATTGGCCATTCAGCTCTTTATTAAACATATTGGAATGTGCCTTGGCAACACTTCACAGTGTAAGCAAATATTCCATGACAAAATGTTGGGTGAAATTGGGTATCCATGCCTTACAAGTACTGGAATACTTCTTTCCTGGGGTTAAGCAATAGGGTCACTAAGGGCCTTCTGTATACCCCAAGAAGATCATATGTGAGTCAGTTTTCTCCAGAGGAAGAGAACTGATAGGGTAGATATATAGTGCAAAGGTGATTTATTAGATTGGCTTCCATGTTATGGTCCGGATAACCTAGTCACAGCTGTCTGCATACCAGAGAGGCTAGAAATCTGGGTCTTGTTCAGTCCACAAGATTGGACGCCTTGGCAGAAATAATCTGCTAATGACTTCCTGGATTCCTGGATGTCCAGTGACCTTCAGCCCTTTAGGGAGACCGGAGGAGCTGGGTTCTGCTGGCAGTGATGCAAGGCAGCAGTCAGCAACAACAACAGGAGAGATGCATTTACCAGCAAGAAGCACAGGCAGGTGAGCAAGCAGCATTGCCTTCCCCATGGGTCTCTTTAGAGTCTGGCTGCCAATTACGGCAGCTACAGGGTAGGGCCTTCTCTACCCAGTTAATATTTACGGGGAATGACCCCACAGACACATCTACTCTTAGTGGTAGTTTAATCAAGAAAAAAATTATGATTAGCCACCACCCATGAGAAGGCTTATGGTGCTTTTTTTTTAAGCAAAGTTTTTAACTTCTTGAATTTTCTCCTATCTCTGAGATGAATTCTCTTTAATTTTCTTCCCAGAAATATTTTCCTGTACTTAGCCAGTAAATGTAGATTTCCTTAGACTTGGCATCTCTCCTTGTCTTCATTCGAATATCTTTCCATTCTCAATTCAGCTTTGCTCTCTGGTTGGTGTTTTTTTGTCAGCTTGGCACATGTTAGAGTTATCTGAGAAGAAGGAATAACAGTTGGGGAAAATGCCTCCATGAAACTGACTTGCAGCAAGCCTGTGGGGCATTTTCTAAATTAGTGATTAATACAGGCATTCCCAGCCCATTGTGAGCACTGCCACATTTGAGCAGGCGGTGTTAGATGGTACAAGAAAGCAGGCTGAAACCCTTTCCTTCTCAAGTTGCTTTTGGTCATGGTGTTTACTCACAGCAATGGAAACCCTAAGACACATGCCCATGGCCTTCATGGTGTTTCTTTGATGGATACTCTCACATGCACACATGCAGGCAAGACTTATCTAGTTGAAGAAGACTTTGTGTTCATCAGATTAAACAGGGTGTCTTCAAGGTTGCTAAGCTAACATATTCAGCAAGGGTCTAGATATACTTCATACCTGCCTCCCAGGTTTGGTCTATCATTCACTTATTCATGAGTCTGAGTTCTTCTATACCCTACCTACCATATCCAGTTTACTTCCAGATTGGTTATGATACATAATTGTCTCTGCAGTTCACTCTTTATCTCCCCTGCTGCCTCCACTGACTCTCCAAGAAAACCTCTCTCCAGCCCAGTTCAGCAAAATGACCCATAGCTCCTGTGGGTCATATGTTGTCTTTCTTTGGGGATATATCAAGGGTTATTATTTCAAAAATATATCTAAAAATGTTCTTACCAGTTGGAGATGCATACGAATACATTTCTAGATGAAGCTGTACCAGTGGGATTAACTTTCAAGTATTTCAGGAAAGCAACAGGCAGAAGAAAGATCAAACAAGCTAGGTGAGTTTGTGGTTGTCCTTGAAGATAAGAAATGTGTGGAATGGGAATTCATTCCACTGGCATATTTTGATGTGTTTTCAAAACGTCTCATTATAGACGTCAACACTTTCACACACACAAATCTAGACATAATATCTTCTGGCTTAAGACGTTTGCTGGCTTCATTTTCCTTACAATATAATGATAAAATTCTCTAATAAAAACTCAATTTCTTGTGTAGTCTTTTTTTTTAGTTGGCCTTTGTATGCATGGTTTATGGATGTGCATTTAGGAGTGTGTACAGCTATGCCCCGTGTGTGTGTGTGTGTGTGTGTGTGTGTGTGTGTGTGCGCGCACACGCAATGAGGTCAGAGATCAACGTCTGCTTTCTTTTTCAGTTGTTCTCCACCTTAATCTTTGAGACAGGGTTGCTAATGGAACTTGGAGATCAGCAATTCAGAATCTAGACTCACTCTTTTAGTCCCAAACACGGTACAGAGCTCATGCTATCCTAATCAATGACACCAAGTAATGAGTGGGCAGGGTTTGCAAGTGGCATTCACTTTGCAGCTTGTATGTAGAAAATCCAGGATCTAGCCGGGTGGTGGTGATACATGCTTTTAATCCCAGCACTCAGGAGGCAGAGGCAGGCAGTTCTCTGTGAGTTCGAGACCAGCCGGGTCAACAAGAGCTAGTTCCAGGACAGGCTCTGAAAGTACAGAGAAACGCTGTCTTGAAAAACAAAAACAAACATAACAAAAAAGAAAAGAAAATCCAGGATTGGTTGGACCTGCTAGGGAAAACTGGCCTGTCTACCCAAACTGCCATCTCAGTCCCAATATCAGGATGGTCTCTTTCCCTGCTAGAGGGCCCACTGCTCCTTGATTGTGTGACTGCCTCTGTTTGAATGATTTGTTCCGGGACTCAGAACTTAGGAGTGTCATTATTTCTATTCTGTGATGCCTGGGTCTTGGCTTTATCCTTGTACCTTTTCCAAGTTAATTTCTCTCAGTTCCTATCTGCCTCAGTTTCTCAACAGCATGCCTGACCTAAACTCCTTTCCAGTGGAGCCTGGCTTACACATGTCTGCCTTCCTACCCAACCCCAGCAGAGTGGCAGAGATCTCCCTGGGTAGAACTGCCCATTGGCTGAGGGTGACCTGTAAGTCAGTCTGCTGTCTTTTTTTTCCTATTATCACTTGTCTACCTTCTGGGTCCTCAGAGACAATTTATGAAATTATGCCTGAAGCATTGTTTTCTCTCTTGACCTTCTGCCTCAGGGAACACTCCCCTGTCTCAAAGCTGACAACACTCTGCCTAGAGATCTCTGCTGTTGGAATCAGCTGTACAGCCTGAAGGTCTTCCCAGAGGATGGCCTGCCATGGTGAGAAAGCCTAGAGTCGGTTCATTGTCATCCTCCCCTGTACTGTGTAAGCCACAGTAAGCTCTTATGTGGGATTGAGATAGAAAAGACAGAAGCTCAGTAGCAAGGAGCCGTCTTTGGTCTCAGCTTCGTTACTAATCTGCAGATCTTAGTCAAACTACTTCTCCTGAGTTTGTCTCCATTTCCATGCACGTGGGGTTAGGAAGGACATTTTTCTAGACTATTGTCTTTCAAAAGTTCATATCGATAAAAGTATTCAGCACCAAGGAGTTTGGAGGGCATGGAAAGGAAAGAAACTCTTATTTACATCAGGACTTCTTACAGCCTCTAGGAGTCTCATGCTCCACTGCCCTAGCTAGTTTGGCATTTCTTAGAGAGCTCAACACACTCTTTTGGACTACAACTCTTCCTGAAAGATGTACAGAATAAAGGATATGCTACCCTTGCATGAACGCTGAAGGGAACACCCTTGAGAAATAACAGATGAGATCATTCTTTGGTGCAAAAGTTTAGTCTTCTTTTTTCTTTTCTTTGAGACAGGATTTTTCTGTGTAATAGCTTTGAAGCCTGCCCTGGAACTCACTCTGTGTAGACCAGGCTGGCCTCGAACTCCCAGAGATCCGCCTGCCTCTGCCTCCTGAGTGCTGAGATTAAAAGTGTGCGCCACCACCACCCATTTTGACCATCTTAACCATGCTTTGAAATGTTACTATGCAAACCTGAGAAAGTCTACAGCATCTTTGAAGACAGAAAGAGAGTACTCCCTTGAAAGGAAGTGCTGCTGGAGACTCTAGTGTGTCTCAATTGACAAGGTGCTTACTGTGCGTCTGAGAGGACCTGGGTTTGAATCCCTAGAACCTAAAGAAGCAAAGCTAGTCATGGTGCCAGGTGTTTATATATAGTGCTGAGGAGGGGGACAGAGGCAGAGCTCCAGGACTCACTGGCCACTGGGTCTAACCTTTTTGGTGAGATTCAGGTCAGCGAGAGAGCTTGTTTTTAAAAACAACAAGGCAAATGACACCTAAGGAAGCACATCTCTTCTTTGTTGGTTTGTTTTTTTGAGATAGGGTTTCTCTGTGTGGTCCTGGCTGTCCTGACACTCATTCTGTAGACCAGGCTGACCTTGAATTCAAGATCTGCCTGCCTCTGCCTCTGCCTCCTGAATACTGAGATTAAAGGTCTGAACCCCCACTGCCCACATAGAACCACATTTTAAATTGTTATCTGACATTCACACATGCATTAAAACCTGCATGTATACCTGAAAACACATGAACACGCACATTTGCAAACACAAACATGTATACACATACAGATACATAGAAAGAAGGTATTGAGAATGAGAGAGAGAGAGAGAGAGAGAGAGAGAGAGAGAGAGAGAGAGAGAGA
The DNA here is from genome assembly GCA_028555095.1 of Dicrostonyx torquatus. NCBI lineage: Eukaryota > Metazoa > Chordata > Mammalia > Rodentia > Cricetidae > Dicrostonyx > Dicrostonyx torquatus. The sequence continues at coordinate 1,310,681 of JAQHUG010000333.1, read as the reverse complement.
GAGAGAAGCATTTTAGCTCAGTACAGCTAGGTATGCCACGTGGTTCTGAAAAAAAATAGTTTCTAGGGATATCTAGTACCTTCCCAGTTGAGGTCCAGTCCCTTATCACCAGTGTACAACCTCTGGGTCAACCTTGAGTGTTGTTTGTTCCTTGGGCACTGTGTGATGCCTGTTCTTGGTGTCAACTTCACTACATCTGGAATTAACTAAATAAAATCCAAATGACTGAGAAAAACTGTGGGGGAATTCATTCTTAATTAAATCACTTGAGGCGGGAAGACTCACTTTTAATCTGGATCTTTGAAGCGAGAAGATCCACCTTTAATTCAGATCTTTTAAGGTGGGAAAATCCACCTTTAATCTGGGCCACACTTTCTGCTGGCAGCCTCTATAAAGGACATGGAAGAAGGAAGCTTGTTCTTTCTTCTGGCTGCTATTAATCCTGCTAGCAAGTACATTCCTTCACTGGTACTAAAACCTACTTCTTTGGGATTTTAGCATAACTGAAGACTAGATGGGACATCCAGCCCTATGGACTAAGCAACTGTTGGATTCTTGGACCTTCTGTTGGTATATAGCCATTGTTGGATTAGCTGAACCACGGTATATAAGCCATTGTTATAAATTATATATACACACACTTACACACATTTATTCTATAATCTTTGTTCCCCTAGAGAGCTCTGACTAACACTCACTGCTCTTGTGTTTTTGAGACACAAACCTGGAGATCATTTAGTAGAAGAGGCTAACTGGCCACCATGCCACAGGATCCTCCTAGCCCCACTTCCTCAGCGTTGGCATTACAAGAGTATACCACTAGGACTGAATGTTTTTATATAATGTTTAGGGATCAAATACAGGTCCTCACAGTTGTGAAGCAAGTACTGATTGAGTAGCTCCTCAGGGCACCCACTGTGAACTTCTTATGTCAGATCATCAATGCAGATGGGACATCCAGCCTTAGGACCGTCAACAGGACACACCGTTAGTTTGGCAAAATGAAGGGTCTATCTACGCCAATTTAGTCTCAAAAGACTAGTTTTATAAGCCTTGATTATTTCATCTGATACAACATCTCAAGGTCTGCTCATTGGCCCTGGCCTACAAGAGAGGAGCATTTCCCTGCTGCATGGTGCTCATGACCTCTGTTCTGACTCTGCGGCACTGCCAACTTTCCTCCTGGCCGCTCATTCTCAAGCTTCACTGACTCTGGCTTCACTTTGCTTCCCTGCTCCCACTCTGAAGTGCTCCCACTCTGAAGTGCTCCCACTCTGTAATGCTCCCACTCTGTAGTGCTCCTACTCTCAAGTGGCCCCATCTCTGGTGCACCCACTCTCTGGTGCTCCCAGTCTCCGGTGCTCCCACCCTCAAGTGCTCCCACTCTATGATGCTCCCACTCTCCAGTCTAGGAGCTCATCCTTTATAGCTCTGCTCCCGCCTCTCTGGGCTGCCTGAATCTCCCTTTTGTTCAGTGTGACTGCTGTGAATTCTTTAAAACTTTCCTGCTCATCATTTTAGATAGCCTCTTCCTCTACACTGGGTTTTCCAGAAATCCTTATAAACTCTCTAAGTCACAAAACTGGACCCAGAAACCATCGACCATAACTCTAAAAATGTCAAAGCTGGCCATCTTGAAAGTTCTAACTAAAATAGAAGTAGGTGGAGAAAGTGCAGCACATATTAATGGACCATGACAAACATAGGCTGCTTCCTAAGCCTACCTGGTGTTCATCTTTATTTCTGGAGTGTCCTCCTGCTGCTTTCACTATCCGTCTCTATTTGTTCTTGACAAGGTTCATAGAACAGGAGAGCAGGCAAGGAGGCAAGAGGGAGTGTAGAGAAACCCTTCATTAAAACAAAAGAATAAAAAAATGAAAGCAAGCTGCTCCCAACACAATCACAACCCCAGCTGGTAGAAGGTTCCTGAGGCTCTGCTTCCTCTGGGGAAGACCGTATTTCCTCCTGCTATGACCTTGACTCTCCATTTTCCTGTGCTTGTCTGCTGAGTCCTACATGGCACACACTGCAGTGTTTTGATAACCAGTGGCCCTGTGTGTGTGTGTGTGTGTGTGTGTGTGTGTGTGTGTGTGTGTGTTGGGGGGGTGGCAAAGGTTGACCTCAGGTATTGTTCCTCAGGATGCACTCTAGTTCCCCTACCTCTTTTGAGACAGGACCTCTCACTAGCCTATCGCTCACAATTTTAGTGAGGCTGGCTGGCCACTGAGGAATCTGTGCATCCCTGCCCTCCTTAGAGCTGGGATTATAATCACCTGATTCTGAGGCTTGAAGTCACTTCAAACATTTTACTTACTAGTCCATCTCCCCAGTACCACTGCCACTGATCCTGGATCACAGTATCTAAAACTTGGTCAATTCTTACTGAATATGATTTGTTGTTTATCTATATACAGAGTACTCCTGTCTTTAACATAGATGAGGGCCAAACAACCAATATGCCCAGATGTTTTCTGTGGATTTGGGAGACTGAATCAGGTCTTCAGGCAAATACTTTACTATCTGAGCTATGGGTCCCTCCCTAAATACCATTGTGTGTTGATATGTCTTCATACAGGTATGGGTGCATGTACACATCTGTGCACATGCATGCCAAAGGACCACCTTGCTGTTCTTCCTTGGGTGCCAGCTATCTGACTTTTTAGAGACAAGGTCTCTCTCTCATTTACCTGGAACTTGACAAAGAAGCTAGTGTCCTTGCTCAGCAAACCCTCAGAACCCACCTATCTTTCTGGCTTTTGCAGCACCTAGATTTCAAGTTTGAGCCGCTCTGCTCAGCTTCTCTTACATGAGGTTCAGGAATTGAACTCAGGTATTCAAGTTTGCAAAACAAGTATTCTACAAATGGGATTTTCACCCCAGCTCACTAGGGTCTTTCTGAACTGACAAGTGACAAATGAGTCCTACACAGTTGGAATAGTAGAAAGGAGTCACTCAGTGCTGGGTTGTCACAGTGTTTTCTGTTTCTCATCATCTCAGTGTGTCTAATATGACTGAAGCTCTTTGGATGTCATTGGAAGGTCAGAAATGGGTCAGCCTTTCTGAAAACAGGGACCCCACTGTTCCCCTGCAAGGTTCTTTCTAAGGTCTCATTACGGGCACTGATAATTATTTTACAATGTGTTCTGTAAGTCCAGTGCTGTTCTAGAAACTATCAAAAATCAATAGAGCTAGTTGAGTTTATCATCTGATTACGAATACGAATGTATGCAAAAGAAAATCTGAGAGAATGTTGTTAGAAGGTATAACTGTAAAATTGTGCTAGAAGACAAAGTTACTGGACTTAACAGATTTCTCCTCTATCTCATCTCTCCAGAATATGATTCTCAAATCAACCCCTACTTACTGAGGTAACCAAACAACACACATGATCCAATGAAAATACCCAGTCACCCTCCATTAGAGCTACCTGCTCTCTCAGAACTAACCCCTCTGACCTTCTGGTCCCTGCTGTGCTCAGTACAGGGAGTGTTTATGAGACTCACGACCCTTTATTTTACAAGCTTATTCATTATTTGTTTTTCTCTAGTGGACTTCCAGGTTGCTGAGGGCAGAGATCGGTTTCTAATTCTGTGAATTTAGGCAAGAGCCCTAAATTTAGTCCATCTAAATTTTGGATCTCACATGTATTAATTGGGGTTAATGTTTTCTTTATTGCACCGAGTCATTGGTGAGGTTTTACAGAACATAGTGTAAATAATCTTAATGCTACACAAACTAGGTGCTCCTGTAGGAATGCATGGACCACAAAACAGACTATCTGTAACTTCAATGTCAGTGGAAACTGGACTCATGTAAGTGTTCTCATTAGTGACCATGCAGGTGACATTTATCTACAGGTGAGCAGCTTCTAAGTCATTCTTAAGCTGGAGACAAACAATGATTTAACTTTCTTTCCATTAAGCATAAGTCTTCATATTCCTTATAATGAAGAAATGTAAACTGCAAAATGAAAGAAGAAGGAAAGAAAGGTAAGAAGGAAGGGAAAAGAGAAAGAGACTACAGAGGTACTGAATAGTTTACAAGGAGTTGCTGAGCAGGCTAAAAAAAAAAAACCACCTGTGTCAGTTGTTCTGAAAATTTTGGCAATGCATCACCAGGCAGAGTTTAAAGGTGATTTGGCCTCACTCTGAACCAATCCCAGTCTGTGTGACATGCTACTCCAGACCGCTGGGCTGCACACCATCTTCACAGAAGACCAGCAGACCATATTACTTTCTAGAACGTTGACAGCACATCTGCCCCACATAAAAGGAGGTGAATTGGGGTCATAGTCTCCCCAGTCTCCCCATAATAAATGGGCAGTCTATTGACCTTCTGACCCATACTCAATCAATTCTGAATGAATAAGAAATTAGAAGGAAAGTAACACACACAAGTGGGAGAAGTCAGTGGAAAAATGGAAAAGCAGGGGGATGCATTGGTTACTACTGTTCTCTCACCCTCTCTAATGGATCTCAGGATCTCTATGCTCTGATGCTTCCTCAGAGATGCTTGATGTGTGTGAGAGTAGCCTCAGAAAACAGAACCAAACAGAATGGGATGTTGCATTGGTCTAGACAACAGGCTTGACAGAACAACTGGCTTGGTACTTGCCTCTGGGATACGCTCTGTATGTGTCAACCTTCTTTTCTAAGCTATATGGACAATCATTGTTTCTTCTCTGAATCTCTGATACCCTGGATGCAGTTTTTTTCGACTATGTCTTAACCTGTAGATTGGTCCCCTACTGTTGTGGACACATAACCTATTCAAGTTCATCATTTTTCAAAGACCATTGTGTTAGTTTTCTTATTGCTGTGGCCAAGTACCCTGTAAGAAGTCGCCTAAAGGAAGAAGCATTTGTTTGGTGTTACAGTTTGAGAGGATGCGATATGTCATGGTAGAGAGGGCATAGATGCAGAAACAGGAGGTCAAGTGTTCATACCACATCCACAGTCAGGCATCAGAGAGTGAACAGGAAGTGTGGATGGGCTGTAGAACCTCAAGGCTGGTAAGTAGACTCGTCTTTCTTCAGAAAGTCTCCATCTCCTCTAGGGTTCCACAACCTCTCTTAATAAATCTACCAGCTGACAACCAAGTGTTTAAACACTTGAGCCTGTGGGGGACACTTGACATTAAAACTACCACAAGGGTGTACTCTGAACTAAGTTTCTCCTAGAACAAAGTCCGTGTGACTGCTCTTGAACCATCATCTGATGACCTAATATCTTCATTTGCTTCTTGCTTGCCAACAAAGTCCTAGTTTGTCTTTAGGAAGCAAGCCCTCTTCCCTTGGGTTTTGCCTGATCTGCCACCCTCTGGAAGATGAGTGAGAAAGGGATAAATATCATCAGAAAGAGTGGCCAATGATGGGATAGCCAGTTTCCACTCCATCTACTCTCTGATGTTGGTGGATGCCTGGCTTTTATAATTGACTTCATAGACCTATGAGTCTTGTTCTGCACAGTTCAGGGGATATTATGAGAGACTCATGGCCCTCTACTGTATATTCTTATCTGCCATCTATTTTCCTCTAGTAGATTTCATGGGAATTTATTCAGAATGATGATGGACTAGCTCTAATACTAGCCAGTGGGGAAATTAGCAAGGGGTAGTAAAAAAACCCTCCACTTCAACCTCTTTAAAAATGATTACATGTAACTAGTAGGCATCCCCAATCACCATCAACCAATGAACCGGTGAAAAGAATATGCTTAGTGAATTAACATTAATAAATGCTCTGTTTGGGGTTGCCTCTTTTATCACAGGATTTTCTCTAATTTTAAATGACATCACCACTTCCCAGGAGATTAACAAGGTATGAAGCAATCTTGATATTTTAATCAGGGTTTGAGGCACATTTCCTGCTATTCAGCAGGAAATGTGGTTCCCCCATAGATCCATTTTTCATTTGTTTTTTCATTTACATCCCTAGTTTAAAGAATATTGACTTTTAAAGTGAATGATAATTAATCTTGGAAAACACTGCTCTGGCTTGACTTTACAGCTATTTCAGAATTCCTAGTACATACCTTGGCCAGGCAGAACTGGGAAGGCATGAGGTGACAGGGGAGGGGACAAAGTGGCTTGCATATGCTTTGGAGGTAGGCAAAGTGCCAAGCCAGCTGCAGGGGAGGGGCTGCAATTAGCTCTCCCCACAGACCTTTAAAGTGATCCAGAGATACAGCCGGTGCTCCCGAGAGGCTTTGCACACTCCTAGGCAAGGGGAGAAATGGCCTGTTCGATTCAAATGAACTGTAAGGGCAGACTGATGGATGGCTCAGAAGTGTGCTGTAAAAGTTATATCATAACTGAACAGGTTCCATCTTTAGCAATATGATACAGAATGGGCAGATAAACCCTCCCAGGTGTAGAACAGATAAAAATGCCAGGTAAAATACTTCAGTGTGAATTTGTAAAGTGTGGCTGTGTTCATAGCGAAGTAAAGGGAATCAGTAGAGAGGCTAAATGATAAGAACATTTTGTTCTATGAGGTGAATAAGCCTCAAGGCTGGGGTTGGTACCGAGGACACGTATGTACTTCTAGCAGGACACTGTTAAAGGCGCCGACTTACAGACTGCATCTATTCATGTACAGAGAAAAACACAGGCTCAGAGTTCTGCTATTCTAGTGCCTGAGTTTTCAGGGACTAATACCTGTGGGATTTTGGGACTTGGAGTTTAGACTAGAAACTCTGATGCAATGCTTCTCTCCTTACATGTGTGGAAATGATCTAGAATGTACCTTCCATCCTCACATGTGTGGTTTATGATCTAGATTGTAACCTTCCATCCTCACATGTGTGGTTTATGATCTAGATTGTAACCTTCCATCCTCACATGTATGGTTTATGATCTAGAATGTAACCTTCCATCTTCACATTTCGGCGTATGATCTAGACTGTAACCTTCCATCCTCACATGTGTGGAAATAATCTAGACTGTAACCTTCCATCCTCACATGTGTGGTCTATGATTTAGACTGTAACCTTCCAGCCTCACATGTGTGATCTATGATTTAGACTGTAACCTTTTTCATAGTACAAGGGTCTCCACCCTTTCTATGTGCAATAAAAAGAGGAGTGACCCTTCCTCTCCTCAGCAAAGGGGAGGTGTGTGTGTGTGTGTGTGTGTGTGTGTGTGTGTGTGTGTTGGGGGGTGCTTAGGAGCCCTCTAAATCCATGAGGATTTAGCTGATTGGATCTTGCAAAGAGCTTGTATAGGTAACTACAGTTCCGTGGATTCAGGTGTGCAATCGTCATATCGTGCCTGGAAAAAAGCATTCCCAAAGTCTTCTTCCCCAGTGACCATTGGTTTCCCCAAGCTATTAATTAATGAATGAATATAAAAGGACTTGAAGTTAGGAGGGGGATGTGATGGAGGACACTAAAGGAGAGACAAAGGAGGGAGAGAAGAGTAGATATGACAATGATACATTGTGCATATGTATAAAATTTTGAAGAATAAGTAAAAATGCTTTACAAAAAGAAAGAAAGTAAATTTCACCAAGAATTCCTATTCCATATGCTCACTCTTCAAATTGGAAGATTGGAATATATCATCCATGGCCACTTACATAATACAGATGAGAGAATACATAAACTCCTTAGATGGAAGGGTCCTTGGCCCAATACTGTCCACAAGTGCATGCCAAAAGCAAATGTAAATTTTCTATGACATAATGCACTTTAAAGCTAGGTCTACAAATTCTTATGTTTTCTCTTTTTTTCATTGAATTTAGAAGTTCCCAAAATTAATTTTTTTTAAAAAAAAGGTGTTAGCCTTCATTCATATTTTTAAACAAAGCATGTTTTGAATTAGGTTGTGGCCCCAATTTCCTAACCCTTGCTCCCCATATTCTCTCACCAAGTCTATCTTCACTTTTATATTCCATGATCGTTTGTCTACTGCTCCATCCTTCTTTAATGGCTATTTTTATCCTTTTTGGGGTTTTTAAGCTTTACTTTGCTACACATGTGGTGTGTATTTGAGTGTGCACATATATGTATGTTGCAGGCTAGGATCCACATGACAAAGAATACATGTGGATTTTGTTTTCTGAATTATTATAGATAAAGTTTGATGTAGCTGGAGATGGCAGTCAAAACCCACCGAATATATAAGAATAATGCCAGGTAGATACAAGTCAAAAAAACTGTAATACCAGAGAAGACAAATACTAGAACAACTGATAGAATATAAGCAATGTATATATTCTCCAGATGTTTAAATACAAATGAGATGTATAAGAAATGGGATAACATCAGGACCCAGAAGACTCATAGAAGAGTAAAGCAACAATATTTAGAAGTAGGAGGAATAGCCAGTGAAATTAAAATCTTTATGTATGAACTAGAATGGGTACAAAGGAAGCACGAATATGTTCCGGAGCATTCCAAAACGTTCCAGAAAACAGATTTGAAAATATCACCCTGAAGGCAATTTAGAGAAAAAGAAATGAAAAATAGAAAAGAGGCTAAAAGATACAAGAACAGAATGAAAGTGTCCGCATATATTTAACTCAAGTCTCAGGGGGAGAAAATAGCAAAGAGCAAGACAATTTTCAAATTGATAATAGAGGGAAAATCCTAGCACATGAGAAATGGAGTACTTTTAATCAAACCCCCAACTAGGATAGAGAAAAGCTTCAACCTGGTTACTTCATAATCATGAACAGACATATGTAATTCCTGACCAAAGATATCCAGAACAAACCGGCCAGCATAGAGGAGAGATGATGTATTATATGGTCCTGTGCTGGTCCTCATTATCTCTGAGTCATTTTATCAGTCTGTGATTGCTTAAATACTGTTTACTTGTGCAGCAAATCCCAGGTTTGAATCTCTAGTACAGAACTCTTCTGCGAGTTTAGATTCATTTCCAGTCTCTCCAAGATCCCAGACCAAAGAAGCCTAAAGTGGAGACCTTCATTTTCCCATCAAGTCTATCTCCTTTTCTACAGTCCTTTCCCCTCGCCTCTAGGTCTTCGCCTTATCTATTCTGACTTCCCTTTTATTCACTTTATCAAATCAAATTCAGCTTGGTCTGTATCTTAGATGACCCAAACAGTTTCTCCTGATGGATCTGTACTTATAATACATCCCCTCAACAGAGGCAATGACCCACATCGGAGCAATGAACTGAGCTCCCAAGATCCAATTGAAGAGTGGAAGGAGTGAAAGTATGAGCAAGGAATTCAAGACCGTGAGGGGATCATCCACTGAGACAGTTTGCTTGAGCTAATGGGAGCTCACCAACTCCAACTGGACTGGGAGTGAACCAGTATGGGAACAACCAAGCTCCTCTGAAGGGGGCTGACAGAATTTAGCTGTTTACTTTGTGATGATGGAGCCTCCAGAGGATTTCATTCTAAACCTTGGAATGTCAGAAAAACACTTGCTTGGGAAGCAGTACATGGACTCTTCTCAGCTGTGGAACTGGATGCAAGAAACTAAGATGAAGGATTCACAGTCATGGGGTCACTAACTGACAAGAGCTGGGAGATCAGAGATGCAGCAGACAGATCTGCACGCTGGAAGGAAGGTGCTCCTAGCCGATCTGAACAGTCAATTAAAACTGCTACTCAACTGTCCAGCTGTTAGCATTGTCATGGGCCTGACTGGGGCCACTACAACCCTGCTTGTATCTCCCTAGAATCATTGATGCAATTATGAGACAGGTCCTCCCAACCAGCAACCATCTGGAGAAGGTCAGATTGACCTAAGGGATTTATTTTCATTAAAACTTTTCCAGAAGCATAAACCATTACTCAGAAAGGGAGAAAGTGCACCAATGTCCATCTTTTTCTTCTTCGTTGTCTTCCGCTAGTTTTATTACTGTCTTGGCATCACCCTTGATCTCTGAGGTTCAAAACAAATAGTGACTATGTGTCCAATATTCACTAAATGTGAGATCCGTTAATCCTCAGAAATTTCATTTGCTGTTAAAATTAAAACTCACATGGGTTTTTCTTAGTATTTCAAATGTGTTTTGTGGACACTGGTGGCTGGTTTTTAATGTTATAGATTGGTTCTGGTGATTCCCTTTTTATAGTCACCTTTTCATAATATTTTGACAATACTAATTTATTAAGTAAACACAGTAATCCGCACAGACTGTTATCTAAATGTTGAATTTGCATATTGAATTATATATCTGATAGGATGGAGTAACTATGATTAAATTCATTAATATAGATGTTCTAATATGAATGCGTTCTTTACTTCATTGTAACATTTTTTTGTGTGTGTGTGTAGATTTGAATCTCACTTTTAATGCTCTTTTGCTTTCAGTGGATAATGTTGACAATACAGCTCAGCAAACAAATGCCATACCAAGGTGCTGTGAGTATATCTGGTTCTCAAAGGATGTGCATCAAATGGTACATTATGGGGGTCTTACCATAGACTTAGACAAGTTCTGTGTGTTTCCTGAACCCAATCTTCCCAACAGAGTGAGACATTCCCTGAAGCAAGCAATGTCATGGCATATACTCCAGAGAAAAATAACCTGTGGCTGAATCAGTGCCCAAGAGTATAGAGTATTTGCTTTTCATGAATGTGGCCCTGAGTTCAAATCCCCCAGATGCCGTATGAAAAAGCTGAGTGTGGTAGCATAGACCTGTAATCCTGAATCACTGAGGATGGTTGACCAGTTGGCCCAGTCTCCTCTTTGTGCTCCAGGTTCTCTGAGGGACCCTGTCACAAGGGCTACTCATGCTCTAGTAGCTGGTCCTGTACCATGACATACAAGCAGATTAAGTGGACTCAGTAGGTTTAAAGAAAAAGAGTGCATGAAGTTGAGAGGGAGGCAAAACTGGTGGAGGGATAGGGGAGAAACTTGAGGGGAGGGAGTAGAGAGCAGGTAAATTGGATTAAAACACTTAAACATTACAGAATTCTTAAACAATAACAGCAAAAAAGTGGGCAGCACATGAAAAATGACTTCCAAAGATCACCTCTGGCCTCCACATGGACAAACAGAAACAGACACAGACACACAGACACACAGACACACACACACACACACACACACTTACACACACATGTGCACTTGTAGATGCATGTGCTTGAACCACACCCATTAGCACACACTAAAGAGTCCAAGGAAAACTACGCCTCCTGGATTTAAACAAGCCCCCAGTGACTGGGTAAGGTTGACTTCACGTGAACACACCCACCGGCACCTGCTAACGCCCTAGCATCTGCAGTTGTGTGTCTGTGTCTGCTAACAGTCATGAAGTGGTGAGGTGCAGAGACCACGGTGTAGATCTGAACACAGGCTCCTAGCTTCAAAGCCATGCCTCAGCTTTCTTCGTCTGTAAATAGGAATCTTGTGCCATGATGGCTACATGAGTGAATGTGTGTTGAGTGCTCAGATCACCTGGCACATCAGGTTCACTCTTTTCTCTTGCCTGCCAGCATTTGTCCCTTTCACATGATGGAACTGACACTAACTCACCGAGTTCGCATTTGGCGAACTGTCATTTCTCATATACTAAATTGACATTTAGCAGCCAGACCCTGAGCCAAGTGTTAGGTCAGTGACACATAAGGCAGCTCCCTTCACCAAGAAAGCCAAAGAATAGTGAAAGAGGCAGATTAGTAGATGGTGAGGGCCCATATGTAAAATGGAAGGCAGATCAGAATGAGATAGCGACTTCTAGCGGTATTGGAGTGAGGGAGTCATGGTTCTGATTTAGTGGGTTTTGGGAGGAACTGATGTATATGTAGGCTGCCACTATTATGCTGCTTTTCCATATGAGGTTGCCAGGAGTGTGAGGGATGAAGATGAGAGAAGGGGATAGAGAACACAGGTACGGAATGAAGAATCCCGGAGGAAGGTATGCCAGCCTTTCATCTGTTTTATTGTTTCTTTGATTCGGCCATGAGATGGATAACTCTGGACTATAACCAGGCTCTCATCTAAGTTTGGAAGAAGTTACTGCCTAATGGAAAACTCAAATCAGAATCCTTCCTCTCTTGGCAATGGGCACGATGAAGCCCAGCTGCATGAATCCTGCCATCATGTATAGAGCTCTGGCCAACCTCCAAAGCTGGAGTCTAGACCTGGTCCTTTTTTCTGTCTTCTGTGATGAATGTCTGTCGAAACTGATAAACTGTTCCACACCAAGCCCAAACCTTTACCCACGCAGAGCCCATCCTTCTGGGAGAAATATTAGAGCAAAAACTGAAGATAATTTGTGTATTTCAAAATGCCACCGTTTGAGTCTGGACATGGAATAACACTTCAGTTGCCTTTCATTTTCTCTTGCCGTTCTGCAGCTTGTGTATCCTTCAGCACACCAACATATTGTGCAATGGCTTAAAAACAAAACACCTTGGTTTCTAATTCATGAAATGAGTCCCCTCTTACAAGTGAAAATGCAATTTTCAGATGGAAAAGGGAAAACACGTTTCTTCCTATTTTGCCATTACTGTCCCTACAGATTCACAGCTGACAGCCTTGACCTTAAAAGGCTGTTTTACAGATACACATAGAATTCAGATAGGTAGCAGTTGTGATTGAGAGGATGTGTAGATGGGGAACTGGGATGAATGAAGGACCTTCGAGCATTTTTTCTGAGTTAATGCCTGACTGAAGAATGGATCACTTATTTAATGAAACAAGCTTATTCAATTTATTTGAAATTCATTAAATGTAAGATGACACGTATTAATTCTAGACTGTTATTATTCTTAAGCTTGCCCCAGACAATGAAAGCAGAAACAGAGCTATCTAGAACCCTTATAAAACCTTTCTCCTGTGGATTAGTAGTCCTAACCACCTTTCCTTCTGGGAGACCTGAGAACCAACCCACAGTTCTCACTGTCACTGATCTCTTGACCTAATTTGTTGCTTGTTAACTCCAGTCCCATAATTTCGTCATGTGTCTCCTTTCTTGTTTGTTTTGTGACTATAAAAAATCATTTTGTTATGTTTCAAAACATTACACATCTGGACTTTTGCAGTAGCCTATTGACTGGCCTTTCTGCCTTGGGTCTTATAATGCCAAACTAGATTTTTAAAGTCAACATGCATTAAATGGGCAATTGACATTCACAAAGACTTTTGCTAAGGACTGACTTCATCATCCAGAAGGGGCAAATTAGAAGTGTTCATGGGATGAATAGCTGTCTTTTTAATTTTTTTTCAGGAAGCAAGAAGAGAAAGCCACCATGAGGCAGATGACAGAGAGAGGATGGAAACCTTAACTCCCTGGTGCAGTTATTCTAGTCTGATCTCAAGCAGTTCAGTAGCATGAGAGCAACTCCACGCTTCTTGGTGTGAAAGAGAAAGACTTTTGTCATCCAGTGCTACCTTCCTCTCCAACTGTCATGGTTCCCATGGCTTTGTGCTGGTCTATGTGTCTGGCAGGCAACATCACATATAGTTTTTATTTTCTCTTCTTGCCTGTTATCTGCTATCCCTGTTACCTACCACACTTTGTTTTCTAATCCCCCTGCTGAAGCCCTTTAAACCATTCTCGGATTTTTTCACAAACTGTATAGCAGTCACTTTGGTCACAGCGAGACATGTATCATTCATGGATAACCTAAGGCCTGTTTCACAAAGAGATTATCCAGAGGGATGGAGCAAGATTTGGGGAACTACACTAAGGCTATCACAGAGAGGATGTCACTTGCCTCTTACTTGGACAATATTACCAGAATCTAGGATCAAAGAAGAATGAAGGAGTCCACAGCCTCTTAATCTGCAAGAAGAGAGTCCAAGAGATTTCTCTTTCCCACCTCCCTGAACCAGCACTCATGATTGGCTGTGACAAAGAGAAGGAGAGAGAGGGAGGGAGGGAGAGAGAAAGAGACAGACAGGCAGAGAAAGAGAAAGAGAGAGCAAGAGACAGAGACACATAGTAACACAGAGAGAGAGGCTTAGAGAGGCAGAGAGAGACAGAGATAGAGAGACAGAGACAGAAAGGTAGTTGAGGGAAGAATGGGAGGGAGAGAGAAAAGAGTAAGGAAGAGGAGAGGAGGGAAAGGGAGACAGAAGAGGTGGACTAAAAGGGGAGGAAAAGGGAGGCCATATGGGAGTCTCTATTACATAACAGCCACCTGGAACAGAGTAATGGATAATGATGAGGAATAACTCTAAAAGGACAGATTCAGAATATCTGGTACCTCACCCAAGCAGGAGTGTCACTTTGTGTCCCACAAAGCACACCAGTTCATGCTTTTATAGGCATTATAAAAGCATGCCATGCTGAAATTACTTGTTTATATGTTTCTCTCCCTGTTGCCTTATAGTATTTTTGGAGAGCAAGAGATGAAAAATTTTAAATGTTTTATATTTTGTTTTCATGCGACTTGCTGCAGCACCTGGTATTCAACAGACGCCTGCTAAGCTTCTAACTAAGTGGAGTTGATGTCTTCCAGAAACACTGAAGAAAGTGACAGGGGAGGGGTGAGAGACTGCAATGTTCCCAATCGGCAGGAAGGAAAAATCAGATGACACCCGCAACATCTCCATGTGATTTCTGCCTCCTCTGGGACTTCATCAGCTCCTGGGTTCTATCCCTCCAACTGCTATTCACTGCAAATGGCACCCATGGCCTGAACCTCTACATCTCACCCTCTTCCAGACACTCTGAGGAATAGAGCGAGAACAGAGACCACCATAGACTAGGAAGTCCCGTCCTTCACTACGTCCGGTCCAGTGGGGCGGACTGAACCACTAAGGAACTTTGAACTTCTTCCTTTTTGATCTTTCCACCCCAAAAATAGAGATGATAGCCTTCTACACGTTTCCCTCTTCGATTCTACTTCCATTCGTACCTGGACTTCCTTCTCTGGGGGCACTCTAAGAAAGGATCTTTTCCAGCTTAGAATATTAATTATTTTTTAAAATTGTCTTTTCTCATTTTGCATTCCTATCCCAGTCCCACTCCCACCTCTCCTCCCTCTTCCCCCACCTTCCACCATCCTACCCCCATTCACTCCTCAGTCTGACACATCACTTTGAGGCAGGCCCAGTGCCCTCCCCTCTATATTTAGGCTGAGCAAGGTATCCCTCCAAAAAGAAAGGGCTCCAAGAAGCCAGTTCATGCACTAGGGATAAATCGTGGTCCCACTGCCATTGGCCACAAAGACTGCCCCAACAACACATCTGTCACCCACATTCAGAGGGCATAGTTTGGTCTTATGCAGGTTGCCCTGCTGTCATTCCAGAGCCAGTGAGCTCCTGCTAGCCCAGGGCAGCTGTTTCTGGGGGTTTCCCCCATCATGGTCTTGACCTCTTTGCTCATATTATTGCTCCTCCCACTCTTGGACTGGTCTCCAGAAACTTGGCCCAGTGCTGAACTGGGGAACTCTGTATCTGCTTCTATCAGTTGCTGGATGAAGGTTCTATGGTGACAATTAATGTAGTCATCAATCTGATTACAAGGGAAGTGCAGTTCAGGTACCTTCTCCACTATTGCTTAGGACCTTAGCTTGTAGATTCCTGGGAATTTCCCTGGTGCCAGGTTTCACGTTAGCCCCATAATGGCTCCCACAATCAAGATATCTCTTTCCTTGCTCTCCCTCTTTGTCCTTCCCCAAACTGGACCATCCTATTCTCCTCCTCCCTCCCCTCTCCTCTCCCCTTCCACCCTTCTTTCCCTCTTCCCCGCTCCCAGTTTTCTCAGGCTAACTTGTCTATTTCCTCTTCCCTGAGGAATCCATGTATGTCTTTCTTAGGGTCCTACTTGTTCCCTAGCTTCTCTGGGGTCCTGGACTACATAGTCTGGTTATCCTTTGCTTTACATCTAATATTCACTTATGAGTGAGTACATACCATGTTCATCTTTCTCAGTCTGGATTATGTCACTCAGGATGTTTTTGCCTATCCATCCATTTGCATGAAAACTTCAAGGTGTCATTGTTTTATTGTGCCGAGTAGTACTCCACTGTGTGAATGTACCACATTGTCTTTATCTATTCTTTGGTTTGGGGTATCTAGGTTGTTTCCAGGTTCTGGATATTACAAATAATGTTGCTGTGAACATGGTTGTGCATATGTTCTTATGATATGGGTCTGCATCCTTTGGATATATGCCCAAGAGTGGTATTGCTCTTCAACTTATTCCTTTGAGACAGGATCTCTCACTGAACCTAGAGCTAGGGTGAACACTAGTAAGCCCCGATAATCCTATTGTCTTTGCACATGCTCTAGAACTAGGGCTAACTGCTTTTTATACCAGTGCTGTCAACTGTAAGCCAGAAACTCCTGTTTGGGCAGCAAGCACTCTTACCCATTGAACTAGCTCCCCAGCTTGGAGGAAGGGACTTTTGTGGAGCTACATGTCAACAAGATGGAACAGTGCCATGGTGGCCCAGTCTGAGCAGAAGATCTCAGGAATGCAGCTGAAACCCAGGAGAAAGCATAATGAGAAGGGTTTGGAGCCTTCCTGGAACTAGCTCTTGTAGACCAGGCTGGTCTCAAACTCACAGAGATCCACCTGCCTCTGCCTCCTGAGTGCTGGGATTGAAGGTGTGTGCCACCACGGCCCAGGCCACAATCATGTTCTTTCTTTTGTGAAATGTAGGAAAGAAAACTAGGATGCTAAGCTCTCAATATTTAACACCAATGGCTCTGCTACAGTCTGCTTCCTGCTTCCTTTATCAACTTGACACACCTAAGAAGAGACCTCCATGAGATTGGCTGTAGGCATATTTGTGGGGCTATTTTCTTGATTGCTAATTGACACAGCAGGGCCCAGCCCACTGTGGGTGGTATCATCCCTCGCAGGTCCATCTATGTTGTATAAGAAAGAGAACTGGCTGACTGTGAGCCTGGACAAGCTAGTAAGCAGCGTTCCTCTGTTGTATCTGCTTCAGTTCCTTCCTTGAGTTCCTGTGTTTGCTTCCCGATGATGGGCTTTAGCCTGTAAGTTAAATACCTGCTATATCCTCTCTAAGTTGCTGTTGGTGACAGTGTTTATCACAGAAACAAAAACGCAAACCAAGAAAAGTTCTTAAAACAAATATCTGGCATTGGGAGAATGTAATGAGGAGATGTGGTTAAAATGGATCGGGCACAGTTCAAGGCTGTGGTCGGGACCTAGTGAATATCTGCCAGCTGTAATTGAGGATGGCTTTGAGGAATACACCAGGTGTATAAGATAGGGCCATTTCCCCTAGGGATCTCACTGCATCATTCTGAAGACTTCATAACAGAGTATCAGACCAACCATTTCTTTTTCCTTCTATTTAAAACATACTGATCTTTGCTCAATCAATAATGGAGACCATCTGCCTTCCAGACACTTGTCAGAGAGAACAGCCACACACTGTCAGCTCGGTAGCACTTACCAGAATCCAATCTGAGAGAAGAGACACTCAGGGAAGATAGTCCCTAAGGAATAGCTTGCTTTGCAACAAGGTTTTCTTCTCTCATTCTCTTTCCCTCACTCCTTCCTTTTCTCCCTCCTCCCTCCCTCTCTCTCTCCTCCATCCTTCCTTCTTTCCCTCCCTCCCTCCCTCCCTCCTCCCTCCCTCCTCCCTCCCTCTCTCCCTCCATAGAAAATGAAGGTGCTGTAGATGAAGGCATTAAGACTCTTTCCGGCCTGACAGTGGTGGAACACATCTTTAATCCCAGCACTCAGGAAGCAGAGGCAGGCAGATCTCTGTGAGTTCAGGGCCAGCCTGGTCTACAAGAGCTAGTTCCAGGACAGGCTCCAAAGCTATATAGAAACCCTGTCTCAAAAAAAACAGAAAACAACAAACAAACAACAACAACAACAATAACAACAACAAAAAATGCTTTCCTCTCTGGCCTGTGACCTTCTGCCTAGTCCTAAGCAGTATAGTTTGGAGTCACGTGTCTAGTGGCAATGCTAATTTGCCTCCTTCCTCACATTCTGCCTTTCCATGCACTGAAGCAGCAGCTATACCCAGACCTCATTTAGCTCAGCACTCACAAAACTACCTTTTCTAAATTATGCCTTTAGCTACCCCCAGGGCAAGATCAAGAGCTATTTTTTTCTCTTTTTATACTTTTGACTTGATAGGAAAAATTTCTATGGAGAATCTGTTACTTTGAAATTTTCAAAAAGTAACAGAAAGGACGATCATAGCAGAATAAAAATGAACGTCATAGCTGGGTTGATCAGGCTATGGAATTAGAATAATTTGGAAATGCTAGAGGCTGCAAGTAGAAAGGAGTTTGGAAGTTGGTGTGACAACTTCAGACAAAGACAATGCCGTGGACGTGGAGATCAGGATGGGTACAGGAGCAGGGTGGCAGTCATTGCCTGTGACAAAGACAGGAGAGGATCAGACATCAGCAGGACAGAAGGGTAGGGCATGGCAGAAGTGAGGAGGTGGCAGAAGGGGTTTCCTTCAAGAAATTGATTTGATCAGTGTACAGTGTTTAGTTTAGTACAGTGGGGATTACTGTCCTGTGGGAGACAAGGTGCTGGGACTCTTGGAATGGCTTGGGAGTCCTGGGTCTGGGTAAACACTTTTCCACAAACTCCTCCCAGATGAGAGCCTTGCTTACATTCCAAGAGCCTTCCTGAACCAGAGAAAGCCAGAGTAGCAAAGTTTACATTTGAATAAAAGAGGAGTAGGCATCACTCACTCCAGAGGACTAGCTCCAGCCTTTCACTCAGCACTTCATGACTTTGGGAGAGAAATAGAGCTGCTGGTTCTTGATTTCATAGACTAGATACAGCCAGGAAGTGAAGCAACAGACTTCTAGGTTATGGGCAGCTGTGCAGGTACCCTGGTGTTCCTTGATCTATGCCACTTCCCTGCTTACCCGGAGGACCCTGCATCTCTGCCCATGGATAGGTGCCCAAGAAGCAGTAACTATTCAAACAGCTCGGTGTTTGATTCATTCAGTAGTCTGGGCAGCACCTTTTCAACTTTTCTGAATTGGATATTGATGTTGGTCACTTGGCTCAAAGGGCTGTGTTTCATTTTTCCAATGCCTCAATTTTATTCATTTAGCTGCTATATTGTCTCCTCTTATCCATATTTTATCCACATTAACACCATCCTGCGTGTTGTCTGGGATCTCATTTAATATGCACAGACCGGTGTGGTCTGCATGTAGATGCATTTGAGGATGTCTTCTCTGAAGCTTCCTGTCCTCCTGTTTTGGATCTTTCTTGCAGCCCTGTGGTCTGTCTCTGTTTTTTTGTCAATGCACTTACGTCTATGTCCCATATATTTTGTGTAAATGTGACCTTTGTAATGTTTTAAGTTGTCCTCCTTTTCTAATAAAGAGTGGTTCCTGTTGTTTGTGTAACTCAGCATTAAAATACCCATACGCACTGTATGAATATGTATATATTATATATAGCATAATATAGAGAATGTATATATTATATATGTGCATACATGTATGTGACTATCATCTTTGTATCTATCATCAGTTTATAATAATATACCTATCATTTGTTATCCTTTTACCATATCTATATCATCTGTCTATCTATCTATTATCTATCTATCTATCTATCTATCTATCTATCTATCTATCTATCTATCTATCTATCTATGTGTTATCTCTCTACCTACATAAACCTCCAATCTCAACTATATAACCCCCCCCACAGGCACAACATTACCCTCATGTCTAGTTCCAAAAATCTAGAATAAAATTTCCCCTGAGAATGAGCCCAAATATGGAGTGTCTGTGAGTAATGCAGTCATTCTGGCTCATTCAGACCCTGGAAATGGTGATCCCTACCAGGAAGACTCACCTTTCGAAACGCCAAGTTTCAGACATAGGAGTGATCTTAGAAATTCCTGAACTTGGGCAGTGGTGGTGCATGCCTCTAATCCCAGCACTTGAGAGGGAGAGGCAGGTGGATCTCTGTGAGCTCAAGGCCAGCCTGGTCTACAGAGTAAGTTCCAGGGCAACAGAAGGCTACACAGAGAAACATTATCTAAAAAGTCAAGCCAAATCAAATCAAACAAAAAACAAATAAACAAGAGTCTGATAGAGCTTACCAAACTCAAACTCCCAGTTTTAGTTAAGAAAATGAATCTTATGGAGTTAACTTGCTGTTACTCATGTTGCTATGACATATGTCTTGATTGGCATTGAAGTATGGATATTTCTTAATTCCTATTGTTGTTCCCTTTTTCATTTATCATTGTTTTTCTTGCATGCACCTTTATCGCCATGTTGTGTAATAGTTTAAAAGGTAGTTAGAGTAGAAGTGGTACTATCACCATCCTACAGTGTTTTATTGTGAGGCCTTAGTGGTCACTTTTGACTTTGGGTTCTCTGGACCACAGAGTGCTAGAGATGTGGAAGACAGAATCAGACAAACTAGAACTTCCTGGATAAAATGGAAGTCTTCAGCCTGGTGAAGTTTGAGGTTTCTTTTAATCCCAGGTATTCTTTCCCCAGCCTTCTGCTGAGGAAGGACACAGAATTACCCTTTCCTCTCATTTTTCAATTTCTCCTTCAGTCTTTCAGTATTGGAGCTGACCAATAGTTATCCAGAGATAACTCACCGTCACTCCCTTCCTTCCTCCCTCCCTCCCTTCCTTCTTTCCTCCCTTCCTTTCTTCCCTTCCTCCCTCTTTCCTTCCTTCCTTCTTGCTTTCCTGCCTTCCTTCCTTCTGTCCTTCCCTCCTTTCTCCCTTTTCTCCCTCCCTTATTCTCTCTCTTCCTTCCTTCCTTCCTTCCTTCCTTGGTGTAGGAAGTCCTTCTGCATTTGTATTGCTTTCATTGGTTGAATAAAGACAACTGCCTTGGCCTTTAGATAGGGCAGGAATCAGGTAGGCGGAGTAGACAGGATGGAATGCTAGGAAGAAGGAAGTGTGGCAGACACCATGAAACTCCTGTCTGAGACTGCCACTGCCTCTGGTTAGGAATCTTTCCTGATAAGCCACGACCTCGTGGTGATATACAGATTAACGGAAATGAGTTAGAACAGGATATGAGAATTGGCCAAGAAGAGGCTAGATATAATGGGTCAGGCAGTAATTAAATTAATACAATTTCTGTGTGGTTATTTGGGGTGTAAGCTAGCCGGGCGGCGGGATGCAACCCACTCCTCTTTACTACACTTCCTTTCTTCCCCTTCCTTCCCTCTCTTCTTCCTTTCTTTCTTCTCTTGTTCTCTTTCAGTTTTTGTGTATAGGTGTACATGGAGGTGTGGGTATAAAAGCACTTGTTTATATTTGTATATGGAACCCAGAGGAGAACAGGAGTGACCATTTCTTTGGTGCTAACCACCTTGCTTTTGCCCAGCACTTATCAAGTAGATGAGGATGGCTAGTCAGCAGGCTCCAAAGATCCCCATTTGTTTACCTCACCAGCACTGGGGTTACAAGTGTGCACCACAAGGTCCAACTATTTTACACACGCGTAAATAGGGGATCCTCACGCTTGCAAGGCAAACACAACTGATCTCAGCTACATCTTCCACAGAAAGGGTGCAAAGACGTTCTTTACCCACTGCTTTAAGACTGTCCTTCAGCAGTTTTCCACAGCCTGGAGGGGATGTTAGCAGTTTAGACTTTTGTTTCCACACACCTGAAATCATTTGGTCAGGTGCCTGGTAAGCTTGCTAATAAAGGAACCAAATAACTGACCTGATTAGCACTGATGTGCACAACTAGTCACTTGAATCTGATCTCTCGGCAAGGCTGCTTTGTGCGGCTGTATTGCAGAGCACAGAATGGATGCTAGCTCTCGTGCAGCTTTGAGGTAGTAATGATGCATCTGTGCATAAGTCTGCATTCCAACTTCGCAAGGAGCTTCTTTCTCAGTCGGCCTGCTGGTTGGAATTTTCTGCTCTAGACAGAAGGTGAAGTTAGGTGGAAAAACCTGCAGTTGCCATGGAGCTACCTACATCCCTGGTGAGGGGTGAGGTAGGGAAATAACGGGAGGCTGGCCTTTCTTATGGCCAGCGAGAATTTGGACTGCCGAGATCATTTAGCATTTTGACTGAATGGCCTGGTCACTGACCAACTTGTAACTCCTAAGTGATTTATCAGTTTTGCTAAATGAGATGTACTGCACACAGACATAGCCAGTGGCTCCTAATTTTGATGTTTTATCAAACATGTTTCAAAAAGTAACTCTGGCCTTTGTTCCTGACTTGTGAGCTTGGAATTAAAACCACCTTAAGGCCTGCAAGTGTGAATTACAAAGCTGCAATCTAGGTGCTTCTAGAATTGTTTAGACATAAGACAATTGTTCTCTGGACTCGTTGATAGTGTCTATCTTAAATTCATTTATTCATTTTTATTAGATTTGTAACTTAAAATTATTTTGGATTTGTAGAGGTTGCATTTTCCCTTCTCTGTCCTTCCTCCAGAACTTTGGTGTGTTGTAAAAAAGCCAAGACTCTCCTTGAACATCACCAAGTCATAAATATCCTGACTCTCGTTAAGGCTGTACTTACTAGCTTGCACATCCACAGAAAACTCTTGCCTTATTTATAATTTTGGATGACAAATTTAGTGACTGTCTCTTACATTTGAACTCAGGGACTAGACTCCTGGGCGGCAGCTCCATTCAAGAAAACACACACGTAAGCAAATGCCTTGCTCCACAGAGGCAAGGGGATCAAGGACAGCGATGGGAGCTCCAGAGAGGTCAGGACAAGCTCTGCCTGGGCAGGGAGGCCAGAGAGGATGTCCCAGAAGAGGTGATTTCTGGAGTGAGTGTCTCCAATTAGAGCTGAGGACACGCTCTGTGCTGGGTAAATTATTATGACAAGAGAAGCCCTTGTGGACCTGAGTTTAGGACATTGCTCCATCTGTCTCCAGTTATCAGTCTCAGTATATTTCAGTGTTTTCAGACTTTTTGTTTTTTACTTCTATCCATGGAGATAAATATAGTTTACATTGTAATATATGTGCAACTGTATAGACATCACATGAAGATGGTCTTTAGGCACTATTTTTTAACTAATTAATTTATTTTGCATCTCGACTGAAGTTTCCCTTCCTTCCTCTCCTCTCATTCCCTCCCCCACCTCCCCTTTGTACACCCCCAACCCACTCCTCTGATTCAGTTTAGAAAAGGGCTCTCCTCCCAAGGACATCAACAAAACATTGCATATCAAGTTGTGGTAAGACTAAGCTTCTCTTCTTGTGTTAAGGCTGAGCAAGGCAATCCAGTATGAGGAGTAGGGTCCCCAAAACACACCTAGGCACTCCTCTTAAGCTTATACTTTTGATGCCATCTCAAATTTGTTTTGAGACTGACATCTGAAATATATATTCCAGGCTGGCCTTAGTTTTCTATGTAGCTGACTCTGACTTCAAACTTCTGATACATCCATTGAGTGCAGGGAGTATAGGTGTCTACCATCATACCCCATTTATGGCGTACTGGAAAAGGGACCCAGGTATTCATAATGCTAGGCAAGCCCGCACCCATTAAACAACATCCCAACCCCAGCATCATCTATTATTATCCTAATCTGTACTACTTTACAGTGTAGAACCCATACGCTGAGTACATGGGAATGGAGCTGTGGGTTATATAGATATAACAAATTCTTATGTCTTTCTGGTGCTGACCTGGGAAAGGCAGAGATTATTGTAGAACAAAGAGAATGGCTACTCAGTTTACCTGGGGAAGCTCTGCTCTTCTTGAACGCACAATCTATGCCATCAGAAGGCTCTTTTCTTTTTTCCTAAATGTTATTTAGAGCCCATCCCCTATGGTGGGATACATTGCTCAGTCTTGATACAGCAGGGAAGGGCTTGGTCCTGCCTCAACATGGTATCCTAGACTTTGTTCACTCCCAAAGGGGTAAGCCCCCTCAGAGGAGTGGATGGGAGGTGGGATTGGAAAACAGGGAGTAGGAGAAGGGGAGGGAGAGGGAACTGGGTTGGTATATATAATGAAAGAATATTAAATTAAAAAAATTAAAAAAGAAAATTTCATAAATGTATGTAAGGTATCTTGACTCTATCCACCCTACCCCATCCTTTTAGTACCCCCTGGGACCCTCCAACATATCTCCCTCCAAACTTCATGCTTCTTATGACTCACTGAGTTCAATTAGTGTTGCACATATGCTCATGAGTGTGGAGTCGCCTACTAGGGCATGGGCAGCTTACTAGTGACTTCATCTCCTAACGTGATTCTTCCTGCCTACCAGACACAAACTTCCAACAGTTTGCCAGCTCTAAGTGGGACCTCCGGAGCCCTTCTCTCCATACTGTAGTTGAGTTTGTACAGTCCTTGTACAGTGAGCCACAGTTGCTGCGAGTGCATGTGTGTCTCAGTCACGTGATGGCCAGAGGACAGCATTTCACAGACGCTCATTCTGACTGGTACACGGGGAGGAACCACGATCAATATTTCTCCAAGGCACGGGCCCATCTGTGCTTGTGGGCGGATGACACAGCTGGTGAGAACTCTTTAGAAAATGCCTGCATGTTCTCCCATGAAAGAGTGAAGTTTTTGATTGTGAGGTGAGTCATCCCTTCTTGTGGAAATGCTTCATCCACCTTCACTGGGCTGATGCCGATGGCCACCACAATATGCTAAAAGGCACTGAAACACGGCAAAGGCAGTGTGATGCTGGGGCCCCAGGAAATGGATTTCTTTGCTTAAATAAGACACTTCAAACCATGGACTTTTGATCAAGTGTCTGCTCATTCCTGATAAGACATTCTTAATCATACTTATTCAACACTTAGTAATAATGCAAGTTCCTAGGAGCTAGACTGTACTTTTAAGAATGTACATCCTGAATGACTTGGACAAGAGAAAGGTGGCTGCTGGATAGCGAACACAGGTCAACAAGCAAGTGTGCAGGGTAGGAACTTCCACCTTCTAAGCATCCTCCATACCCGACACTAAACAATGAGCTGCATGGAGGAGAAGGCTCATTGGTTTTTGTTCTATGAAATTCCCACCCTCTAGACTATTGTCTGGAGTGGCCGAAGCAATCAACAAAAGGTTATTTTACCAACGTCTACAATTTCATCATACCATTCAAGCAGGCAATTAATTAATTATAAGGGAAATCATATTTCCTAGAATAGTTATTCAGTTAAAACAAGAAGTTCTTGATCTTAAACATATATGAAAACCACTGAAGGAAATAGAAGTTCACCAAGTACTCAAGAAGGGTAGATGAGGGTGGATACCTCAGAAAGAACTGCCCGTGGAGAAGACAGAAGTGGGGTTATCATGCAATGTTCGAGTCCAGGAAAGTCTGAGAGGAACTTTGTGTGGGGATCACGACTGCTTCTGCTGGAGAGCATCTTAGGAACAATCAGAGGCTAAGCATACCCAGAAACACCTGCTTCCAAGTTATATCCCAACAAGAATAATAGCTACCAAGGGGAATGATAGGACAGACCTCCAGGGACATCACTTGGGAGGCTGAGGCAGGAGGATTGAAGCAGCATCTAGATCAGCTTAGGCTGGGGTGCTTAGAAAGATCTTACCTCCAAAAATTTCGTGTCATAATATAAAGTGGGATGGATCAATAGGATAATAATCTGTCACAGGAAAATCCCAGAAAGTCACGTGATGGCAAAAGATAACTAGCAAGTGTTAATGTAGTAGTGATGAAGATATTGATCTGAGAAAAGCGACAAGAATTTGGAAGCATGCATCACATGCATCATTAAAATCCTTCAATAAGCAATTTTGACTTTTCTCAAAACAAAATGAAAAAAAATTCAGAAAACTTTAACAAAGCCGTAGTAGCTTCAAAGTGTCATTAAATGAAAAATGCAGATCTGAGAAGTACAATAACTGAGAGAGAAGCCTCGCTGGATGAAGTCGGCAGCAGATTGGAGATGTCAGAGGGTAGAATTCTTAAGACATCAAGAAAGATCAATAGAATTTACTAAGTATCAACAGAAGAGAAAGAACAGCTTAAAGACAAAAAGGACAGAGCATAAGGAACACCTGAGAATTAACATTTGTTAATTGTTAAGAGGTTGCTTTTCTCACCGGTTTAGAGATCTCAGTTCATGCCAGCTGTTCATTGCTCTTGGGTGTGTAGTGAGGAAGAGTGTCCCACAAGGAACCTGTGGAGGTGGGGACTGTGCCTCTCTTATGGTTGGACATCAGGGGAACAAAGAGAGGAGAGCAAGGTCCCTGAAGGCTCAAAAACGTTCTCAGTGGCCTAAGACATTTCACCAGGACTTAGCTTCCAATAATACCAGGGTGAAGACAACACTTCTAATTCATGGGCCTTTGTGGAATTCCATCTATAAGCTATAGCAGGGATATTTTTAAAAGACAAGAAAAAGAATGAAGGAAGTCAGGTTTCTCTACTCCTTTTCAAGTGCTAAATTTATCCCAACAGGACAATCTAAGTTACGAATGTGTACTATAAAATCAAGAGGATTGTTAAGAAAATGATAGAAAGGAAAGCAATAAAATCTTTGTGAATAAGAATAATTTTTATTTGTTTATTATTTTTAAGGATAATTTTTGATATTCAAAGAAACCAAAGGACATAGGTGGAAATAGAAGAACTTAGAATAATAATAGAAAACGATGAACAGAATAACAAAATAAACTTAAAATATCAATAGTTTATTATATTTTAATGGTATAAGTATATCAATTGAAACAGAAAATGGTAGAGTAGGTTAGAAAACACATTCTGATATGACAGTTTTTATAATTTTTTTTACAAATGAAAAAAATTGATAAGTTGAAAACAAAACAATTAAAAACAAATACCAAATCAGTAATAGCAACAAGTAGGAATAGTTACATTGATAATAATAATAATACACAATAATAACAATAAAATAAACAACTAGGAGTATTTGAATAAATGTCAAATTAACAGATATTGTGGTAAAGAACACTAATGCAAACCTAAGAGCTGTCAGGTTAACATCAAATCAGATGGACATTATGGCGAAGTAAATAACTAGACAGAAAAAAAAGACTTACTAAATGATAAAACAACCACACAAGCAGGAAACCATAGATTCATAAATACATAGGCACCAAATGACAGATACTCAAAATACAGAAAGGAAAATTTGAAAGTGGTCAAGGAACAGATAAATATGCAAAGCTCCCAGGAGCTTCATTGTCTAACTCTTAACAAATAACAAAGAAATGTTAGACAGAAAACAGGTGAGGAACTGAGAACTGAACAGCAGAACCAAATAACAGGGCCTCATTGACACACATAGAACACTCTGTCCTAAGCAACAGTGTATGCATATCCCTAGGTATTCATGCAATATTCTTTAAAATAGGCCATATTCTTAGTGATAAAAAAAACCAAAAAAGCAACCAACCAAAAAGTCTGAGTGGAAATAAAGGGGTTGGAATCACTTAGATTATGTTCTCAGACCACAGTGAAGATAGACTGAAAATCCGTAGTAGAAATTAATCAGTGCTATAAATAATCCAAACATTATCTATAGATCTCCCGGGAAATAAATGAATGTATGGCGCTGATTGAAAAGGAACAATAATACAGGAAAAGACCCAAGTAGCAGCTACACCAGGCCAAGAGGAAAATCTAATGACATTAGGCTCTTTATTAGAAAATATCCTTCAATAAGTAAGGAAGATTTGAACCTAACTGTATAGAAAATTCAGATGACAAAGAAGACAATAAATAATTAAGACAAAAACTAAAATGAATGAGATATTTTAAAGGAACAATGACAAAAATTACTGGAAAAAGGAAGACGACCAAAAAAAATGACAAACTTGACAAATATCTGAATGGACTAACAAGTGTAAAAAGAGAGAAGGCAAATTATAGTATCAAGTATCACAAATGAAACAGAATATCATGACTGTTACTGCAAATATAATAATAACAACAATAATAGCAATAGTAATAATACTTAGTCACAGCAGCCATGGTTGCCTGCACACGAAGTACACAAGGTCAAGCCAGCCAACATTCCATCAGGGCCAGGGAGGACCTCATGAACTCCCACTCCTAGCTGGCATTTGGTTGACAACTGCTAGAGCCAGGAAGAGGTACCCTTTTGAAGGGTGTGGTCCCTAGTAGGTTGAAAATGCTCCAGTGGATGATCCTAGATCCACCCACATATGGGCAAACCTAACTGGATTCAGTATTATGATAAAAGAGGAGATAAATTTTGAAGTGTTTAGAGGGACAGGGGACAGGTCCTGGAGGAGTTAGGGGGAGGAGAGTGGGGTACATATGATCAAAATATATTGTATGCATGTGTGAAAGATTTTAAATTAATAAATAAGATTTAGTAACACCATTATATTAAATAGATAATTGCGCTGTAGAGATGACTCAACAATTAAGAGTGTGCATTACTCTTGCATGAGGATCTGAGTTTGATTCCCAGCAGCCACAGAGGATGTTTTCCAACCACCTGTAGCTGCAGACTCTGAAGATGTAACACCCTCTTCTAGCCTCTCAGGGCCCCTGTAAATGCAAGCATATACATTCAAAGACACACATATACATAAGAGTGAAAATAAAACAATTATTTAAAGAAGATAATAAGAAATGCTGTCAAAAACTTTAAGCTAACAATCTAATGATAAAGTTCATAAGATATGAGCCAGTACCACAAAAAGTATTAAATTCAACTAAGAAAAAGCAGAGAGCTTCAAAACATCTATTATTAAAGATCTCAGAAAGATGAATCTGAAGTTCCATGTGGTTATACTGAAGAAATTCTCCATTTGAGAAGAATTCACTGCAATTATATGTAAGTATGTATACTTACAGAAAATACATTACATGTAAAGTAAGTACATATATATTTATATAAAGAGTTAATAGGAGTGTTTCATATATATGTGTGTTTGTGTATATATGTATACACACATATTTATCTATCTATCTCTATCTATCTATCTATCTATCTATCTATCTATCTATCTATCTATCTATCTGGCAGTGGTGGCGAGATTATCCTTAGACCAAAACCAGAAAAAGACCACACAGAAAAAAGAACTTATTAAGTATAAAGTTAGTTGTAAAATTCTCATGCAGTAGGAGCAAACCAAATATACAAAATATACAAATTATATATCATAATTACATAGGGTTTGTTAGAATGCAGCTTCAATATTTAAAAATTAGCTCATAGAATCCACAATATTAATCACACATAGAAGAAACATCAGCTGTTAGAAGCAATTGGCGCAGCAAAAGCATTTAATAAAACCCAATAGTCATGCATGATTTAAAAAAGTATCTCTGAGCTGTAAAGATGGCGTAGGGGGTAAAGACACTTGCTGCCAAGATGATGACTAGAGTTCAGTCCCTCTGACCCATGTGGTAGAGAGAATCAACTCCCACAAGTTGTCCTTTGACCTCTATGAGCAGGCCATGGTGACCGCCCCCCTGACAGTAAACAAGTAATTAAATAAGTAAAGGTAATGAAACAAAATTTGAAAATATCTCCGAAAGAATAGGCATAGAACTTAATAAAGAGCAAGTACCAAAAACTTATTGCAATTATCATACTTCATCTTGAATTTTCTATGGGTATCTTCTAAGAATGAGACCAGAGACACCCATGGAACTGGAAGCTGTAGTCAGTTCAATAAGTCAAGAAAACTACACAGCACACAGACTGGATATGAAGAAACTATGTACATGGTTATCTACTTTGCAAAAATTCCCAGAAATATAAAGATAAAATGATAGAATTATAGGTAAGTTAACAAGACCATAGAAAATATCAACATAGAATAAATATCACATTTTCATGTGGTGACCTTATTGTATCTATTAATAACATATGAAACTAGCAATGAAAACATGGTACTATTTATAATTACTCTCAATGAACTATTACTTTAAAAAATATAGACAAGATCTGTGTGCTGCCTAGCTTAAACAATTGACATAATGAAGCCTAGAGTCATTAGAGAGAATGTCAATTGGAGGAACGTCCCAGATCAGATTGGTCTGTGGGCATGTCTATGAGCGGTTGTCTTGATTGTTAATGATTTAGGAGAGTTCAGTCCACTGTGGGCAGCACCATTCCCTAGGCGGGTAGTCCTGGGCTATATAAGAAAAGTAGCTAAGCCTGAACCAGCAAACAGCTCCCCTCCACCTTGGGTTTCTGCCCTGAGGTTTCCAAATGAAGAACTATAACCTGCAAGCTAAAATAAACCCTTTAGGTCATAACATTCTATCATAGCAAAAGAAAGGAAACTAGAACCACCTGCCTGCTCAAAATTCACAAAATTTTGATGAAGGAATTCAAAGAAGACTTGAAGAAATGCAGAGACAGATGTGCTTGTAGAAAAAGAGTCAACATATTAGAGATGTCACTCCTCCAAAGTGATCTGTGGGCTTACCGCAACTCCTGCCAAAATCCCAGCAAGGATTTCCATAGACAAATTGGTTCTAAAATACCTATGGACATATAAATCCCTAGAATAGGTGAAACATTGTGACAAAGAAGCATGTGAGTGTTTTCTTGGACTCACACCACATATGGCCTCTGAGGATTCACCCTTCTGTGATGCCCCAGCGCTACAGTTACAGACACAGGCCATGTGGTGGTTTGAATAGGGATGACTACCATGGCCTCATGTGTGTGAATAGTTAGTCTACAGTGAGTGGTACTTTTAGGAGGTGTGGCTTTATTGGAGTACGTGTGGCCTTATTGGAGTAAGCCTGTCACTGTGGTGGCAGACTTTGAGGTCTTCTTTGCTCAAGCCACATTCAAGTGACTCAGTGTACCCTACTTTTTATGTGGGTGCGTTGGTGCCGAAGACACCCCCCTGTGCTCATAGATGATACTTTATAAAGTGAGTCACTTTGCCAACCCCTAATTTATTTTTCAGAAAGGCACAAAAGGAAATTCAACAGAAGTGTGACAGACTTCTGTAGAGATGTTCCTAGAACATCCATAGCTTAAAAAATTAATGCTGGTCTAAATTTTTATTTTATTTTATTTTCGTTTTTCAAGACAGGATTTCTCCATAGGTTTGGAGAAACCTGTCTTGGAACTAGCTCTTGTAGACCAGGCTGGCCTCGAACTCACAGAGATCCACCTGCCTCTGCCTCCCAAGTGCTAGGATTAAAGGCCTGTGCCACCATCACCCAGCTTGGACCTCACTCTTGTAGGCCAGACTGGCCTCAAACTCACAGAGATGCACCTGCCTCTGCCTCCTGAGTGCTCAGATTAAAGACATGTGCCACTACCACCCAGCAATGCTGGTCTAAATCTTACAGCTAATAAAGAATTAACTCAGGATGGATCATGGACTTAAATGTGAAGTGTAAAACTGTGCTAGTTTTAACTGCAGACTCTATGTAAAGCAACACAGAAGTTTCTCAGGATCTGAAAACAGAACTATTTGAAAGATCTGCTTACACCATGCCTAGGTACAAATCTGAATGAATGCAAGTCAGCATAATAACAGTCCTCACACACCTATGTTTACTGAAGCACCACTCACAATGGCTAAGTTGCAGAGTCGGCCTAAGAGCCTATCCACAGGGGAATGGATAAGAAGATGAAGCGTATGTATACAACGGAGTATTATTTGTCCATTAGGAAGAACAAGATACTGTCATCTGTAGAAAAATAAACAGAACTAAAGATCATTGTGTTAATCAAACAAGCCAAACTGAAGCAAGTACTGACTGCCCCCTTCTGTTTTCATCTCCTCCCTCTTTCTTCCTGTTACCTGTGAGTGTGCATGGCATGGCATATGTGTGGAAATCAGAGGAAAACTTGTGGGAGTCAGTTCTCTCCTCAGGGACTTGCGGTCTGAACTTGGGTCATCAGGCTTGGTGACCTCATAAGCCATTTGGGACCCTGCATGCTGAAAATATCTGAAAGGGAACAACTATGAACTAGGAAGGAGACTGGAGGGACAGGGGAGGGGGACAGTGTGAGGAAGGGAAGGGCTGACCAGCATCAAAGTGCCATGTATACAAGCGCAGAACGGGATGAGACCCAGTATTTCCCACAATTAATATGCATTAATAAAACATCTAAAATAATCTATAAAATATTAGAAGAAAAAAGAAAAGGCAGGGCTTGATATTGAAAATGTAATCCATAAAGGAAAAAAAATTGAAGCATAACCTCATCAAAATTAAAAAAAAATTGCTCATGAAAGATTTTTTAGAAGAGGATAAAATCTTATACAATCATAGAGAAAAATATCCATGAATGACACCTTTATCAAAGTCCCCTACTCTGAAATATATATTAAAAGAAAAAAAACTTTTTAATGCCAACACTTTAAAAAATCCATTTAATTTCAACATAGATAAAGAATTAAAGAGGCTATGCAGGTGGCCCATAAGCATATGAAAAGATGCCCAAAGTCATTAACAGCAGGTAAATGCAAATTTACACCAAAGTGGGACCCAGAATAGCTACAGCAATGCTGGAAGAGTGCCTGTGACAAGTGCCAGAGAAGGGGAGGAGTGAGAAGGAAGACCTATAGGACTTTGGAAAACTACTTAGTGACATTTTATAAAACATCTACAGCTGCCAGATACCCCAGAAAGTGCATTTTAAAGAGAATAAGGCAACAAAATGAAAAATTGTTCTTCACAGAAAACTCTAAACACAAATATTCAGCGTGGCTCTAAACATAAACAGTGCAGCTCTTCTTCAACAGGAGAACAGTTAAAAGTGGGGCCCAGTACTGAGCGATGACGAGGGGCAAAATGTTGACATACACAACAATTTCCATAAACTCAGGCAAAATACTTTTAGTAGAAAAAGCTAATTCCAAATGGCCACATATCATGTGGTTCTGTTTTCACAACTTTCTTAAAGTGATAAATTAGAAAATCAGATGCTAGGTTACTGGCAACCGAGAGTCATTGAAAAGGCAGGAGAAGACAGATATAGCTGTTTGTACCTTAGCTTTATCCATTTCAATATTCTCTTGTAATCCTGTTTATACTTTTGAAAGATGTCTGATACAGACAATGTTACATCTTAGTTCTCTGTCATTTTGTACAACTGTGTGAATCTCCAAGTACTTCAGAGTAACAACAAAAAAATTCATGAAGCTCTGACCATATTAATAGATGAATTTCCCATATCATCTTACCTTTCAGAGTTTGATAATGTTGGAATGAGATCTATACAAATCTAGGCTTTTGAGGCTTCACATGTGTCCTTATGACAGGCTCTAAAACCACAAGGAGCCAAACCAGAGCACATCTGCAAGGGAACTTCTAGATTAGGGTCACTGAGGTGGGAAGACACATCCTAACTGTGGGCAGGACCATCTGGTGGGCCGGGGTCCTGGACTGAATGAAAAGGAGAAGGCGAGCTGGGTACCAGCATCTCTCTCCCAGCTTCCGGACTGTGCTGCAATGTGACCAGCTACTTCATGCTCCTCCGCCATGTCTTCCAACCACGATGAGCCTCATGCCCAAAAAGGTTACCCAAAATGAACCCTTCCTCCTTTAAGTTGCTTGTGTCAGGGATTTTGTCACAGCCATGACACAAATAACTAATATTTTGTGCTTTTAACACGTGGCCAGACTTGGAACTAATGTCTCAATTGTGAGTTGATTTGGGCAACAGAATTGAGGACGCTGTATCTAGTTACAAGCTATGTCTTCTGTTCTTCCTGTTGTCACCTGATCTTGGGAAGCTTTCCAAGTCTACATATGGTGCCTGTGACACATGGTTGTGGACTTGGTTCTGTAAAAAGGCATTGTTATTTTTTTTTAATATGTCACTGCTCCAAGTCATGGCGATGATACTGGTGGTTGTGTTGGAAACATTCAAAATGTAATGAATTTTCTGTAGTACACACCATTAATTAGTTAATTGGTTAATTTATTGGTTAACTTTGTGTGTGTGTGTTATACATACCCACGTGAGTCCAGTTGCTTGTGTAGGCCAGAGGTATTGGAGCCCTTGGAGCTGGAGTTACAGGCACTTGTGAGCTACTGAATATAGATGCTGGGAATTAAAATCAGGTCCTCTAGAAGAGCAGGAAGCAGTCTCGATCACCGAGCTATCTCTCCAGCTCAATTTATTCTTTGATATTTTAATACACAACTACAATGGATCTTGGTCCTGTCTGTGTCATTCTCACTCCTTCACTCAAACTCTCCAGGAGACCCACCCTTCTTCCTGTACAACACAGCTCTCTCTCAACTCCACATTCTCTTCTTATTTTCTAATAACCCACTGAGTCCCATTAGTGATGCCCATGTGCCCAAGGTGTGGGAAAAGCCAGGGAGAGATGGGTAACTACCAGCTGTCACTCCATTTCCTAATATGACTCTTTGTCTCCCAGCAGTCACCAGCTACCAACAACTCCTCCTTGACTTTGTCGGATTCAGCTTTAATTCTTCAGGATTTCCAAATAGACAAAATGACAAAATTTCCATGTCTATTTTTCAATCTGAATCTGCAGAGAATCTGAGTGTGGGGAAGGATTGAGAGATGCATCCTGCTGTCTTTTCTTGCATAAATCGTAGCTACTGGCTTATCCATTCTGAACATATGTTTGGTAACAGTTAGGAACTGAACATATGTTGTTTTAGGAGATTATTTAAATCTTACTCTAAATCCAAAGGAATCTTTTCAGAATATAAAGAGGCCCATGAAACACTGAGCAACCCAGAGTGGCATCATGAATTCTAGCTGTTTCGTCCTGATTGCATCCAGCCATTGAGGCTTACTGGATTTAACATTTGCCATCTTCATCAGACTGCTGCCCTTATGAGAAGCTATTTTACTTAGATTGTAGGTTGTTACTTTTAATTGTCAGTGATTAAGATTAATTAGAGTATTAGTTTCATTATAATCAGGATTTATGACTGTTAGGAAGAGATAAAGAATGTTCTAGAGGTCCTGATCAGGGTCAGGAATCATACAGAGGTCACCTTTTCAGTGTCTGCCATGGTAATCATCACTCTGCTAGGCACAGGCATGCAAAGAAAGATAAATTCTGAATTCTATGGAATTATCATAATTTGAGAACGACCTTATCTTTGTAACAGTGACTAGAGAGGCTGCAGAGGTAATTAAGTCAGTAAGTACAGTACCTGTCACACAAGCAGGCAAACCTGGGTTCAGATCCACTGTAATTATGCAAACTTAGACACAGTTGTACATACCCATAGCACAGGTATGAGAGGCAGAGGCAGGAGGATGCCTGGGGCTGCCAGACAAACACTCAAGTTGAACCAGTGAGCTCCAGATTCAGTGAGAAACCCTGTCTCAAAAATTAAGGTGGAGTTATTGAGGAAGACACTTGATATCAAACTCTGACCTTCATGCATGTGTGTATATATAGACATATATATACACATAACTATATATGCACATATACACATACATATTACACACACACACACACACACACACCTTTACCAGCATAATCCCTAACAATAGTCTAAACATTTGTCCTTAGACCTGCAGGTAAGTGTACTCCTCACCATTCAGCAAGGAAACTTTTGTATTTGCTGCAAATGGAGACCAGCACAGAAAAACACAACCAACCAAAATGTGGAGTTTTAGATCTCAGTCTCAAATGGATACGTCTAAAAATCTTGCCTATACCGAATACTCAGGGAACAAAGGGGAAGAGAAAGCAGAAAGATCATAAGAGACAGAAGATCAGGGTGTTGGCTGTGAGTTTGTGCCTCCTAGTAATGTCTTAAGCTACACACATAAAGGCTCTTGCTAGCATGATTCTTTAAACATGAGCATAACACAGATAATAATAAACAAACAAAAATGGACATGGGTAGGAAAGCCCATCAGGCCCCAACCATACACAAAGAACTAACTACAGGCAACTAAGGAATGCTGAAAGGGGGAGAAAACCTCTTTCCCACAGAAGAGCGCACCGATTGCTTATCCAATACTAAATGATCAGCTATAAAAACATATGTGTGTGTGACATTATACAAACTGAGCAGGTTATGTTTAGAGTACATGTATATATGCATATACTCATTTGCATGTAATAACAATGAAAAGAGGCAATAAATTTGAAAGAGAAAAAGGAGGGGTATGTGGGAAGGTTTGGCATGAAGAAAGGGAAGGAGGAAAAGATGTGATTGTAATATAATCTCAAACTTAAAAAGAAAATGGAAAAAATAAGAAATAAATAGTGGTGTTTAATCCATGATGACTCACATATCCTAGAATGCTGTCAGGATTGTTTCCAGCTTCTTAATGGTTTCAGCCTTCTTTTTTCTTTCCCCCTTTCTCACAGAGAAAGTTCTCCCTCCAAAAACCTTTAGCAATGATTTTTCACACATGTACCAAGACCCTACCCTCTCCCTCCCCTCCGTCCACCAAGAGACCTCACCTCGCCCTGTCCACTTCCCTCCCACTCAAAGCAGCAGGAGAGGTCTTTCCCCTCCTTTCCCAGACTCATCTGCCAAGTGATGAGCTTTGACTGTCTCCCCTGTAACTTTGCTCCACCAGTTGTCTTCTTTGTCTTAGAACTTCAACCTTCTGCCCTCTGTCAAGGGAATACGCTCAACTCTCCTTTTCTAAATAGAAGTTTTTGGATCTCCTTAATGCCCTCTTCTGACTTTTGACATATTTCTCTTCTATCCTTATCAAACTTTTATGAAAGAACTGTCTTGAATTCACAGTCCTCATCTCCTCTTGACTCATTCGCGGCTCAGCCGGTCGCAATGTGGCGCATCTGTGGCAGCTGACTTCTGCGCATGTCCAAACTTTTGCTCACCCTCCCTTATGGCCCCCATCAGGGATTTTTCAGACTCCCAGATGCTTGGGCGCACTTGTCTGCCTCCACTCCAAGACATCTGTTCACTTTTTTTTTTAGTACTTGCATGTAACTCTAAAACGTTGGAAGTTTCCTTGTATATCTCACCCAACACCCCGTTGTGACTTAGAGTGATCTAAAGGAACTTGTGGCTTAAAGCAGAGGTATTTGGCGTGTGCCTGCTTAATGGATGGATCAATAAATATGTACACAGCAGACTCTCAGATCTGTACATACCCCAGTTCTTTCGATGGTTTCTTAAAATACACATTCGAAATGGTATTGAATGTCTAGATATGTTTTAATCTCAAACTCAATAAATTTTTCTTCCCCAACCAGATTTGTGAGTAACTATGAATATCGCAACTATCAATTTCATTAGATGGAGTGGGAGGGATTTTCAAAGCCTTTATTTTTCCCCTTCATGTTCCTGAATGTTCCTCCATGCCAGACCACTTTTTCTCCCCATACCTCGAAACCATCCTTTCTTTCCTGTTCCCATGGCCATCACTGTAGCTGGGAAATACATCATCTCACACCTGAGCAGTTTTAATCGCCTCCTAGCAGGGCGCTTGGCAGCCTCTGTCTTTTCCTACAATTCATTATCCACATCTACTTGGCAATTCTCATTTTAAAGCTCAAATTTGATTCATTTATTCAATAAATTTTTATTGAGCAGCCACTATGGATAGAGTAGGGAAAACTCCAAGCTGTAGATGCCCTTACTGAGCTACACCCTACAGAGCTGTTCATATTCCTCCTCTGTGTCTAACAGCCGCCATTCTCTAATGGCCCAAGTTGTGAAATATACAGCAGTGGTTTTTTTTTTTTTTTGGCTTGTTTTGCCTTTTGTTTTTAAAGGCAGGGTTTCTCTGTAACTTTGGAGGACCCTGTTCTGGAACTAGCTCTTGTAGACCAGGCTAGCTTCAAACTCATAGAGATTGACTGTCTCTGCATCCTGAGTGCTGGGATTAAAGGTGTGTGCCACCACCGCCCTGCCCAATAAAGTAGTCTTACGGTGACACACAGGAACCTTCATCACCTATTCTAAATCACCTGGGCTCTTTTTTAAAAATTATCTTTATGGTCCTCTTAAGTGATTCTGAGTCTCTAAGTCATAGATAGAGTTCCTAAAACTACATTTCAAATAAAAAGTGATTTGTGAGTGCATGTGTTTGTACACATGTGTATATGTGCATGTACACGGGTATGTGTGTGTGCACATGTATGTGCAGCTGGAGGCCACAGGACAACTTTCCTATCATTCTTCAAAAATACTGTCTATCTTATTCTTTGAGATAGGGTCTCTCATTGGTCTGGAGCTCGCGAATGTGGCTACACTGGCTAACTAGCAGGTCTCCAGGATCTTCCTGTTTTTCCCTTCCCAGTGCCAGGATCACAAGCTCATGCTATCATGCCAGGCTTCTTTACATGGGCTCTTGGAATTTGACATGGGCCCTTGTGTGTCCACAGCAAGGACTTTACTGAATGAGTCATCTCCCCAGCATCCAAAGAATGTTTATAAAGCCATTTATGAATTATTCGCTACCACCTCACAGTCCCACTATCTACCGCATCTCCTTATTGACATTGCACTTTTAGTAACATAAAGCTACTGCAGGTTCCTCTCCCCAAAATATTTCTTATCTTCATAAAATTAGTTATGCTTGGCATACATTTGCTAAGCTAGCTAATATAATCTAATATAACAAATGATAATGAAATCACAGTGACTTAAGGCAACCCAGCGCTTCTCTTCAATGCCAAGTATAGATATTTATGTATGTTTTTTCTTAGTGGCTTTCTGTAAAGGGGATACCTTGTGATGTAGACTCCTTATGTCCCAAGATACTAATTATGTGACCAGTAGATTGTCAATACACAGGAACAACATTATGGAGAAGGGACACACACCAAATGCCAGATATCATAGACTAGAAGCGACATAATTCATTTCTTCTCAACTTACATTGGTCATAAATAATCATATGGCATGATTTAGATGCAAAGTAGTTAGGAAACATAGTCCCGCGCAGGAAGTTTCTTCCTAGGCTAAACTCCACCTGTAGACTTCTAATGATCAGGAAAATATTCCTGTCACCATGTGTAGTTATTATTATTAAATACTCACAAACCCATGTACTCTTACACAGGACATAATTCCATTCTCATTGTGGATTGAGTCAATTCCTTTCCAATCCCTGAATCCAGACCAAAGCCTATACTGTCTGAATGACATATACATTATGTACATCAGGTTTGGACATAACTCTTCTTCATTCAGTCATACATTATCATTCCTATCCCTTCATTTGATGTGCATTGACAGGGTAGAAATGGGATAGCTTCAGGACAGCCTGTCGTTTGGAAAAAGGGATGATGCTAGATACAGCTGTCACTAGCCCTTCGAAGTTACAGAACCCCAAGCATTTTGAAGACCCTCCAGTTTGTGAGAACATCTTCTTGTTTAAGATCTGATACTGCTCTCTTGCAGACGGCTACTATCTTGTGTATTATCCTCCATAGACCCTAGCTCTTTCCAGGTTTTTTCTTCCTCTTCTTTTTGAGTCCTTTTTGAACACAACTGAAGGTCCAGAACATGCCTTCCAGGAGGAATATAGAGTTTTTACACTTTTTTTCCTGTTAATGCAAATGGTCATAGAAAGTACTGGGTTTATAAAAGAGGCGAGTCTGTAATTGTAGAATAAATAATGCTTTTTCAAAGCTTTGTTGTCTTGTGATCAGTTCTAAGCTTTTGACCATGCTCAAGAATTGGAAGATGTAACCAGAATGGTTCATGTCTTCCTTGTTCTCCTCCCCTCCCATGTCAACCTAACATCAGCCATCATGTGCCCTCTTGAGCTGTGGAGGGAAAGCTAGCCTTAGTAATTCTCCTGCGCTTGTACATCTTAATTGATCGGAAGGTTTTGTTGTTTACCATTCTGACTCTTTGTATTTTTCAGATTTACATTTTGGTATAATTTCTCAATGTCTGCTCTCCTTTCTGATTGCAAACCAGCCAATTTTATCTCGCTATCATTTGTTTTTAATGGGGTCACAACACAGGACCATTGTATGTCTTAATAAAATACCACTTCATGTTCATCACACATATTCATATTTAAATCTCATGATGATTTTTACCTAAAACTTTTATTATTTCTTTGGGATGAAAACTTTAAGAATCCTTTCTTTTAGCTTTCTGAAATGCACAGCACATGATTACCATCCATATGGTGGTGTAGAATAGTACCAGACCTGCTCATTTTGATCTGTCTGTGGCTGAGTATGTTGATCAGCCTTTTATTTCCTTCTGACATAGTCCACAGTCTGTGATAACCATTGCTTCTCTCAATTTCTATAAGATCTAAATAATTTTAGATTATTTATAATTTTATTTTCATGCTTATTTGTATGTGTGTGTGTGTGTGTGTGGGTGGGTGGGTGGTATGGTGTGTGTAGTGGTGTTTATGGTGTGTGTGATGTGTGTTGTGTGTTGTGGTGTGTATATCTATATGTGTACCTGTGTCTATGTGAGTATATTCTGTGCGGGATGGTTTTGGTGACTGCCCAAGAAAGACTTCAGAAATGGATTTACAGGAGGTTATGAGCTGCTGGCAACCAAAGTCTAATCCTCTGGATAAGGAAGCACCCATAACCACTGAGCCAACTCTCCCAGTCTGTCTGGTTTGGATTCTTCAGATGGATGAGATGTAGCCGAGCTCATCTTTCTGTGCCTGACTGATGATCTCTAGCTCCATTAATCTTGAAAATGACAGAGTTGCATTCTTTATGGCTGAATAGTGATTCACTTCTATACAACTAGCAGTTTTTGCAAGTCAGCCGATTCTTTCCAAATTGAGCAATTACTCGTGAACACTCAATGTTTATTCTGAGAACCATAGACTCGGAAGCCATGCTTCCCAGTTCATTCATCATCTAAAAACATGACCAGGCGTGTGTGTTTGTGTCAAGTAGTATGAGGTATTGTATGGACAAACTGTGAAATTAATTTTCTTACTACTGAAGACCCAAGTCAATGCCACATTGCTCTGATTCATTCTTTAAAACATATGTCTTGAATATCTCTAGACCTCATTTTCTTGGAGGAGCCAATGAGATTCCACTAAAAACACTGACTTGAATGCCACTGGGTCATCATGATTCTGCAAGGGCTTTCACTTTGGCAGTCTCAGTGAGCCCTGAAGCAGGGTTGCTTGCTCTATACTCAGTCACACTGTCTTGACAGCACCTTCTGGGCTTTTCTATTATATTTTTATTTTCAAGCCCTTGTTGGCCATTTCCATATCCACTAAGTGTCTACTATTTTCTGCCAAGTATTTTATTTCCATTAGTACCCTTATAACTTGCCCTTGCATAACATGCTAAATTTTTCTATGCCTAAGGGGAGTTGTCTTTTACACTGGTTTGTTGTTGTGTGGTTAAGGTTGATTGTCAGCCTAACGGGATCTAGAATTACCTGGAGATAAACCTAAGACATGTCATGGAGTTTTTAGATTAGCTTTTGAGATGGGAAGACCTAGCCTGAAAGAGAGTGGCACCACTTCACCGGCTACGGTATCAGGCTGAAGAGAGAAGAGAAAACAAACTAAGCACCATGATTCATCTCTCTCTGCCTCCTGACTGTGGGTTCAGTGAACCACTTGTTTCATGCTCCTGCTGCCATGGCTTCCCTTCCATGAAGGTTTGTATCTCCTTGATTTGTGAACCAAAACAAGCAAGAAAGCAAGCAACCAAACAAACAAATGAGCAAGCAATCATGTAAACAAGAAAACAAGCAAGCAAGCAAACAAACAAAAACATACCTCCTTCCTTCGGTTGCCTTTGCTGGGTATTTTGTCACAATGGAAAGCCAGCTAAAACAGCTTTCTTGGTGACATTTCCCAACCATCTCCACCCTGTGTCCAAGAATCTCACTTCCTACTTTGTGCAAAGTCTACAGTTTAGAATACTGAATAGTAGATATTAGTTCACATGTCTGTTTCCATGGTGTTGTAATAAGACACTTAAGTATATTCTCTGTCTGCCATTTATTTGCACAAAATTAATCATGTTTAATTTTATTAAGTTCATTTTCTTAGAGTTCCTTTTCACTGTATATAAAGTGAGGTCTTTTCCAATCCCATCTCCCTCTCTGCAAAGCACAGGTCAACCTAGAATCAGCTCATGGAGAACTGAAATCTGAGTGTAAAACCCACAAGGCGCTGGGCGGATCTGAGCATTGCACAGCAGCTCCAGATGTGTTTCCTCAACCGCTGCTTCTGCTGACTGTCCTTGGTGTGCTAATGTCTTACAAGTTGCCAGTATTTCCGCAGCTCTGCATCACCTTACAGAGCTATGTGCTACAAGGAACACTTCATCTTACAACATTATTCGAGTTGTGACACTTGGCACCTTGACCTAACTCATGAGAAAACCTGATACCGTTTTGATATGGAAACTGCTATAGAAAGTAATTGTCTTCTGAATCACATCTCAGACAATATGGGTACCAACTTAATTTTTCTCCTTCACTACTGTTATTTATGAGGCAGAGGCAAGGACAAGAGAGATGTTTCTAGATGAAAGGTGAAATATTCTATTGTAGGGTATGTTTTATGGGAAAAGGAGAGAGATCTATAATTTCTGACTTGAGGTTTGCATAGGATCAGATATCTTTTAGGTTACCACCTCCACACATTATTTAAGGCTCTGTTCTCTGGTTGTCCTGGTTTACCCTTTGATATAAAGCCCTATCGTTCACAGAGCAAACACATCTAGCAATCACCAACCCAACCCAAGGGTGCTGATTTCCCATGCATCGGCAAGGTTAAAGAGTTCCACCTTCTCAGAATATCCTCTTCTTAAAGGAGTTATTTTTAATTTTAAGTATTTTACTTATTTTATTTCTGTGCATGTTTTTCCTTCATGTATATGTGCTCACCAATTATGTGCCTGATGTCTGTAGAGGTCAAAACAGGATGTCAGGACAACTGTGAGCTTCCCTGTAGATGCTAGGAAATGAACTTGGGACCTCTGCAAAAGCAGTATGCTTTTGACCCCTACACCATTTCTTCATCCTCCAAATAACTTTAATTTCAATGATATGGCCATATGTGTTTTTCAGTGGGGTGTGTGCTAACAAGTACAGGTACCTGTAGGAGTAAGAAGAGGGAATCAGACCTCCTAGAGCTGCAGTTCCAGGCAGTTGTGAGCTGACCAATGTGGGGGCTGGGAGACAAATGTGGGTCTTTGGGAAGAACAGCAAGTAGTTTTCACCATGGAGTCACCTCTCCAGGGTACCAAACAGACATTTTAATATCTCTCTCTCTCTCTCTCTCTCTCTCTCTCTCTCTCTCTGCCTGTGTGTGTGTGTGTGCATGTTTCTATATACACACGTTTGTGCTCTGTGTGAACATGTATGTGGAGGCCTCAGGCTGAAGAGTTGTTCCTTAGCTGCTGTCCACTTTATTTTGGATAGAATCTCTCACTCTTACCTGGACCTCATCAATTTGGCTAGGCTGGCTGACCGTCAGATCCTGAGGGTCCGCCCATCTTCCCCTGCCCACGGCTGAGATGGCAAGCACACGCCACCACACCGGGATTTGTCATGTGGGTTTTGGGGATTAAATTCAGGTGCTCAGGATTAAAAGA
Source organism: Dicrostonyx torquatus (assembly GCA_028555095.1). Taxonomy (NCBI): domain Eukaryota; kingdom Metazoa; phylum Chordata; class Mammalia; order Rodentia; family Cricetidae; genus Dicrostonyx; species Dicrostonyx torquatus. The sequence continues at coordinate 1,267,403 of JAQHUG010000333.1, read as the reverse complement.
TAAGCAATTACTGCCTGAGTCATCCTTCCAGCTTCAGAACGTGTTTAATGGATCATCGTCATAAAATCTATTCAGAATTGTGTAGCTTTTGATTTGTTAAGTTCCAATTTCTTCTCTGTCTTCCTGCTCGTCTCCCCTTCTCCTTCCCCTTCTTCCTTCTTCTCCACAATAATAGCTTATCTGGTCTGGTTTGGGCTATGGCATTAGGTTCATGAGTGGAATGGGGGTTTTGAAAACAGTTGTGAGCTCTGACAGGAAAGAAGCGCTTCTAGGGGTCGCCCAATTGGTTTTTCTATCAGTGACTGGCCACAGACTTTGTATGTTCAGTGACTCTGCCTTGCTACTGCCCAGATGGTCCTATAGAGGCAGCATTATGAGATACTTGAGGAATTCTATGGCTGTGGAAGACCCTTTACTTTCTTTGAAGTTTCTTTTTTATATGTATGTGTTTCTGTGTGAGTGCATTACACACATATTGTGGATGCCCTTAGGAGCAGAAGAGGGTATTTAATTTCCTGGGGCTACAGTTACAGGTGGTTATGATCTGTCTGACTTGGTGCTGGGAACCAAACTTGGGTCCTTTGAAAGAGCAGCAAATGCTCTTAACTTCTGAGCCATCTCCCCATCCTTGGAAGGTCTATCTTTTTTCTTAAGTGATCTGAGCATGGATCACTTGAATGGAGCATGAAGGGAGTGGTGGGTATAAGCTGTTGCATACTGGGAAGGATGTAAAAAATAAGGAGAAGGATGGACACATGAGATTTTTGAACAAAGTACCAAAACTACAGAAGAGAGACATGGAGGAGCAGGGAGCAGGAACGGGAGTATGGAGGGACAGCAACCCCCGTGGAATGCTTAAGTTACAGGGTCCTGGGCAATGTGGAACCCTCAGGTAGATATCGAGTGTTAGGATGGTCCTAATATCTCAGAGTCCTATGATAACATGTTGCTAGACCCCATGGCCACTGTTTCACAGGTACCAGGCACAGACTCAGTGGATTCCTTTTTCTTTACTCAGGACAGTTTTGCTCACAGCATGGATGCTCAGTAGTCCTTCAGTGTCTATGGGAGAGGCCATGGGGGTGTACTGAGGATACCTCAGAACCAGAGGGTTGATGACTTTTTTTTTCTTTGAGGCTTGATGCTGCCTTTGGGGCTGGTAAGCTTCGTGGTGAGGCCTTGTCCTCAGCACTGCAGTGTATGAAGATCAAAGCTGACTTCTACACACCAAGTATCACTAGCAACCATTCCTCCTCTGACCTGAGGGCAGGAAGTGTCTTCCAATATTATGCACTTTGGGTCTTAGAGACTTAAGGGAAGCAGATTCTGTATTTGCTTTCAGCTCCTTCCAAGCTGTGAAATGTCCTGTATAGGCATGTACAAAGCCCTGGTCCCCAGTCGATGATGCTATTTTGGAAGGTTCTGGAAATTTAGGAGGTAGGACTTATCTTAAGGAAGTAGGTTACTAGAGGTGAATCTAGATCATATATGTATGTAGCCCCCAATCCCTACCATTCCTACTTCTCTCTTTGCTTATTAGCCACCATGATGTGAGCTGTTTGGCTCTTACATTCCCTGCCTGCTACAATGAAACTGTAATAAAAAATAAAACTATACTAAAAAACAAATCTCCTTTTTATGCTGTCCCTAGCAGATATTTTGTGATTGCATGGAAAACTTTGGAAATGCCTTCTAGAAGTGAGCCAAGCAGTAAGACCCCAGCATCTTTGCAGAGCGTGGCAATGACGAATGCTTTTTTTTTTTTTTGACTATTTTGCCTTGTATCAGAGTCAGGTTGGAACAGATGACTCAGGGTCGCTAGAGAGCCAGGATCCCTGGCAGAATGAGGCCCTGTGGAATAAACGCTTGAAAGAGAACAAAGAGGGATATGTGGGAAGCTTTGGTGGGAGAATGAGGAAGGGGTAAAATGATGTGGTTATCTAAAAGAAATAATTTTTTTAAAAGACTTAAAGATCAGGGAGCTGTGGAGATGGCTCAATGGCTAAAACACTTTCTATGCAAGTATGGGGACCTGAGATCAGATCTCCAACACCCATGTAAAAATCCAGACATAGTGTCATGCAACTGGTAATAATAGTGTTGGGAGAAGTAGAACCTGGGTTTTTTTTGGGGCAGTTGGTCTAGCTAACTGGTGAGCTAAAAGTTAACATTGAAACACTTCCTCAACAACTAAAAAGGAGAAATTTAGAGGACAAGAAACACCAACATCTAGCCCCCTCAAGTTCATGTATACCTACATACACACACATACACATGCACGCACAAACACGGACACACACACAGTGCAATATATATGTATACATATATTGTCTCTATCTATATCTATCTGTCTATCTATCTATCTATCTATCTATCTATCTATCTATCTAT
>JAQHUG010000333.1:1152170-1253044 GCA_028555095.1 Dicrostonyx torquatus | reverse complement strand
TGGCTAAGGCTTAGAGTAACTGACAGACCGTTTTCAGAGGCAGGAAATTTTTCAAAACTGGTGATGTGGATCCCTCTGTATGCTTTAAATACCATTGCTTAATAAAGAAATTGTCTTAGGCGTACACAGGGCAGAGCAGAGATAGGCAGGAAAACTAAACTAAATGCTGAGAGAAGGAAGGTAGAGTTTAGAGGAGACAGATACAAGCTGCTAGCTGGAACCTTGATGGTAGGCTATGAGCCTCTTGGTAAAATGTAAAGTAATAGAAATGGGTTAATTCAATATATAAAAGTTAGCCAATAAGAAGCTAGAGCTAATGGGCCAAGCAGTGATTTAAATAATATAGTTTCTGTGTGGTTATTTCCGAGCTGAGCAACCAGGAATAAACAAGTGACCTCATACTACATCATGTCATTCAGGGTGGCCTTGAACTTCCAATGTAGTTGTGGATGACCTGACACTTCTCATCCTGCCTATATCTCAGTGCTGAGTTTGCAAGCATGTGCTACTGTGAACACCAGGTAAACAGAACAGTCCTTCCGTTGAGCTAATCCTCAGCCATAGTCACTTCTTTACTTTTAGTATTTATGCATGCATGTGTCTGGGTGAGTACATGTGCACATGTGTGTGCAGATGCCCTCAGAGTCCAGATGAAGGTGTTGAATGCCAAGGGCTTGAAGTTGCAGGCAATTGTGAGCAGCCAATGTGGATGCTAGGAACTGATCTTGAGTCTTCTATAAGAATAGCAAGCACGTTTAACCACTGAACCATCTCTCCAGCCCCACTGATTTATTTTTTAATGGATAATCACAAGTACCTAGGATGAGGTTCAAAACTTTCCAGAGTAAATATAGCTAAAATTAAGCCTAGCTTTAGTTGTTTACTGTACTCTCACATTTCTCACACGTTTTCACAGAAAATATTTGCATGTATGAGCAAATGGGTATCTGCAATTGGAATTTCTCCATACGAGACCCATGCGTACACTGTGCTATCATATATTTAAAGGTGAACATATGCATCCTTTTATTTAAACTAATGTTCTTCTATTATCCTAAATTCAGGGACTCTAGGTGTGTGCTGCCATGGTCAGTGTTTATGCAGCGCTTGGGATGGGACTCAGGGCTCCTTATATACTGAGCAACCCTAAGTGAGCCACATTCCCGCCCCTAATGCAGACCACTTTCTATCTCAAAGTTCCTTCTATATTTGCTGGAACTTGCACTGTAATTGTAGTATTGCTACTTGGCAATATCATAAAACTGACCAGACCATCCCGCCTTGGCTGGGGAATATACTAAGCCACATACACAGACAGTGGAAAATTCCAAATGTTGTCTTCATGGTGTAAGGACAAACAGAACTGGTCTGTGATGCTGTGGGTGCTAAGAAAGTCAAGTGGCTTCAGGCAGCCCCAGTCTCCCCAGAATAATTCCAACTTACCCAGCATCCTTGCTACTGGAAGAGTAAATGGACCAATTTATAAGCACAGAAAATTATGGCAGAGCCACCTCTGTGACAAGTGCCAGCCTTGCTAAATAATTTCACCTTTTGAAGGGACAATAGTTAAGGAAAATGTGAAGAGAGAAATTATATGTAAGAAGTCCAGCTGAAGGCCCTTTTTAAAAATGAAGCTTCTGTTTTTCATGTTTTTTTTTTCCTTGGCTTACAGGGATGCCCTAAAATATGAAAATGTTTTAAAAGTCATCTGTTTTGGCATGATGGCGAATCCAAAATATTTTGTCATTGCAATCCTAAGGGCCAGCTCACCAAAAAGTCCAATAAAAGGAAGAAGAGCCTGGAGAAAGGAGTGCTCCAGCTGCTTATTTTTATGAGGTTCTCTGCCTCTATAAAGGGTCTCTCTCAGCACTCACCAAGATGCCTCAAACTGTGACTTGACAGATTAGTAATGTTAAGAAAACTAGGCCATGCCTCTGACCTGTGTTCCAGAAGGAGTTACAGACCCTTCCCCACCCCTGGGAGAATGCAAAGGTCTAAACAGGTGTTGGCTAGTGTATGTCAACTTGACACAGGCTGGAGTTATCTAAAAATGGGGAAACTCAAATGAGAAAATGTCTTCATAAGATCTGATTTAGGGCATTTTCTTAATTAGAGATTTATAAGGGGAAAGCCCAGTCTATTGTGGGTGGTGTCATCCCTGGAATAGTGGTTCTGGGTTTTGTAAAAGAAGAAGGTCCATGACCTCTGCATCAGCTCTTGTCTCCAGATTCCTACCCTGCTTGAGTTTCTGACCGGACTTCCTTCAGTGGTGGACTACAATGTGTGAGTTAAGTCAAAGAAAGCCTTTCCTCCCCGACTTGCTTTTGGTCATGGTGTTTCATCACAGCCCCAGAAACCCTAACTAAGACAGGACATATATGTAAGTGTAGGGAATTTCTGCTAATGAGACACTTCGTGTTTTGTTTGTTTCTTGTGAAAAACTTGGCCTGTGGAGTTCTGGGTATATACATCTCTCCCAGGGATGACATAATTACCTTCTGAAAGAGAGGAGGCACTGAGAAAGTGTGTGTGTGTGTGTGTGTGTGTGTGTGCGCGCACGCGCACACGCGTGCGTGCGTGCATGTATATGTATGGGTATGCTCCTTGTGCATGGATGTGTGGAAGTCAGAGATCAAAGTCAGGTGTCTCCCTCTGTAGCCCTCCACTTTATTCTCTGACACAGGTTTTTACTAAACCTGAACCTCCTTGTTTCAGCTGGCTTATCTGGGATCTTCTGGTATCTGCTCCACACCTGCATAACACAGGTTGCAGATGCACAACAGCCTGCCTGACTTTTCTATGGTTTCTATTTAGTTATCCATATTCAGATAAATATATTTGCATACCAAGTCCTTTGCACACTGAGCTGCCTCCCCAGGCCAGCCGTGAGAAACTGAAGAATATGCTTCTACTGCCCTCACTGTTTAAGTTTAGTGCCCAGAGGATGAAATATGAAGTGTAAAGAAGAAAGGGGGCATCCTCCTCATTTTCACTCAGCCTGTATTCTATCTCTCTCCTAGGTTCTGACTTTTCCCGTGACCTCACGGGCTGACCATATGGACAAATCTAAATTAACATGCACTACACAATGTATAATAATACTTTATTGAGCTTAAAGTGTATCGAAAACATGACAATCTGATCACAAAAGAAATAGGTACAAATGAATAGCTGTAATTCAGACTCTTTAAGTTAACTGAGATATTGTTTATCTATTAATTCTGTTGGGCTTTCGTACATTACATTATATTATAATCATCTGTTTTTAGTTAGGGTCTCATGTGGCCCAGACTGGCCTTAAACTCACGTTACAGCTGCAGATGATCTTGAACTTTTGTTCCTTCTTCTTCTACCTCTCAAGTGCTAGGATAACTGGTATGTGGTATTACAACTAGTTTATGCCATATTGGGGACTGAATTCAATTCAGGGCTTCGTACCTATCAGGCAAGCACAGCACCAGGAGAATCATCACTTTATAAAGAGTACTGAGTAGAGGACTCATTCATTTTACTCTGAATATCTCAGAAGCAGTCACCTTGTTCCAAGTGCATCTGCTTTATGGGAGTTGAGCCTAGTAAATACTAGAGAAAGAGAAGATCAGAGAAACACAAGTTGATTGATGCCCATCAATAGAGCCACATCAACCTCTGCACCCTCTTGGCACCTGTGGTTTCTTCCTGGGAAATCCCAGGAACTGAGACAGAACAAGAATATTGGGCTCATCTAAAGGAGTAACCTGCCAACTGTGTTTTGCTTCCCTGGGTTGTAGGAAAACAAGTGACTTTTCCCTGGGTACTTCTGGCTTTCTTCATATGTAGGCAGCAAGGACTTTGGTCCTTCAAGTGTGGGCAATTGGAAGCTGGGATGCACACTGAGTAAAAGTCATGGAATATTACCGAAGAGGAAGCAGCAGATACCACAAGCATAGGAAAATGTTGATGTTTATACTTATGTGGCAAAGACACAGAGAAGAATACAGGTAATAGCAGGAGTACAATGCTAAACTCAAAGCAAGCTTGATTTGTCAACATTAGAATGGACGTATGTTGATATGCCATTTGAAGTCACATTTTATATCAGTGAAAGAAAACTAAGATTATTGACAAGAAATGGATGTGTCAAAAATGTAACCAAAGGAAGTCAGATGATACAGAGCATGTATATGTTCCAGAATTCTTCAGAGTACAGGAGAATTATGAAGAAATGGGTTACCAGGAAGTGGGAGACATACATCGGGTACTATTGAAAGTACAGCCTCAATTAGTAGGCTAAGAACAGTTGTGGAAACCCTAAAAGTAAGGAACGGCTATTCTGGTGTTGGTATGTGATATCGCAGGTCCTATGAACATATTGCTGCATGTGAGACTCCAAGTTCTCTTTCAAAGACCGTCTCACCTTTCCCATGCAGACCTGTTTCTTAGTCCAAGTTACTTCTGCTTTACTAACTTGATCAAATGTGCAACCCAGGAAGGAACTTATGGGTGGTGATGAAATGAAAACCAGCAGTGGTGGAGTCTGAATGTGAAGTGTCCCCATAGGTTCATATAATCCTTCTGCTCTTGTCATGCATAGCCTGCCATGATGAAGTGTCTTCCTACAGACTGCAAGTCACAGTAAGTTCTCTCTCTCTCTCTCTCTTTCCCTTTTTCTCTCTCTCTCAAATTGATTTTTCCTTTTAGCTTCTATTATTAAATCAAATGTTTATTATTCTGTGTGTGCTTGCATATTTGTGTGTGGGTATACATGTGAAGGACAGTGGACAACTTTTTGGAGTTAGTTCTCTCCTTCCATCTTCCATGGGATCACAGAATCAGAATCTATTGTATAGGTGTTTATCACAAATGCCATTGCCTGCTGCACCATCCAACTGGCCCTTAAGTTGCTTCTTGTGAAGTATTGGTCACAGCAGTGCGAAAAGTAGGGAGCAGATGTGAGGCCAACATTGTGTGTCTCTGCTTTGGGAACTTTCAGCTTTCTGTGTCAAAGTTTGTGCCCTAAAAGGTAGATGCCGGTGAAGAACGTAGCTCTGTCCATAGACCCTAAGTCTTCATCGAAACCCACTAGCTGGTGTTAGACCAAGTTAGTAGAGAGACATGTTTATGGGAACTCAATCTCACTGATATGAACAGATTTTTATTAACATTATTTGTTTAGGGGGAACAAGGCAACATATATTTAAGGAGGTGTCATTATTGTGACAGACAGAGCTTGCTTAGGAAGAGAGTTATTCTGATCTGTCTGACGCTTTGTATTCTTTCCCTCCTTCTAACACAAAAGGCAAGTGAAAATTAAAATGGGAACATCTGGAGGGGGCAGGTAATGAGTATTCTAATTATTAAAGACTCCTTTCAAGCCTTCAGATAACACATAGGATTGAACTGTCTTTCTTCAAATCCCATTAAGAGCAGAACGGCTCTGCCTGAAAATGTTATGATGGTGTTTCATGCCGGGGGGGGGGGCTTTGTCAGCCCCAACTCACGGAAGAGAAAGTCAAGTGTCTTTCTCTTAGGTGATTGATTCATTTTGGAAATTAACTCCCTTATTTTTAAGGTGATGTAATGATGAGCATTGTCCATGAAGTGTTGCCTGTAAGAGGGTCTGGACCTGTCTTTTTCCTTTACATAAATGGCAGGACAGGTGACTCAAGCCAGCAGATGTTTCCTAAAGGTGGGGCAAGTAGAGGCTTTTCTAAAGATTTATGAGTCAGAAGAATTATTGTATTTTTCTATTAATAGAAATCTATAGGAATTTAAGGTCAATTACTTGATTATTGAGTGTATTTGTTGCAAGAACAGTTCATTTTGTGAACAAAAATACAGAGTTCAGATTCCAATCAATGTAACTCACACACATCCACAGAAAGACTCAGAATTGGATTGACTGACAGCCACTTCTATGCTTCACAGTGTTGCTACAAAACCCAAGGCCGGGTCTGCATAGAACTTGTTTGGGTATAAGCCATTGCCTACAGGTAACCACAGTTAGGAGCCGGAGCTGGGGGAGGTTAGAAGCCTGTGGATCCCACACTGCCTGGCTTCCCTTAGTTGCCCAGCCCTTGCCCACCCGTCTAGATACTGCATTCAGCCCTCGGGGTTTGTAACAAGGTCTGTGCTGCTGTGCAGACAAGCTCCGTCAGACAGCACAAGGCAAACACACGGGTAGCACCAGGGAGCTGCCTGCTAAGTGTGACAAAGGAGCCCTCAGCACAGTCGCAGCATATGGAAAGCAGGCAGGAAATTATCCGTGCTCAGGCTTGGAACCGCGCAGGGTTTTTAGAGGGAGCGCGGAGTGCTGGGTGGCTACAAGCTCCTCTTTGTTCCAGCTGTGAAAAGGCTGGCTACGGTTGTCTCTCTCTGACAAAAACATTCCTAATGTTGAGCAAAGTTTTTCATCTGCCTTCTTACTCTCCTGTTTTGCCTTAGCTTTTACGCTGCAGCTTCTTTTCTGAATTTTCAAACAAAATGTGACTGCGGCATGTAACTGTGTATAGACAGAAGACAGTATATGCAAAAACAGTCTTCTATGTATGTATAGAAGTATAGATATATGTATATATAATTCTATGTATCTATCTTCATCATCATCACCATTATCATCATCTATTTATCTACACACACACACACACACACACACACACACACACACACGATTCTCTCTGTGTGTATACACGTACATGTGTGTTGATGCATGTGAAAGCCAGGAGATACATCCCTCACTTCTTTCCACCTTGTTTTATTTGTGTGTGTGACAAAGTCTCTCACCCGCTGGGATCTCATCAATAAGGCAAGGCTGGTCAATGGGTCCCAAGAATCTCCTGTCTCCACCTTCCCTGCACTGGGAATTCAAGCATGTGACACCACCCCTGACACCACCCCTATTTCTTTTGTTGTTTGCTTTGTTTGCCGTTTGTAGGTTTGGTTGATTGAACTCAGGTTTTCCGGCTTACACGGTAAGTACCTCCCACACTGAGTCAGCCTCTGTTGATCAAATTTTGATGCTCCTTCTCAATTGTTCTCATTAGTTGCTTACCTTTCCTTAAGGAAACTAGTTACCATCTGTATTTCCTTGCATTAGCTAGTACCCTGGGGGTCAGAGGAAGACCATCTCCGCCAATGCTCTGACTTTGAAATTGTCTAGGAATGATGGAGAGAGGAACTCTGTTTAGACATTGAGTATGAAGTAATTGTAGAACTCATAGTTGGGTCAACCCTTGTATATTTTCTAGTTCCAGATTTTTGTAGCTCAATCATAAAGGAGGAAACAAAACCCAAGAGTTCTCAAATGAAAAGAGTATGTTCCTCCTGAATGATCATCCTGAAGACAAAGCTGTGTTGGGCTTTAGGAGCCTAGGATTTTTACCCCAGGAATAATGAACTTTAATATAAAATGTTAAATATAAAATATTAAATATAAAATAAATATAAAATATAAATAATATAAATGTTTATATTTATATAAACATTTAAATATAAAATAAAAAATAATATAAATGTTATTTGGTTAAATAACATTTAATGTTATATTATATTTAATATTTTAATATAGCATAATATTAAAACATATTTATAGTATAATAATTTAATATTATATTGTTTTGCTTGGCATTTGTGCATGTGAATGTCTGTGTATGGTACACATATGTAGAGAAGGTCCCATCAGGAGGTCACAAATGACATATGGAGAGGTTGAAGTTGAGCTGTCCCCTTAAATGCTTCTTAATCTTTTTAGTTTTTGAGTTAGAATCTCTCCATAATGGGGACCTGTCCTTATCCCACTGCACTGGATTATAAGGACATCTACTATGCCTGGATTTTTACATGATTTCTGGGGATCCAAACTCAGATTCTCTTGTTTATGCAGCAATAACTTTACCTACTCACTGAGGCATTGCCTAAGCTCCATTCTTGCTTTCTAGAATAAAAGAGTTATTGATATAAATTATCACAAGTACAATATGTAGAACAATCTAACTGACATGAAATTCCAGAAGTATTCTACATAATGAAAATCTTTTTCTAAACCTCCTCCTTTTTGTCTGTCTCCTGTATAACTCACCCAAACTGCCTATACCTGTGATTTTAACTACCATCTAGCGCTTGGTAAGTTCAAATATTTACCTTTAAAGAGTATCTTCTTTCTAAGCTTTAGACTGAAAAAGCCAAATATCTGTGGGTTATTCTGGTATCAATGTCTACAAATCCTTCAGATTTAGTCAAGCTTGTGTTACTGTGAAAAGAGGGGATCTCACAGGCACCACCCTAGATGGAGAACTCTAGATGACTCTAAGGAGCACTAGCCCCAGATGGAGAACTCCAAGCGACTCTAAGGGGAACCAGCCGCAGATGGAGACCTCCAAGTGACTCTAAGGGGCACCAGCCCCAGATGGAGAACTCCATGTGACTCTAAGGGATGCAGCTGAGGAATACTGAGAGAGGAACGACTAGTCACGTCCAGGGACGAGTCCCTAACTGCTTACCCAGTTCAATACAGTCAGTTCTGAAGTCACGGAATTACAAGCAACATGAAATAGATTTACCATGTTATATTTATATATTTCTACATATAGGAAATAAGAAAAATTAAAGAAAAATAAAGCAGGAATTTGAGAGGCAGTGAGGGGCGGCATAGAAAGGGTTGGACGGAAGAAAAAGGAAGGAGACTGATGTAATTAAAAAGAGACCCCAATCTTACTAATGGCTCTCCCTTTCTTACCAGCTATATATTGATAGCTAATAGCTTCTGAGATGTGCAATGGGAAGAGGAGGGAAGAAGCGGGGGAAGGAGATCTTGATGGAATGGATAGTCAAGATGGAGGAAGGACAGAGATGAGAACAAAGAAAGAGATATCTTGATTGAGGAAATCATTATGGGACTAGTAAGAAACCTGACACTAAAGAAATTCCCAGGAATCCACAAAGATGATCCCAGCTAGGACCCTAAGCAATAGAGGAGAGGGTGCTTGAACTGGCCTTGTCCTGCAGTCAGATTGATGAATATCTTAAATATCACCATAGAACCTTCATCAAACAGCTGATGGAAACAGAGGCAGAGATCCACAGCGCAGCACTGGACTGAGCTCCCAAAGTCCAGTTGAAGAGTGAGAGGGGTGAGAATATGAGCAAAGAGGTCAAGACCATCATGGGGACACCCACTGAAATAGTCTACCTGAGCTAATGGGAGCTCACCAACTCCAGGGGACAGGGAAGGAAACAGCATAGGTCCAAACTAGTTCCTATGAATGTAGGTGACAGTTGTATGACTGGGAAAGACTGTGGGGCCACTGGCAGGGGCACCAGGATTTAGCCCTACTGCTTGTACTGGCTTTTAGGGAACCTATTATCTTTAGATGGATACCTTGCTCAGCCTAGGTATAGTAGGGAGGGCATTGGACCTTCCTCAAAGCATTGTGCCTTACCCTCTCTGACAAGTGGATGCGGGGGTGGGGTGGGGGATATGGGTGGAGGAAATGGGAAGAGGGCAGGGAGAGGGAACTGGGATTGATATGCAAAATGAAAAAAGATAATTGGTTTTATTTTTAAAAAGGAAAAATAAAATGAATAAAAAATAATTTTAAAGGCTCTTGAAAAAAGAATCAGTGAAAGATATACAGAAGGAAGAAAGGTAAAAAGCTCCAAAAGCAAAAGGTAGATAAAGAGAAACAAGTTAATTTAAGTTAAAAGAGATAGCCAGAAATGAACCTACACTAGGCTGAGCATTCAAAACTATTAAGTCTCAGTATCATGATTTGGTAGTTGATTGGTGCCCCCCCCCAAATTGAAAAAGTCTGATTCAGATCGCTGAGACTTTGGAAGAGGGATTGTGTTATAGACATCTCGTTAAGGGTTGAACATGCCACAGTCTCTCAATCTCTGCACTTTGGCCAGTTGTTGGTCTCTGTTAATTACCATCTACTCACAGAAGAAGCTTCTCTGATGTAGGTTGAGAGATACATCGATCTATGGATATAAGATGTCATCAGAAGTTGGTTTGATACTACATCCATTTGGCAGAATAATAATAGTAAGATCTCCCATAGTGTTTATGACCTGCCTAGTCATAGGTTCTTGGTCTTGAAAATGGTACTCACTATGGGTTATATCTTGTGGAGCAGCCTTAAGTTCAATCAGAAAGTGTCTGGTTACTCATTTTTGCTACTGTTGCACCAATGGTCTCATCTCATTAGGTCAGTCATTATTATACTCACAAGGTTTGCAGCTGACTAAGATTAATAATTAGTTTTCTACTATGGTAGCATGTATAGCACCTTCTAGCACTGTGAAAGCTAGCCAGTAAGCTGGAACCTGCATATGAGTACCAGCTTGATTTCTTCAGGTTCTATGACTCAGTGCTAAAAAAAAAAAAAAAGACATCATGAAATTTGTAGGGAAATAGATGGAACAAAAAAAAATCCTGAGTGAGGCAACTCAGACTCAGAAAAACAAACAGGATATGTACTCACTCTTTATGCCTTTAGTAATTAATTTATTTTGATGCTATAATTTGGCATCTACCTTGTGTTGGCACATTTCTGTCTTAGCTACTGCTTCTCTATGTTATTTCCCCATAGACATGGATAACCAATAATATCTGGAGCATTTTGCCCCAACTCAGTCTCAGAACTCTTGTCTAGAGAGCACTATCACCACCCTGAACTAACCAGATATCATGTCAGATAAAAGCTGCTCCCTGACATGATGATATCATGATCCACTGCAGCCTGGTGCCAGATCAGGGATTCTGCATATTGTGAAAAAAACAAACAAATATATCTCCTAGGTCATGTGTATTTGTATCAACTCTATCTGAGTCTTTTAAAGGAACCATCCAAATGGATTCCCAAGATAGGAAACCGGGAAAGGAAGTTACTATACTTGTCCATTCCCTTGGTATTCAGCTGTTATAAAGTATCAATGTAGCTCAGTTTCTTCAGAGAATCAAAACCAGTAGATTTTTCAAAGAAATAGAAATAGATATCACACACACACACACACAGAGTTCTTATGAATGATTGCCTCATACTATTACAAAATTTTATAAGCTCCATTATGTGCCATATATAAGATTAGACCCTGGAAAACTGGTGCTGTAGTTTAGACTGAGTTCAGAGCCCCAAAAGCTCAGTGAAGCAGTGGTACAAATAATAGCCTCAGAATTATAGAGGAGTTCAAAAAGGAGAGGAGCCCCTGCTTTCTTTCCCAGTGGATGGATGAAGCCTAACCAAACTGTTGAGGGTGATTGCTTCCTAGATTCACGGATTCAAATCCTACCTCCATCAGAAACACCCCCACAGATGCATTGGAAACCGTGTTTAAAGTGTGTCACATATGATCCATTTTAGACAACAAGTGCTTAGGTGCCCATGGGGCTCTGGGACTCTGGGGACTGGTGCTGATTACAGGGCCGGACAGTACTGAATGAACTGCTTCCACCACGGGGACTAGAGGACGTCTGAAGAACTATCCAATACACATGTTTTTGAGACAGAGCTTTATGGGGTCAAGGATTATTGTGGACTTCTGAGCCTCCTGCAGAATGCTAGGATTACAGGCTTGTACCACCACATCTGCCTTATACGGTGCTGGGGAGGAAAAGCAGAGCTCCGTGCTTGATAGGCAAGCCCTCTCCCACATGAGCTATGTACCCAGGCCAGAAATCATCAAAATGGAGCTCTCCTAAACTCTGCCTCCAAATTCCTACTCAACAAATTTGAGATGAGGCATTCTTATTTGCACGACAACCTCATTGATGCTTATATGAATAACCAGGAGAATTTACTTCAGACACTTTTAAAGAAATGGTCTCCAAAGCAGAGTACATATATTCCTAATGCAGGGAATCATCTTTTCTAGTGTGACAAACATTCCAGAATTTTAGCCTAATGCTTGTCCTTAAAGAGGTGATTTTCAAGCTTTGCAGTAACGGCCCCACTGGACCTCGTGACAATCAACCCTTCGTGTTCTACACAAGACCTGCAGAGCACCGAGGAGCCGAGTGCAACTGAGCGTGGTTTGAGCTCAACTCAATGTGACGTAGTGAGGCAAAGGCTGCCTTAGCAGGGGGAGTGTACTCGGGGATCAGTGGTTCTCTTTAAACTTCCCCTCTTGGCTTAGATGAGGCATATTAATGGGTTTCTATAAAGAACTCAGGAATTGGTGGTGGAGTCAATGTCAAATCCACAAGGAGGGACAAGAAAGTGGCCACACTGGCCCTCATCCTGTTCTTCCACAGTTCCTCATCAGCTATGTTAAGTAGAAAAATGTAATGGTACTTTGCTCTGACATAATTACTAAGAAGACTGGGTGAGATTCTGCGGCATAGTCATCATTAAGGATTAACCTTTCCCAAAATGCACATCATACTTCAAAATAATTATCTAATGCTGCCCTGTTCAGCATGGCAGGAACATAATTAGACTGTATTACAGAGGTTAGGACCAGGATGACATAGCCACACTAACGTGGTGTGTAAATCTAAGATCTAGTGTTGATCTTTTGTATGACCTTACTTGAATTACTAATTTACACTATCTTAAGTTGTTCTTACTAGTAACGAATTATCTTAGGCTGTGAAATTTATAACAACAGAAGTTTCTTATAGTTCTATAGATTTGGAAGCTCAAATAGAGGATTTGACATATTTAGTAAATGAGGATGTGTATCTGGTCCGAAGATAGTGTCTCTTGTTGGATCCTCACTGGTGGAGTCAGGGGAATGGCAAAAGTTGACAACCCACTCTCATAAGTGGACATTTCACAATGATAGGTAATCTCAACCCCCAAAACAGCACCATCATGGCCTAACCACCTCTTAAAGGCTTCCTGTCAATATTATTTTATTTTGAATAAATATTCAACATGAATTTTGGAAAGACATTAAAATGCAGATCAAAGCGTTTATTCTCTAGACCTCACAGTTCATGTCTTCACGCATTATACATATGTACATACATACATACATACAAACTTATATACATATATACATTTCATTCATTCTATTTCAAATTCCCCCCAAATACTAACTCATTTCACACTGACCTTGAAGTACAAACCCAAAGGTCCACGTAAATACCAGGCATGGATGAGACATTTCATCATAAAGAAAGTTGCCTTTCTACTATTGAGCTTGTGAAATGAAACAGGTTTTGCGAGTTGAAACAGAGAGATGCTGGTTACCAGCACGGTCTGAGGACCTCTTAGAGTTATCATGCCATGCTGGCTGTTGTTATGGTTCACAGCCCGGTGTTGTTCTCATTCATGTGTCATAGCTGGGGAGGACTGGTGACTGCTTCCCTCCTTTGGAAGTTTACACAGTGCTTTCTGATACCACAAAAGCTAGTCCTCAGAGAGGAGTCATTCGAGCCAGTTTTACCTCAAGGAACATGGGTCATTATGTTTGAAGTGCATGGTGTCTTCAGAAATAGGAGATTATTTTCTACTTTTGGAGGGTCAACCAATTGGACTTAAGACCTGCTCAATGAGAGGAGAGACCATAGCTGCTACTAGAAATCTTACCAGCTCCTCTGGGCTAGTGAAGTCGTGGATCATTGAAGAGAACCTACAGCCATCATTTCACTAAACCAGAATAAACCGTAATACTACTCAAAGTATTTGTCCTTGTACTTATATAAGTATAGTCCACACCATCCATCAAAGACACTTCTCTTTTCAACACATGGAGAACAGTGCAGTATACCACAAACAATCAAAACACAGGGTTATGGAGCCCAGTCCCAATAGCTACGTGTACAAAACAACCCCCACACCGAAGACTTAGGGACCATTGTGGAAGAGGGAGTGGAAAGACTGTAAGAGCCAGAGGATCAGTGACTTTACTGTGAGATGGTGTCTCCTAGTAATGCAGATGCTGGAGCCATAAGGTATCACCGACACAACTGCCTAAATATGAGCTGAATAAGAACGCCAGGCATGCTCAAATGGACAAGGGGAAGCCCATGAAGACTTAACCCTACACAAAGAAGTAATGGCAGCTAAGGAATTCTGAGAGTAGATACAGTCTTCCCCATGGAAGAGAATACAAATTGGTTGTCTATTGCCAAACAGTCAATCCTGAAAATTCAAATATGTGTAATATTATTCAGACTGAACAGTTGTATTTAGATTCTCTCTCTCTATATATATATATATATATGTATATATGTATGTGTAATATATATATATCTTCATGTAATAATTAATTATCAAAAATGATGCCAAAGGTTTAGACAGAGGAAATAAATTATGTAATTTTATTACATTCTCAAAAATAAAAGAAAAAATTGTAATGGTAAGACAGGTGTCTGATAGACATTCCCACTCTATCAAAGAGAGCTAGGAAAGAAGTAAGTGAAAACACCACAGGAAGTCATTACATCTTAAAGGTTCAAATTCATCGATTAGGACTCTATGAACCTAGGTCCAGAGATACTGGAGTGGGGCCTGGGCTTGAAATTCTGAGGAACCTAGACCTCATAGTTTGATGTTACAATCCACACACTCACATGGCTTGCTTATATTTCCGTATTAATGATTTCCCCTGTGACTATCATAAAGTCCTTGATAAAAATAAAGCAGCTTATAGAAGAAATAATGACTGATTTTGGTTCACAGTTTGAGGGTACAGTTCATGAAGGTGGGGATGGAAGATTGCAGGAACATGAGGCGGCTGCTCTCATGGCTTACAGAGTCAGGAAGCAGAAAGATGGGAATGATGCGTCTCAACTTGCGTTTTCCTTTTATTCCAGTCCAGATGACAGCCAGTGGGATGTCGCCATTCACATTCATGGTGGATATTCCCTCCTCAGTTAACCCAACCTGGTAATTCCCTCACAGACTTTCTTAGTGTTTTTTTCCTACGGAATCCTAAATCCTGATAATTTTTAGTCAATATTAACCACTACAGACTCTTCTAGGCTGAAGCTGGATTTTTGTTGCTAGTGCTACACGTCTGGGATCTTGAAAGTGGCCCTGCCCCCATGATTATGCAGAGGAGTGTCCTCACAGGGGCAGTTTGTGGTGACCTGACACTTAGGTGGTCCTAACACTCATCTGCCTAGATCCCAAGGCTCCCTAGACTGTTGGATATCTGTCTGGAGGCCTCACTGGCCTTGTGGCTTGCACTCTGTATTTTAATGTCCACATATCTGCCCAGATTCTCTGCTTGCAACTTCTGTCAGGTGTACATTGAATCCTATGCCACATCTGGACACACTGGATTCACACACAAGGTGGCCAGGGACAATGGTGACAAAATGCAGGGGCAGATGCCGCAGGTAACTCTTGGCAGTGAGTGTTGAGACCCTGTGATTGTCAGGTTCTTCTTCAAGATTATTCTCCCACAAAGACTTGGTACTGTGACTTTGAGTTGGGAGGGACAGCACCTAGCAATCCCCGAATGCCGATAGGGTTATTCTTCTATTATTTTGACAGATAACACATAGCTTCTGTCTTGCCCTTTGAGTGGTCCCCATAACAATTTTCTTATTCTTTACAGCCTGAGACTTACCCAGCTCTTTAAGTTCTGCCTCCCTTTTGATTACACGTTCCATCTGTGATTTGTTTTTCTCTCCCTGAATTTTCCTGTGAGCAGTCAAGAGGAGACATACCATATCTTCAACAATTTGCTCAGTGATATCTGCTGCCAGACGTTCTGAGTCATCACTCTGAGTCCTGTCGGGCCTGAAGCACTACAAGATCAAGTCAGCCAACTTCTTTGCAAGTTAGTAACAAGGTTAGCCAGCCTTTTAGTTTATGGTAACAGCCCTCATTTATACCTAAGCTCTCCCAGAAATCGCTCTCCCTGCCTCCCTCCCTTCCCCTCCTCCTCCTCTCGTTTCTGTTTTTGACAATATGTATACATGCACGCGATGGGATATGTGCATGCGAGTGCAGGTGTCTCGAGATTCCAGAAGAGCATGTCGGATCCCCTAGAGCAGCAGTTACAGGTAGTGCTAAGCCACTCAATGTGGAAACCTAACTCAGATTCTCTGCAAGAGCCATTTCTGCTCTTAACTGCCAAAGCATCTCTTCAGTGCTGCAGAAAGAGCTTTTCTGTCCTAATTGCTTCTCACATTATGATTCCAGTTGCATAACTACAATGACCAAGGCTCTCCCTACAGCTTGGCTTTTCTGAACCTGCCCCAAGTAGCCCTTTCAGATCCAGCCTCCCAAGAGGCTTCAGTTATTTTAGGTTAATTAATAACAGCAGCACCCCATTTCTAAATACTAATTTCTTATTTTTAATGTTTATTTTATTTTAATGTGTGTGTAAGAGAGGTGCATAGGTGCACACATGCCACAGCACAAATGTGGACGCCATGGGACATTGTTTGGGAGTCTTTTATCGCCTTCCACTGTGAGTTCCAAGGACTGAACTGCAGGCATCAGGCTTAGCAGTGAGCATTCCTACCTGCTGACCCACTTTCCTGGCCCCACAAAGGCCAATTTCACTCTTCACTCATTCATGCTGCCGTAATTAAATATCTTCTAGAGCTTGGGAATTTGAGAAGGCTGGAATCAATGTCTGGAGAGATTCTGTAACACCACTCACCATCTAGACTCACAGGGCAGTAGGAACAAAAAGGAAGGGACACCATCTTCAAATGGTCAGGTACCCCAGGAGCCTCTTTTCTAATGGCACAATCTTGTTTGCCAGGGTAGAGTCCTTAGCACCCCGAAACTCTCCTGAAGGATTTATCACTGCACAAAGGGGATCTAGTGTTATTGTGAACTTTGGAGAACAGTGCCCTAGTTAGCTTCTGTCAGCAAGATGACACAGCCCATAGTCATCTGGGGGAGTCTTAATTGAAGGATGACTCAGATTGGACTGGCCTGTGGCCAGGTTGGGAGGAATTGTTTTGAGTGTTGATTGATGTGAAGACTCACTCCATCACGAGCATGCCATCTTTGGACAGGCTATATAAGCTAGCAAGGCACGAGCCTGCATGGGGCAGCAACAGCATCTTTCATGGTTTCTGCTGTTTTTTTTTTTTTTTTTTTTGCCAATTTCTGCCCTGACTTGGCTCACGGATGGACTGTGACTTGGACAGTATAAACCAAATCAATACTTTCCTTCCCCAAGTTTCTTTTGGTCTTGGTATTCATCAAAGCAATAGGATGAAACCAGAACAGAAATGTTCAAACTATAGCACGCACTATACTGCAGTCCTCCATCTAATTGGAGACTTCTTAGAAGCACCCGATGAGACTTGGGACCATGCACAAACAGGGTGTACAACACAAATGTTAGCTCTTAAAGTATGGTTTTTCCAGGCTGTGGAGATTGCTCAGTTGGCAAAATGCTTGCCATGAAAGTACAGAATCCTGAATTCAATCCTCAGAAACCACATCATAAAGCCAGGTGTGGTGTTGTGCACTCATAATTCCAGCACCAAGAAAGCAGGGAAAGTTGGCTCTCTGGGGCTCACTGATCTAACAGTCTAGTCTACTTTGTGAGTTCCAGGCCAATGAGAGCCTCAGTCTCAGAAAATGTGGTTTGTGCCCAAGCAAAAAGACCCAAGCTCTCTTCTGGTCTCTACACACACACACACACACACACACACACACACACACACACACACACACACACACACACACACAGACACACGTACTTACATACATATACACTCATATGAACACAGGCGAACATACAAAGTTACATGCAAAAATGTACATAATATATCCTATTTATGCTATTATTTAAATAAGCCTACCTTTATGTTTTATATAGGTATATTTTATCTTAATTTTTAAATGACAGTAACTGAGTTTGATGGTGCAAATGGTTAATATTATGAACCTGGTAGGCCTTAGGATCATTTAGAAGACAAACTCTGGATATGTCTGTGAGCAGTTCTTTAGATGGACTTAACTTAGGTGTGAAGATCATCCTAGAATATGGGCAGCACCATCTATGAGCTGGGGGTCTGGACTGAATAAAAAGGAGAAAGGGAGCTGAGTCTCAGCATCCACCTCTCTGCTTCCTGACTGTGGATGCCATGTGAGCAGCTGATCTACGTTCTTGAAACCATGCCTTCTCCACCATAATGAACTGTATCCTCAGTCTGGCTCAAAATATACCTTTCCTTCTTTCTTCAGATTGTTTGGTTGGCTGCTTGAGACACTAATACACGAAGGGCTTAGACATTGTCACTGATAGGAATAATGAGTAAAACATCCAGAAACTGGCCTCCTGAAAGTTCCATGGGTCTGGGCAACTGAGCCAGTCACTGACATTACCCTCCACTCAGCCTGTGGACAGTCTCCACACTAAGGGCAGGGACTGGCTATAAAAGTAAAACCCTATTCCCTTTGAATGATGCTGAGTGTGGTTCTCCTCTGCACGTCAGCATTCTGACTCGTCACTTTGTTCTGCCTGCTTTCTGATCTTCCTATTGTAACTCCCATGATGCTCATATCAAGATGTTACTTGAAAAGGAGTTTTGAAGCATGCCAGTTTGTAACAATGAGACACTGGAACATCCCATGCTCTTTCCATCTCCTCTAACAGGCATTCAGTTGTCTGCTGGGATCTGTTAGTGGACCCAGAAGCTTCCTTGAACCAGGTGCATTCAGGCCACATGTACAAATATGTCTACACAAACAGTTTATTTTCTTCTCCATTTAGTACAATATGTGAGACCAAAGGTTTTTTCCCTCCAAGAGAAATTTCTTTAGAAAAGCATAAAAGGACATATATGAACACCAAACCACTGATGTCCACGGGAATACTCAGTGTACACAGCAGCATTTCATGAGCACAGTCTTCTTGTTCCTCAGTTACCTATAACAAACTTGCTTGAGGTGGCTCAAGGTTGGGTCCTCTGCCCCACCCTGTGCACATCTTCTCATTCTCATTTCCTTCAAGTCGGAACCCAGACTTTACAAACCTTTCTCTAGATTCTTCTATGCTTTGAGTGTACTGTAAGGCCATATGTATTAGACTGGACCAAGAGACACACAATGTCCTTCTAATTTTCTCTTCTTATCTCCAGACTTTTTCCTTCAAGATTTTTTCCCAGTTTCCAAATACATAATTGTTTTATTTGCTCATGGCACGTCCCCAGGACTTTTAACAGATACAGAGATAGATGTATTCCCCAAATCTCTCCTTTCCTGATGGATAGCTTTCTATGTCAGTGAGACAACCTTTGATACATCTACACACCACACTCCAGAGCTGGCTAATTACTGAAGAATGAATAGCATGTTTCTGTTCAGGTCACATGATCTCCAAATAGTGGGCCTTCCAAAAGGCTTTTATACTGTCTATGTCCTAATTAGTTTTACTATCAATTTGATACAGCCTCATGCCATCTGAGAGAAAAGCCTAGATTCTGGAATTGCTGGTTGGCCCGTTGACATGTCTGTGGGAGATTGATTGGGTTAGTAATTTGTACAAGAGGGTCCTATCCACTGCGCACGGCACCATTACTAGGCAAGTGGTCCTACACTGTATATGCCAGCTATGTAATCTTGAATCTGTGAGCAAGTCAAAAAATAAGCCAATAAACTAACCCCTCTCTTGTTTCCACTTCAGCTTGTTTTGGAGCTCATGTCCTTACTTCTCTCAGTGATGCACTGTGACTTGGAAAGTGATGAAGCAAGCTCTTTCTTCCTCTAAGCTCCCCTTGGAAACAGTACTTTTCACAGCAAGAGAGTGGAAGTAGAATAGTGCTCTTCTAGCACAGGTCAACAGGTCAACAGCAGCCTGAGTCACCTTGAGCACTGCAGAATCCTTTACGTCACTGAACCACTGCATCTCGGATCTGAAGAGCATGCCTTCTACTCTCACCTAACACATTGGCTTCCTCTATGCACCCAGTACACACTCGTCCATAGATCAAACTCTCTCACATTATCATGACCCAATGCCTCCACAGGCATCTCATTTCTCAAAGAAGAATGTCTGCAATTTCTCTTCAAATTGGTACATGTCACAGTTGGAATGTCAAGATAGCATAGCAAAGTCTAAAAAACGTTAAAGTTGAACCAATAATGAGTTTGGAATCTGATCAAACTGTGGGCATCCAAAATATATCTTGAGTAGACGTGAGCTATTGATGTTTAATGTTGGATTAATAAATGTTCTTGGTTCCTGTATCCTTGAAGCGAATATTGAAAAACAAGGTATTCAGAATCCTATGGGGTTATACTGGAAACATGCAGCTTTCTAAAATGGTGAAAGTCAAGGACAGAGAATTCTGGATTCTGAAAACTTATCTCTAGATAAGACTAGTAGGTAGGAGACTTTGTAAGCTATAGCTATAATTATTGATTTAGTGCTGCTTCAGGCAATAAGCTATTGATTTATAAAAACAGGAACATATTGGGTTGGAGAGTTGGTTCAGTGGTTAAGAACATATACTATTTTACAGAGAACCCAAGTTTTGTTCCCAGCACTCACAGCAGGTCAATTAAAATCACTTGGAACTTTAGCTCCAGGGGATTCCAAACTCTCTTCCAGCTTCCATGGTTATCATCTATACACATGTGTGCATTCATGCACACACAGCCAAAAATAATAAAAATAAAATAAGTATTTTTAAAAGCATATATAACTTTGTCCTGAGAACACAGAAGGTAGATAGAAAACTGCTGGCAAAATTTTGAGACCATTTCAACCTATTTTAAGCACATGTATATTTGCATTTTACAATTTTTCACTTTCCTGATACTGTTTTCATCTTTACATCTTGTCTTAGTCTCAGGGGAGTCCTGTCACTCATTGTCAAAGTCCTTTATCAGTCCTCGCCTTTCCTCCAGCTTGCATCTGCCCAGATTCCTGTCTTAGTTTGTCTGATCTGCCAGGCACAGGCTCCTTTCTCTGATTGCCCATTTTGAATAATGTTTGATGTACTGAGAACACATTCAAACTTAACACATTCCTCAACCAATGATGGAAAGCATCTGATAGTCCTAAAATAAGGGATTTATTTAGCAGAATTAGACCTTTCGCTGAGCTCTTTAGGTGCCTGAAGAGTTAATGACACTCCACTTGGGGGGATAGAAGAGTTTGGGGCAGAGTGGGACTTGTAGCTGACCAGGTCTGACAAATGGGATGGGGTGTTGGAGCAGCCTACCTGCAGGAAGCTTACCTGCTGGCTAGCTAGAGAACCTGAGGCAGCTGTGGGAGGAGCCTGGGGTTTTGGTCCCCTTACAGTACAGAGGGCCTAGAGAGAGGGGTGTCCCACTGGGTGGGTGGTCACTCACCTCTTGGTCCTTTCAGTGTATTCTCAACCTGTGTTTCAAGTTAATGACACTTCAAAACAGCTCAAACTATACTACATTTTGTTGGTGAAGTATCCCTGGTCCAGTAATACAGATGAAGGCAGGCAAAGATGTTAGAACCCTTTTTGGTAGCAAGAAAACCTTCTCCTTGCTATCAACCACAACAAGTTGTCCTTACCTAATTCATTGAGCCTCAGAGATGCTGGTTTCCATTGTAGATGTGGTTAAGCATACAGACTAAGGAGGGGGGTTGTTTGGGTTTATCCAGATGCACCCAATCTAATCATGGAATATTTAAAAGTGTGGAACCTTCACCAACTAATGTCAACGAGGAAAATCTGGAAAGAGACTCCACTTGCTGGCTTTGCAGATGGGGGAGGGGAAAGTGCTAAGATTTGCGATGTCCTCTAGAAGGGAGGAAAGGCAAGGAAACAAATTATTCTATCAAACTCTTAGAAAGGATTATAGCCCAGCCAACACATTGGCTATAGCTGAATGAGACTTGTGTCAAATTTCTGACCTCCTGTAAAATAATGAATTCATGGTATTTTAAGCCAAGAACTTTGTAGTGATTTGTTATCAACAATGGAAAATCAGTTCACTGTATTTCAAAACCTTCTTTCCACCTTGGAAATGTAGTCATTATGTAATATATCTCAAATGACTTTCAGCAAAGTTAAATGCTGCCATATTTATAAGACTAGTGGTGCCTACAGGTGCATGTTACTCTTTGCTTTGGAATCTTCCAGACTTAGAATGATTGACACCTCTTCTATGAAATCTTAGAACCATTAGTCAATCAAGCAATTAAACATATTTGCATTCACAAATGACATTTTTAAATTGATGACTTGATGTCATAACTCTTATTGAAGTCCCTTAGTGGCTTTTCTTTCCCTTCAGTATAATTCCAGGTTCTCGGTATGCTTTACAAGGCTATCCAAGGAGTTACCCTTGACTACTCCTACTCTTCCAGCATTTTCTCTTGCCACTTCCAGTATCTCAGCCATAGCATTGAGTGCCACTTTTGGAAAGCACTGTATTCTTTTTGACCCCCATATCATTGTAACAGTGCGGTAGCCCCCCTTTTCCCCTCTCTTGTGGTTTCCTTCTGTTAGTTCATGATTCACACTGGACATTGTTTTCTAGATGGAGACCATTTCTTGTTCTTAGCCACTCCCTGCTCTCCACAACCCATGGTTTCCCACACTTCCTTTGCCCACCTTGGCATTTATTACACCGTATTTCACTGTATATGTGTGCTTATGAGCTATGTGTTAGGTCAGACAAACACCTCTCACACTATACACCGTCATCATCATACAACAGAGAGATGCTCAGTGATTGAAAAAAGGCTGTGTACTCATGGTCCTCCACTGCTCTCCAGCTTTCAGGAATTACAGGCCGGATCAGGTCTAAAGAGTGTATAGTACTTTCTTTTAGCACCCTAAGAACTTCTTTTCCTCGTCTTCCCTATCCTTCCGCCTCTTTTTCTTTCTCCTCTTCTCTTTCCTCTACTTTAATGAATGCAGGAGTTTTTTTTTTTTAAAAAAAGCAGAATTTGGAGCAGGAGTTTAAACTGAGACCCAGATGTTCTCTAGAAATCTCATGAATAGGGCTGTGTGAAGCACCTGCAATATACACATTCCTTGTCGATGTGTGTGTTTCTGGGAGGGAGTCGCAGCGTTTATAATATTCTCAAAAGCCACCTTGGGATTTTATGCTAACAAGGAACAGTGCAGCAGCTGAGAAATTCATTCCAATAAACCTTCCCTTAACTTTTGGTAGCTCCAGTCCAATTTCAAGCTTTCCTCTTTAGGGAGTTTTGTCTCTAAATTCATACTCAAAGGAAGAAATTATTTCTGCAATTGCTTAATAGGCAGTTTGAGGATGGAACCTCCATGAAAGGGAGTCCAGGATGATATTTATTCCCTATTAACAGAGGATTTTCCTATAGTACATTATTTTGGTAGAAATATGAAATAGTAGGTACAGGAGATGGAATTTTATATGTGTGTGTGCTAAAATGCATGCATGTGCATGTATGTGCATGCATGCACGCATGTTTGCATGTACCCAAGTTCATGAAGGTGCCTGCAGAAGTCAACAGATAGTATTAGTTTCCCTGAAGTAGAGTTTCATGCAGTTGTGAGGGACCCTACTTGGGTATAGGAATGAAGCTCAGAACCTGTGGAAAAACAGCAAGCACCTTTTGCCACTGAGCCATCTCTCTATACCCTAACCAGGGTTTTATATTTTGTAGGAAAGATAGAAACTTTGAAGATTCTCTTTACTTCATCACCTGCTTTGAAGAAAAATTTAAGTATATTATAATAATTGGACTAAATTACAGACTGAGTATATGTATACTTACCCTAACTGGGTTCTTCTATACTTAAAGGGATTCTGGGAAGGCAGCCATAAGTCAGTCACATGAAAAATATCTTCCGCCGTCAACTATTCATCAAGTGTAGTGAAGTGGAGAGAGACCAAAATGGGAGAGTGGGTTTAAATCCTTTGGCTAAACTGGGAGCAGTCTTCCAGAGCCAGACACACGGTGTGCTCTCCAAATAGACAGTAGAGTTGCATGCAGAAGCCTTTCTGTAAATAAGCCCAAGTTGTATACTTGGACCTTTCATTTGAAAAGGCAGAAGGGGTGTCACATATCCCTCTTTCAAAGCTGGAGCTATGTCTCCATGAGCTAAGTTGGGAGACTTGGAAGAGTCTCTGTTGCTATTAGGAGAAAGGAGGGCTTCTGATTGCTGTAGAAGCAGAGATAGGCGAATCCCTGGGGGCTCAGTGGCCAGTCCGCCTTGCTGAATCAGTGATTTTCAGGTAAAAGAGAGATCTTGTCTGGGGACTAAGCAGACAGCGTAGGTGGCGACCTGAGGAACAATATCCAAGGTTGACATTTGACCTCTCCACTCACACATGCATATGCATGCTCGCACGCACACACACGCACACACACACACACACACACACACACACACACAATAGGATGAGAGATCCAGGGCACCCCGTCAGTTAGATGAATGGCCACCTACTTCATCCATCTACACTGAAGCATGTATTCTGCTAATCAATAAGATGCCTGGGTAGATTGACTACAGGGGCCTCTGATTTCAGTAGGAAAAAATGAAACTGACTCTTAATCTTTATTTATTCTATTAAACATCAATGACAATGACTGTGTCTATTCATGCTCTCAGTTATGAGCATGATATTATGAGAGAGATGGAGATGACGGAGTGCCCATCGCCAAGGAGTCCACCATGCTCAGTGTTCCCTAGGCTCCCTTATAGAAAACAAAGTCATATACTGAAAGTAAGAGTGTTTTCCTCTACCTCGCTGGACCTCTCCTCTTGCAGGGATAATATCCATTTAAAAGTTTTGTTTCTAGAATATGATTATGACTGGGCGCAAGAAGAGGTTTGTACTCTCTTATTCAAATTCTTCTTTAATAACCATCCTTATCTTCATGATTAAGGTTAAAAAAGTCTTAAGTTCTTTCCTTTTAATTGTGGAATATCCCAATTTGTCTATAGAAGGAAAATCAATTTCCTTTATATTTTCTCTTAAACCATACACATTCTGAGTCACTGCCTTATATCTAGAGTCTAACCTCTCCCTCTATCTCCCGGTATCTTTTACCGTTTGGCTTATGGGCTCACACCAAATGTCTCATGTTTTCTCAGGGCCAGGGCTTTTATTTTGAATTATGCTGATGCCTACTTGCACTTGGTGTTCCTTTCATTTAAAAATCCTGAACAATTTTCCTTTGGCTCTGCAGGTGTGACCAGTGACTGCCCTCTGTCTATTACAGTCGTTCATGGAGCATATTCTTAATTGAAAACACATGTAAAGCCACCTCCTTCCACGTTCTCTCTCTTTCTTCATTCTGTGCTATCTTTGTACTCAGGTACACCCCTCAAGGCTAAATATAAGTCATAGCGTTTTAGGATGAATATTTATCTTACTTCAGAAGGTCTCTGGACTCGGTGAATTGGACATTTTCTATTTAAGTATGGAGTAGAGGACTTTAAGAGGTTATAAATAGCACTCTTCAACATTGAGTTTAAGGATAATTTCCTAGGCAGAAAAGTCTTACTTAAAATTCCGTGTAAATTGTAACTTCATTAATGAATCACCCAGAAAAAGAGGGAATCACCCTTCCTTATTTACAAAGCTGCATCATGCCATCTTTCAATGTTTTTTATTTTATTTTGTTCAATGGTATGTGTTTGGAGAACACATATTGATAAGTTTAAAAGTTTGGATCAATGTATAATAGACAGTTTATAATAGACAGCAAAGTTTATAGGGAACAAAGATGTATGAATGACCACTTTTCTGAAGTAGAAACTCAATGTTCATAAATACAGGTAAGGAGCAGATGGCCTTTTGTCCCAAGACATTATCTTACACCTGGGTTGTTATAACATTCATTATATAGTGTTATAATTGTTACTACTCTTTCTTTTCTGTCTAACCATAAGCTTTTTGACTATTGAATATTTTTAAATTTGCCTTGTTACTCATTAAGATGCTGTTTAAATATTTATTTTGTTTTTATTGATGTGTTTGTGTGTGTGTTTGCATATATGTGTTCATGTATTCATAAAAGCCTATGCAATTTTCATCAACAAGTCTTTGGCTTTCTTTAGTTGGTTCATTAGCAAAATTTTCCATCATAGAAGAAGACCTTGCCCCACACAGCCACAGAAGGCATATATATGCAGCTGTTCCTACTCAAGATGACAGAGTCAATCTTTAAATTTTGCTGAATGAATATTTTCAGAGTTAAATCTTGGGTCTCTTGGTCACTTCACTCCATTCAAACCATCTGATCTTGCCTAAAAATTCTGCTTGAATTATTTTCAGTTTCTCAGTTCATTGCAACCATAATTTATTTTTGTTTCTCTTATTTAGATTTTTTGACTCTTTGTTTGAAAATGGATTAGTGTCTCAAAGCATTTTGACACTGTGCTCTCATCTTAAGACTTTAAAAAGTTGTTTTAGTTGTATGTATGTGTGTGTCAGTGCAGGTGCCCACAGAGGAAATGAGGGTGTTGGTCTCCTCAAGCTGGAAGTATATAGATGGTTGGGGATATCCTACACGCGTGCTGTGTTACAAGCTTGTGCCCTCTACAAGAGTAATAGGAGCTCTCAAGCTCCGCACCCTCTCTCCAGTAGGATCTGTATCATGATTTCATGTGTGTAAGAGACCATCACTAAAAATTGTTTATTTGGTATTCTAGAAAGAGCTTCTTATCATTAAAACTTTGCATTATGTCTTCTTTTGAGACCAATATTCAATATCTGGAGATGACTCTTTCATGTGTTGCTTTTCTCTTCTACAGTGACAGAGGCAGTGTGGACTGGAGTTATGAATCAAACTAATGGATTTTCTTCTTTCTGGGAGTGAGGAAATGATTCATTTTCTTTGCCTTCTATTTCTTCATAAGAAACACAGATAACAAGACTTTATACTTCAGGCTCCTGTGGTAATAAATCACATTTCATTTAATTGCTATCACTATTTTGACTGCTGTATTTTGTCAATAATGAAAGGTGGCCACTGTCCAGAGTCCTGAACAAAGTCCATCATGGCAGGAACAAGGAGTTATGTCTAGATTTAGACTAACTAGGGACTCTTAGCTCTGAACAGAAAGATACGATATGAAACAAAATTGGGGCTGTAGAGATAGCTCAGTTCGAAGAATGTTTGCTGCTCTTGTAGAAGACCTTAGTTCTTTTCCCAAAACCCCCTTTGTGAGGTTCATAACCACCTATAACTTTAATACCAGGAAACCAATGCTCTCACATAAACCTAATTTAAAATAAAATTAAATTGATCATAGATGATAAAGTATGAATGGTGAAAAATGATTCTTGATGTTTATTTGCCTTATACTTCAAATAATTTCTATGTTTAATAATTCACTTGTCCAAGTAGGTAGCAAATGTTTACTTGTTGTTAAAGATAAGCAAGACAAGAATCCCTGTTTGTCTCTTTCCAGCAATGGTTTGAGTAATATAAACAATGGTTCTGAAAGACATTTGTAAGATTTACATGGGAGCTTGTTGAATACAAACCACAGGGTACCATTCTTAGACCTCGGTGGGTGCAGGGTGCACTCTAAGCCTCCATTTTATTATTCCATATTGTGAAACTTCTGTACAGTATCATAATTAAGTATGAGGAAATAATGACAATATTCTACTTGATCTGGGTAAAGGTATGAATTAGCAACAGTAGAGAAGATCCCTTTCACCCAACAGCTCTATGTCTCTTAGCAATGGGTAGAAAATATTTAAGCATGTGGAGGAATCTTATTTCTCAAGTAAAGGTGCACGGATTGAAGTTGTGAGACTGGCCTGATATCTGAAGGTTCACTGTCAGCAGA
Organism: Dicrostonyx torquatus; assembly: GCA_028555095.1. Taxonomy (NCBI): domain Eukaryota; kingdom Metazoa; phylum Chordata; class Mammalia; order Rodentia; family Cricetidae; genus Dicrostonyx; species Dicrostonyx torquatus. The sequence continues at coordinate 1,225,410 of JAQHUG010000333.1, read as the reverse complement.
AGGACAGTGTGGGAAACACCAGATTCATTTTCTTTTACTTTTCTAGTAGATGTTAAACCTTGAGAAAACTGTGGGTGAGTTCAGCCTTGCCTCTTTCTGGCTGTGGAAAGGGATAAGGTAGTGGTTCTCAACCTGTGGGTCATGACCCCTTTGGGGGTTGAAAGAGGCTTTCACAGGGGTTGCGTATCAGTTATTCCTCATATCAGATATTTACATTATGACCCATAACAGTAACAAAATTACACTTATGGGGTAGCAAATGAAAACAATTTATGACTGGGGGTCACCACATCTTGATGAAGTGTTTTAAGGGGTTGCAACATTAGGGAGATAACACCACTGGTCTAAGGAAATGTCGGTAAATTTTCTCGCTCTGACTTTTGATTCGTTCACACCCCTCAGGCTTACCTGTTGCAATCTGGAGAGTCTGGAACCAACATGATCTTCTTTGGTGTTTCTACAGCAATTTCCCAAGACATAACATTTGTATGAGCTGGTCTCTGAAAGGAGTGACTTTTTACAGTTATTTCAGATGGTTCTAGGATTGTCTAATTATAGATCACACCAACACTTTCCCATGTCGAAGGCTGTGTCTATAGACTCTTCTTCTGGGTGATGGATGTTTGACTTTGGACACTGAGGTAAATGAGGAATTTTCTTCTTTGTTTCCCCAAAGGGACAGATTTAGTCCTCAGATTATAGAATTTCTAGATTTTTCTTTTATAATAAACTTAAGTTTTAAAAAATATGAACTTTGTGTATTTGTGTGCATGCATGTGAGTGTGTACACATGCACACATACATGTTCATGTGCAGATCAGAGAACAACTTTTAGGAGTTGGTTCTCCCTTCCCATGTTGTCCTCTAGTTGTCAGGCTTGGTGTCAGGCACCTTTGATCACATTCAGCTATCTCTTTCTTAGAAGAGAAAAATGAACAGTTTCACAGTATAGGCTATGGCTGTTGTCCTTGGTTGCCTTCCAGGACAACCTGGAACCTATTGCTTAAGACATCATAAAATTCAAACACAGGACTTAGTTATGACATGAAAGCCTCCTCCCTGAGGACTAGGTTTCATAATACTGTAAGGTGCTATGCAAGCTGTCTAGAGAGGGAGACATCCGACTCTCCTACCCAGGCATGACTACTATGAACCACAGCAATGACCAGTGTGACAAGTTAACCCCAAGAGTGTGATAGTGGTATTCACATGTGGGTGCTAACCAACTACTGTCTGATTGGACTCAATGCCTTTTCAACATGAACGAAATCCTTCCTGTGACTGGAAAACCTAGCAGACCACCCAGGGGTAGTGAGGTCATTGATCTTGGAGGAGAATCTACTACTGCCAGTTTAGCTAAATTGGCATAATTAATAATTGGATTCTAAATACTTATCCTTTTAAGTATTTAGTATTAAGTGTAACTCTCCCTTCATCAAAGAAGCTTCTCTTTGCAATAGACAGCGAATGTTACAGAAAACAACAACTGGTCAAAATACAGAGAACAACAAAGTGTGGCGTTCCCAGCCTCAGTGGCTATATCTGTATACAACTTTTAAAGTTAAGGTTTTAGAAACATCACAGAAGAGGGTATGGAAAGTGTGTAAGAGCCAGAGGACCAGGAAGTCTGCTGTGGAATATTGTCTTCTAGAAAAGGCAGGGAAGCTGCACCCATGATACCACAACAGTAGGGTGCCTAAATACGACCTGAACAAGGACATCACCAAAAAAATGTGGTACCTTGGAAGGAGGAAATCTCATGGGGTCCTAACCCCCACACAAAGAACTTCAGGCAATAAGGAATGTAGAGAGTGGGAGAATTAGTCTTCTCTATGGATGACCCACATAAATGGTTATCCAATATGAAGCAGTAAGCCCTGCAATCACATACATACAAAAACACTATATGGATTCAATAGGTTGCATATATATATGAATAAATAACTATAAAAATTTATACATAAATTAATAAAAGAAAAAGATATGAATTTGAAAGGGATGGGTCATTGAAGGGATTGGAGGAAAGAAGGGGGAAAAGATGTAATTATATTTTAATTTGAAAAAAGAAAAAATGAAATGAAAAATTTAATAATGTGCTTTTCTTTATATATAACAAAACAATCAGTGATTCAGTTGTAAAAATAAAAAAGTGATTGATTTTTTTAGCCTGTAAAACAAGGGAAGCTATGTTGTCAGCACACTTACCTGGCGTGGATGGCAACTTTTAAAACTCAACACAGATTACAGAGACTAGTTTTTAATTAATTTCTTGAGACCTATATGCCCAGCCTGACTTTGCACTTGGGGTGATTGTCCAGCCTCAGCTTCTGATTACTGAGATCACATGTGTGTGCCACTGTGCTGGCTTTCACATTAGTTTTGAGACAAAGCTCGCTATGGATAACATTTAAAATATAATGTAACAAATTAAGTCTTGTTCAAATCAGAGTGACCCATATCTCATCAATCACATTTTTCCTAAAGAATCTGCATATTTGCTTGTTTATATGTTTCAGCTCAGTAGTTGCATAAATCTTAATAAATGAATATTTAAATTTATTTGCTTTTTATTGGATGATTTTCTGCCTGTGTGAGTCTTTCTTACCTTTATGTATCAAGAAGTAAGGGAAAAGTATTCAGGTTGTAATGAGTCCTTAGTAGCAAATGAGTCTGATTTGCCCATTCACCTTTCAAACACTACAATTTTTGTGTAATCCCAAGTCCCAATGCCTCAATAGCCATTAATTAAACAACATTTTTATTGGGAAGCAATTTCTTAATAACCTGTATTTCCAAAGAAAACTAAGTGATATTTTTTTAAATACTTATTTTAGGTTTGTATGTGTGTACGTGCACACTCTTGCATGAATGTGCGCATGCATGGGTGTGAGTGTATGAGTGGGGGGGCGTGTTTGTGAGTGTGTATGTGTGTGTGTGTGCGCGCGCGCGCATAAATATTGTGTCTATGTTTGCTGAGGCCAGAAAGGGGAGTTAGATCCCCGGACGTGAAATTCCAGGTTGTTGTGAAGCAGTCCCCTGCATGAGCAGTACTTGCTCCTAACACTGAGTTATTCCTATAAAGCCCAGATGGTGATTTTAGAACTAGAATTCATACCATTATGAAGGTTTCATTTGCATAGAGTTGAATATACTGCAGTACAACATCCTTTTCTAACTATCTGAGATGTAAGAGCAGCCCCCACAGCACCTTTAATTTTAATGATCCTCTGAAATTGACCATGTCTCTTTTGCTCAAGGATCAGCCATGGTCTTTTCTGTCTGCTTTCCTGTTTCCTGATAAGGACAGAGACTAGCCACAAGCAACTTTTCATACAGAAAAGTGTGACTGTCATTTGCGTTCTTCAGAGATTCAAAGACAGGATTTTATCGTGGGAAAAGTAGATGATCTAGTCCACACCAATTAGAAGTTTCTAACACGAATGGGTGGAAAGTGAGCAGAAAAGAACTGAATTGTGGGATTGGTTCAAAAAGTATGTTTGGTGTTTGCTGGTGGCTCTGTGTTGGGGCAGGTGCAATAAACAGGGAAATCTTTGAACAAGTGATGACTGGTCTAGCTTGGCTTCTGCAGTGGTTATGGGTGTCTTTCTTCAATGGCTTCTGTGGTCTGGCTTCCTTAGCTGATTACCACAGTATTTCGGGGTCAGAGTTCTCCTGTATGTGGAGTGACCACTGTATACTTATATGTTCAGTCTCTTCGTTCCCCTTTTGCTCTGGCTGTTTCTCTAAGGAGAGGCTGAGTAACTCATGGAATGCTAGAGATCAGATCTCGTCTCCTGGGCACTGCTGGTTGTCCCCAGTGTCAACAGTAGCATGAGCCTTGTTTGCAGCTGCATCACTATGGCAATCATCTCGAGAACAGATGTGTTTAATATACCACGTCCTTCAACAGAAACGATGGCCCCCTGTGGCAAACGTTAGAGCAGCTGACACTGTCCTGTGGTGCTTTGGAACTCTCCTGAGCCAGGCCTAGAGAACAGCCCTGAGAGGCCTTAAGATACTGCCATTACATAGATCCAACTATTACAAGAGTTATTAGCTTTGGAACATACACCATGGTAGCTACTCAATAAGGAATACAAATTGCTTGTAGTTAATTTGGCAATGACTAGAAGAGTCTTTGTGACATCTAGAGTCAAGAGGTAATACTAAGCCCATCTGACAGAGTTCATGATAAATTTATTATAATCATTTCTATTTGCATAATTCCTACCAGTGGAAACAGTGTCATGAGTTTTGCTTAGAAAAATAAGATGGCAGTTTCTCAAGACATTTTGCCTGTGTAATCAAGAATTGGCTTCATTTTACAGTCTTATCTTAGTTGGACTCTTCAATCTTTCTCTCTCTCTCTCTCTCTCTCTCTCTCTCTGTGTGTGTGTGTGTGTGTGTGTGTGTGTGTGTGTGTTTGTGTGTGGTCAGAAGATAGATTTGGGTGTTATTTCAAAAGTACTGTACACTATTTATTTAAGCAAGATCTGAAAATTTGAAATTCATCAAGTATGTGAGGCCCAGTGATCAATGAGCTCCAGGGATCCACCTGTTTCTGTCTCTGTCTCTACCTCCCTAGTGTTAGTATTGCAAGCCTATGCTTGCATATCTGAATTTTCATCTTGGTTCTGGGAATCAAACCCAAGTCTTCAGGCTGAAATATAAGTATTTTCTCAACTAAGCTATTTCTCCAGCTCTCCAGTCTTGGTGATTTAGAGAATTAAGATGCCTATGTACAGCAAAGTGTTAGAATACTTTTTCTAACACAGAGAAGGTGTTAATCTGAGAAAGAAAAGATGAAGTATTCAGACTGCACAGAAACTATTACCCTGAAGGGACATGGAATAAAGGAAGCTAGATTCCACATTTGGATCTACTGATCTATTATAGGTACCAACTATTTTGTCTATAATTTAGGGAGATTGTTGAATTCTAACAAGGAATTACCTAAAGTCTAGTAAATAGACAGTAATAATTTGGTTGTTTATGTTTTTTTCTGTAAGAAAGACAGTAGCTAAGGCATAGGTGGCATTGTCTAAGGTCTGTTTCCTTGTATAGGTGTGGGAAGAAATGGCATGAGCTACAAGTACCAGTGATCCCTCTTGAAGTTTGGTATCTGTGACATAACAGTTCTCAGTAGGGGTCCCTGTCATTTGTGATGAGCTTCGGAATGAGTGTGTTCTAACCTAATGATTCCAATAAAAAGGAAAACAGAACAGGAAAGCACCATAATAATTAGATAATCACTAGAATTACATAAAACATGAGAAAAATACCAGGATAAAGAGAGAAGATTCCAGACAGGAGCTGGAACATGGTCTTTGACATATTGGGTGGAAGCTGTCCTCTGTTAGAAGTCCTCAGCTTGTTATCAAGGCCTGGGGTTCAACTCTGACTTTTGATGATGGGCTATTTCTAGAGGCTCTCTGAGAATCCACACTTAGAAGTTCTCTTAGAATAGGTATACAGTTTTGTCACTTTCAGAATCACTTCTAGGCTTGTGAAATAGAAACCAAGGAATTGCCATCGAAGACACTCGACAAGGCACTTTCTGATGAGATACAAATGTAAATTTTCTTTGATATCTCTTCCAAAATACAAAATCTTTTGATCATGAAGAAGCTGTTTAGGAAGATGCTGTGTGAAGCCTCTTATAAAGAATTGATGATACCTATATGCAGCAGGTCATAGCCTTTTACAAGAGGTGACGTCCCCAAATTTGCTGTTTAGCAGAGTTTGCATTGCCTCTTTCGGGGTTTCTGTGCTTGGCATGGGCTACATACAGCAGGATACCCAGGCACTGCAAAACACTTCTTGAGCAGACTTCACTGTCTGGAAGCCTGGGAGGATAAATGACTGAAGAATTCCTCTGAACAACTATGAGAAATCATGAAACTTAATACCCAATGGTATGAAGATCTTTAAAACTGTGAGGTAAGGCAAGATTGTTGAGTACTGGAATTTTTGGAGAAAGCTCGAACCAACATCTTAAACTTCCAGCACCGATAAGAATAAGTAAAACCCAGAAGCCAACAAGCGTCTACATTTTTCTAGATATATTTTTTAGGGGAATATGTATTAAAGGCATTCCAGAAAAGTCAAAGTCATTAGGTTTCCCTATTTTTAAAAAAGTCTGTTAAATAAAATTATCATCGATAATGGGACATTGTACTGTTTGCCCCCTTCTGTGCTGAAAAGGGGTGTGTTGCTCACAGGCTGTCCTCCACCACAGTACTTGGAGTCCTGTGAAAGAGGAGCTTTTACCAAAATGCATGCATTTGCAAGAATTACCACTGGGGGAAAAGTCCTCACCAGAGAGAATAAGTTATAGGAGCTGTTTTCCCTCCTTTATCAGCAAAGCTGTATTTTGAATCATTCTATTCTTTTTTCATTTCCCAGAATTGATGAAAGAGGGAACAAGAAACACTTGGAATTCAAAGGCAAGAAATTGAATGAAACCTTTAAATGCTTGAGAAATTTCAAAGTAGAAACAGAATATGGCCACGTTGACACCCACTCTTACCAAGTATTGATTTCTTTTCCCATTTCAAACCCGATCTGTAATCAGGACAACTGTTTACTCTAACACCCAAACAGTTATTAAAAACCCAAATGTCAGACAGAAAATCTGATGGGCTGTAACCTTAGTGGAAGGCGGTACAAAATGACCATGTGACCCAGGGGTCTGCAAACGGCTATCTATTCGCCAGATTTGAGTCTGTGCACATCTTAATTATACTCATCTAGGAAAAAAGGAGATTCATTTCTACTCTACTGTTACCAATAAAATATTTTCTGCCATCCAATAAAGTGTGTATTCTGTCTGTGTTGCTGTTGTTCTTAATGTTGTAGGAATGACCAAATTTGTACTCATCCTACCGCAGTTGCTCTTCCAGTCATAGACTTTCAATCATTAGGCGTCTACCTAAAGGTGATGAGTCAGCACTCTAGACTTGAAGGGCAGCTTTGCCATGTTAAATAGTTTTCCTTGCGGACCTCACGAAGTTCTTTGCGCCCCGGAATGTATTGATTTCATTCGATGTGCTAATGTAGCACTTCCCTGGTTTAAAGGCCATCATTACAGCACACTACAACCTGTGTATATAGGTTTATTACAGGAGGAAAAACTTGCTTTCAATTTATTAACAGCAAATGCACACAATTCCCCTCCCACAAATGCTAGCTAAAAATCTCCCTTATGTGCCCACAAGCTTCTGTTATTATGGTCCTTTATTAATAAAGTGAACAATTTCATACTCTGTTAATGAGTTAGAGCCTGTCTCTTGCTCTTTTCTATAGCTAAAATGTGCTGGAGAAGTGGACGATTTATCTACGCATTCAGGTGACTAAGGTACACGACAGTTTTAATAATTATGTTCCATCTATCTCTATTTTCACTGATGGAAAAATGTTACAGCTGATTTTCTCATTTTCATAACTGTATCAGAGTTCAGAGAAAACAAATCAAACATAGTAATATGATAATAGAGCTGAATTATAGAGTATCTTCACCCTAAGTGGATTTTTACTGCGTTCTGCGGACATCGTGTTTTCAAAACAATTACTAAGGCATGGGGGATAAATTAGGTTGCTCTTTCTGATCTTTAAGAGTGACAATTTTACTTAAGGCATATCTGTTGATTTATACATGTTTGCTTCCTTCACAGCACATGTCTCTGTTCTTAAAATATCAATTGTACCCCATCCATGGACTAGGTACTGCACAAAGAACCCATGACTGGCTTTCCACTTTGTTCTGTCCATCTACTTAGCTAGATTACAGGTTGTACAGTAAACCAGTAGAACAATGTGTGTTCATTTCACATGTGCATCCTGCTTTTATGTTTATGCGTGTGTGTGCATGTGACTAAATGTGTATATATTTTTTTTGTGTGCATGTATGTGCACATGTGTGTGTATATGTGTATTGCTGCCCTCTAATGGACCTCACTTCTAAGTAAATAGGATACCGTGTGTGTGTGTGTGTGTGTGTGTGTGTGTGTGTGTATGTTCATATTTAGCTGACAGGAATTCATTGGGAAGTGTGACTGTATTCTAGATAGCCTATACATGCCTGAATCTTATGGAGCAACATGTACAAATTTAAATACAACAAGTATTTAAATTAATGCTAGAAAGCTCATTAGAATTTCTTTGTGTCCCCATGCCGTGTTTAGTACAAAAGTCATTGCTTCTATCTTGGGATATATTAACAGTCTTGGACAGAAAAAAATTACTTGAGAGCAGAAGGTCTAGATAGAGCCTTACATTTGAGTAACCAAATTTCTTTGAAAATATCAGTATGAGCAATTTGGTATCCTGTAATTAAGGATCTAGAAGCAAGAAGAATTGACATTTAGCTATCTGACAAAGCCTATATCCAGATGGACATGAATGTGAGATGTGTTTGCCTCTGAGAAAAGCAAGTGTATCAAGGGGAGAGGGGAGGCTTTCATCAGGCTCTTCTGCAGCACAGAGAATTCACCTACTTGAAACCTGGACAGCAAATAGGTGCAGCAGGAGCTATCAAAGGCTGTGTTCCACGGGGACAATCAGAGCAGCGGGGCTGGTCCACTGTCTATGAAAGCATGCTTATGCTGTCTTCACTGGGACTCTTAGCTGGAAAATGGCTACTCAGCTCAGGACTGGATTTCCAAAGCTTCCTTGCTAAGGCAGAAGAATGTGGTTCATGCCACTTCTGACCCTGGGCTTGAAGAAACTACAGCACACCTTCTCAGCTCTTTCCCTTTGCACTAAGTGTAACTGACAACCGCAGGCACAGGATGCTGGTCCCTGGCAGAATCATGGAAAAGAAGCTTTTGCTTTCAAGCCTCTAGGATGTGGTTGCAACAGCACTGAGCATTTCTTACCTAGCACAGAAGTAGTCAGTGTATATTCTGCCAGATAAGGAAGGCTCGTATTGGGGACTGGAGAGGTGGGTCCCAGGTTAAGAGTGTGCACAGCTTTTGTAGAAAACAGGTGCTCAGTTCCCAGGAAACATATCAGGTGGCTCACGATAGCCAGTAACTCCAGCTCCAAGGGAGTTGGGTGCCTCTGGCTTCTACAGGCATCTGCACTCATGTATACATTACCTTTCCCATATATATATATATAATTAAAAATGAAATAAAACAGTTTAAAGAAGGTCAGGATAGCTCCAAGCCTGTATTTTTGTCTATGGTTCAGGTATGAAAAAGAGCCCACAAAGGGACAGACAGCCGATAGATGTACAAAGTGCATGGGACCAGATATGCCTGTGCCTTGGTCTAAGCAATAGTAATACTACCATTCAAGTGCTAGGGGAAGGAGAGAGATGGTGTTTACTATCTCCCGTGATTGTGAACTTGACAGGGTCTGGGCTTACCTAAGAGATAAGCCTCGAGACACACCTGTGGATGAGTGTTTGGTTTAGATTAGCCTTCGAGCATGCCGCTGAGCACACCTGTGAGGGGTTATTTTTTACTAGATGAGTTGAAAAGTGAGGACCCAACCTAGAAGATGCTTTTGGATTCCTGACTGTATAAAAAGAAGAAAGCGGGCCAAACACCAGAATTCATTGCTTTTTATTTCCTGACTGTGAACACAGGGCTTCCAGCTCCTGCCACCTTGGTCCCCTAGTCCTGATGGACTGTCTCCCTGAACTATGAACTCAAATAAGCCCTTCCTCCCTTAAATTGTTTTTATCGGGGATTTTGTTCCCACAGCAGTATGAAAACTATCTAAGACAAAGAAGAGCAGGACGATAATTCTCTTTTAAATCGTTTCATTCAATTCCTACTTTTGTTTGGTCAACCCTCCCCCCCCAAAAAATCAGCATCTTTATCCTGAGTAGACGGTGTGAGAAATGCTCTTTAGAATATCTTTAATTAATTAATTAGCTAATTCATTGCACTCAATTGTGACCATCATTCACTTGAAGTGGGTAACTCTAGTTGGCTATGTGCATTAATCAACTCAATGCTGCTTTCCTGAACACACCCTCAGAAAGAGTGTCTCGAGCTATGCTGTGCACAAAGCAGCATTTGATGACAAACCAGGTAATAACAGGGCTCTGTGAGCACTTTAGGCCCCATTAGGAGCATCCTATTTTCATAAATGATCTGTGCATTCTTTTAAATGAAAAAGTCTACATTAAAACCTACTTGTTGGGTTAGAAGGTGCTTGGAGACATTATCATTTGCTTCTTTTTCTTGTTCATGTTTTATTGTGCTGCCCAGGAACTGGAGAACAAGGCCATGTTTATTAATTCAATAAAGCCACCTATATAATGATGATCATTTACTTCTGACCTATAAGAAATAGGTATTTATTTTATGGGTGTAATGAAGTGTTATAGTTTCAGAAATGCTTTGCTCTTTAATTCCCTCTGAGTCTCAGATTCTCAGTTTAAAAAATGTTGATGTAAATCCATTGCATTTTCATCTATTATGTAGCTTAAAGATATTCTCTTGAGACTGGAGAGAGAGATGAGCCATTAGGAGGGCTTACTGCTCTTGGGTTAGACTCAAGTTCTATTCCCAAGTCTGCACAGGCCCCCAACTACATGTAACTCCAGCTCCTGGAGATCTCACACCTCCTTCTGGCCTCCAGAGGTACTGCATTGAGCACACAGACAAATCCCCATACATACATATACACATAATTAAAAATAGAGTAAGCAGCAGTTTTAAAAGCTCTAAGATGCTCTTCTCTTATTATGTTTTTTCTAGTACACTAAAATATTCTCTTTCTCTGTATCAAGCACTGCTTGAAATAAACGGGGCAATTGCAAGTCAAAGATATTTTTTTCATCATTTGGAAAACAAAATGACCATAGGTTACAATATGTATTGACCTGCACGTACAGGCAGAAGAGTGTTGATGATAGCTTCGTTGTGGTTCTGCCTGGAGGGATGGTTGTAAACCCCAGAGTTCCCTCTGATTCCATAACTCCACTCTACTAATCTCCTTCAACAAATCTGATACTTTTATTTCTCCTTTAAAGATATTAGTAAGCTCAACTTCGAAAAAGATGTTCCTCTTTGTTCTCTTGAGGTTCAGAACATGCTGTTAAGAACATAGTAGAAATCTCCAGAAAAATTGTGATCATGAGGTCTCATTTTATTTTTTCTACGTACAGAATTAGGAAAATGGGGCAGATTTGTAATTTATAAAACTGATTGATCTTAATTCAATTTAATCCAAATTAAAAAAGAAAACCAAGTCCAGTATGAAGTTTATTTGTGGTGGAAAAAAAATCCATTGCCTACAAAAGTGAGAAGATGGGATTCTGCCTTATTTCAAAGATTCACTGAAATGATGAAGACAGACCACAAATCCCTACAGAGTCTAGCACACAGCTCTTAGTAAACAGCATCTACTATTACTGTTATTGGTGGCATCTGAACATCTTACCCTGCAATGTAAGGTTCCCTTGATATTATGTGTTCGGTGTCTATGGAGTGTTGCTCTAAAAAGTTTTGCATTTAAGATAATATTAATGGCTTCTAGTGGATCCCATGTAAACACTGTGCTGACTAGAGTTATCCAAAAGAAGGGAACAGCAATTGAGAAAATACTTCAATAATACCCTACTGTAGGGCATTTTCTTAATTAGTGATTGATGGAAGATGGCCCAGACCATTGTGAGTAGTGTCATTCCTGGGCAGGTAGTCCTGGGTTCTATAAGAAAGCCGGCTGAGCAAGCCAGGGGAAGCAATCCAGTAAGCAACACTCCCCCATCGCCTCTGCATCAACTCCTGACTCCAGGTTCAAGTCCTGCTTTAGTTCCTGTCCTGACTTCCTTCAATGATGTAGGAACTCCTTCTGTATATGTGTTGCTTTTATTGGTTAATGAATAAAGAATCTGTATTGGCCTGTGATAGGGCAGAGTAGAGCTAGGTGGGGAAAACTTAACTGAATGCCAGGAGAAAGAAGGTGGAGTAGAAGAGACATCATGTAGCTGCCCTGGGGAACAGACAAGCTGGAACCTTGCTGGTTAGCCACAGCCATGTGGCAATATACAGATTAATAGAAATGGGTTAAATTAAGTTGTAAGAGTTAGCCCATAAGAAGCTAGAGCTAATAGGCCAAGCAGTGATTTAATTAATACAGTCTCTGTGTGCTTATTTGGAGTCTGGACAGCTGGAAACAAACAATCAGCATTCCAACTACAGATTGGCACATGAATGTGGTTGACTATATTCACGTAAAACCTGAGAAAGCTTAAAAGGAATTCTAGACACAAAGGAACAGAGTTAATGATGGCTTCTTGGTAACCAGGATGTGTGTGGTGTGTGGGGTGTGTGTGTGTGTGTATCATATATATATATATATATATATATATATATATATATATATATATATATGTATGTATGTATATGATGGGCTCTGTTTGCTGGTGGCAGCATGCTGCACCTCCTTTAAGAGAGGTCTTCACAATTCAGTGGCAGGAAAAGAAAAACAACCCACATTCAAAATGATGGCTTTCTGGTTCGCCAGCACGAATGGCTCTGACTCTTTGGGGAGGTTTGGCTATGGAGCACTTGAATAGTGTTTGTGAGCCTGGATGCTTGTGTTCCCACTTGGAGTCAGGAGGAAAGTAGCTGAGATCATGCCCACGGCATAGTACTCCTTGCCTAGGGAGGCAGCGGAAACAGGTCTACCAGGTGTGCACAAGCAGGAGAGCATGGTGGATTCCCACTGCCATACACAGACATATTTCCAGACCATACAGGGTGCTGCATGGCAGATTTAGCTATTACTCAAATAAAAAGGGTTATGTGCTGCATGCTCCTTCTCAGAGTTAAAGTGGTGAGCACGGCTCCTTTCTGGCTGTCCCAGAGCTAGTAGTAATGGTACCTCCACCATTTTAAAAAGTGGAGAGAGGTGGAGTGAGCACCCAGGGATGCTGCAATCAAGCTGCTTACCATTTTAAAAGCTCTCTAGGACAGGAAAGGATTACAGATACACAACAGGACAGATTCAGACATAAAAGACCTCTAAATGAGACAGTGTGCTTTAAAAATGTACCTAGGTTTGGGAGAGAGAACAAAAAGAGTAAAGAGACAGTAAATGTAATATAAAAGAGTATAAACAGTCGTAGATTAAAGGAGTAAAGATAATAAAATAAATATTAAAATTGTAGAAAAAGTAATAGAGTAAGAAAAATAAGTCATGTAAAGATGGAATATACACAGAGAGTCTGGATTATGTATATTATAGTGCTTTCTTTGAGTTTTTTGACTGTGAAGGAACTAAGTAACCAACCCATATACTTAAAAGGTATCTTATCTTCAAAATGTTGGTTTAAGGATATGTTGTTTTGAAAAAGAGGTTCTTCTTTTGTTTCACAGGAGATGAGAACCTCTGTAATCCTTCCAGACTAATGTAGTTTGATGGACCAAGATGACCCAAAAGGTTACCGTGAACACCCGATAAAGAAAATACTTTGCCCATCAAAAAGCCAGAAGTAGTTTAGAGAGAACTACTCCTAAATTCCACAAATATTGTTTATAAATGTTTGTTTATATTTAAAGGGAGATATGATATAAATATCAATTCGCATTGATATACATCTTGGTTTATTGATACAAATTTAAGGCCAATTTTGTTATACTGGGCATATGTATTCTGTTCTTGATTTAGGTATTGTGTTTGTGCAGCTCATTTAAAAACATAACATATAATTAAAATATAGGTTAATAGATAATTATCTACAATATTCAAGCTTGTAGTCATGTTAGTTAGGTTTTCTAGATGTACAGAGATATATTTCAAATGGATATACATTCTTCAAACCTTTTAAAGACTAACATAATATGGCATTTAAAATGTTTAAAGAACTTAAGACTTTTCATGACATGAAACACATCTGATCTTGGCAGCAACAATTACTTCATGGGGAAGATGGGCATCGAAGAAGCTCCTTTTGAAGGTTGTTAGCCAGTTGGGCAAAAAACTGCTCTTGTCTAGACTGCTTGATGCTATGCTGTATGAACTGGATATGCTGGACTCACAGAAATATGACTGCTGAAGTTGCCTTAAAGTAAGATGATCCTTCAGGGTTTCTGTTTCACGAAAGAGTCTGCAAAACATTCTGCAGGACACAGAAAAAAGTAACTGACAAACTGCCAATATAGGCAAAACTATCTTTGAAATTTCCTACTTCATGCCAGATACTATGGGCCTATAGGCTGAAGATGAATGCCACAATGGTACAGATGAACTTTGGGTGACTGTCTAGGCAGTGAGATGTCTTTGTCAAAACTAGAGTTTTGGAAGTTGCTTACAATGTGCTTTCTGTTTACTTAGGTAATGTTATATCCTTCTGGAGTCTTTGATGGAGTTGAAGACTAGATGGTTATAATTGAAGGGTCAGGCAATCATACAATGTTCAACAGGCTAGGGTTAGTCAGGTGGAGCAGATGAGGGAGTCACATTGTTACTAGCTTGTAAGGCTAATGAATGTCCATAAAGCACAAGCTTGAAAGCTAAATTTCCTGTGAGCATGCAGGACATGTTGGTCGCCATAGGGTACTTCTGTTGGGCATTCTTTGAATTTCCTGTGAGCATGCAGGACATGTTGGTCGCCATAGGGTACTTCTGTTGGGCATTCTTTGAACTTTGTTTTCCTATTTCACCAACCTCTGTGGTTTGGGGAAATAAAAAAACAGAGGTTTCCAACCTTGAAATGTAATAAAAATGAAAAGAGTAGATTATTTTGCCATCTTTTCCATTTTCTAGTGTTATGTACATCACTCTCCTAACAGAGATCTCGAAGAACAGAACTTAGGCTGCTCAGCAAATCTTTATCTTGAAGAGAAAAATGAAATATAGATGTCTTGAATTGCAGTTGTATTCCAAAGAAAGCCCTCTTTACACATGTTTTGAACTCAAAGATTGTTTAATCTTTGCTGACTGGTGGAAATGATTTTTAAAAGAGAGACAGAAATGCCTTACACTCCTTATACCCCCATGGCGATTAGAATTCACATTTATAACTACATTTTTGTTCTCTTTATAGCAGAAAACCTTTATTCACCTGTGAGAATAGTCAGTGTAATATCAGCCTTAGCGGGTTCCCCCAAGAAGCTGCTACAAAGGATTTCTGCTTTTCCAAGAGCTCTGATAAGTGTGCTGGCACATACTTTGGGCATTGCAAGTAACATTCCCAAGAGAAAAATTTGGGACTGCCACTCAGCTGTCACTCACATTGTTCTGAACACTGTGTAAGTGAAAATCCCCTCACTCTAAGAAGAAAAGCTCATCACTAAGCAAAAATATCAAATGGGGGCTGAAGAGATGGCTCAGTGTTTAAGAGTGTATACTGCTATTGCCGAAGATCCATTCCAGGCAGCTTGGAACATCCTGTATCTTCAACTTCGGGAGATGAAATTTTATACCAAGTTCAAGTTCAGCTTGGGTAAACAGATTCTGTTAAAACAAACCAACTAATCAACATGGGTAGATGTTTATTTTTCATCAGGATGAAATATGTTAAACTCCATGGTTGTGACATTGGTCAAAGTGGAAGAGTCAGAGCTTCAGCAGTGGAGTGTGTGTCTTCCAAGCTCTTGTCTTTCTTTCTCATAGTTTCCTTCTAGAAAGACTATGAAATTGAGCGACTCAATCCGAAGATAAAACAATGACATTGAAATGCTCAGTGTTCTGCCCTTGTTCTTCTGTTAGCTGGAGAACCGGTAACTGTTTTCAAATACAATGAGGTTAGGTTCTTATTTTAAATATATACAACGTAGCATGAAAAGCTACTTACAAGTTAGTAAACAAATGCCACTTACTAAGTCATTTGGCAGTTGTCTCCCCCAATACCAAATCAGTGCTTCATCTTACAACTGAAAGAATTGGTCCCTTCCAACAATGCATTGGTGAGATTATTTTAAGGTCAACACAGAAAGAGACAAGCATTGTTTGCACGTATTACATAATCATCAGTATGGAATTTTCCACTGCATCGACCGAATTAACTGATTAACAGCTGCGCTGAGTGTTCTGTTGCCATATGATGACCTTGCAAGCATAGCCCATACATGGAGAGCAGAAGGCCACCTTCCAGAGACTTTGTTTTATGAGAGGATGTGACCCTATTTTGGCAGAAACCCAGTTTGCTCCCTTTTAATGTTCCTAATTGTGTCTAAGTGTGGTGTTCTCCTTTTAGTTCTGAATTATCGCTGCTTGTTAAGTATCTCTGAATGCCTAGAGAAATGACATTTCTAAGAATAAGACTAACACTCCCTCAGGATCTAGAGATTGGCCCAAAAGCCTTTTATCTCCTGTAATTTTGGACTCTGGGCTGAGTAAGCGCTTGGCCTGGTTTCAGGGGCTGCCTCTATCACAGACTTCACATGTCAGGAGCTGACAGCAAATGAAAGATTTTACATGGTATTTTAGAGACCTCCACATATTTTGATATTTTTTAATCTCCTTTTCCAGACAAAACATCTGAACAAATGAATGCAGTTGCTCCCCTTCAACTGAACAAATCTACAAGCCGGGCCACATACTTTCAAAGTGAGCTCATAGATTAAAGGAAGAGTTGTGTTATGTTTTCCTCTGGCTCTAGTTGTACAGGTTTCATCTCCCCCTGGACCCACGCATATGTGTCAGGAATTGGTAGTCGATTCATTGTTATCAACTCTCTTAGAAGAATTCATTAATTGTATAACAAAGTGTCTCTTCGCAAGGAATACTTTTGCAAACCCTTTCTTGTGTTATTTATCTCAAGCCTGCTTGACATGCAATAGGACTCTTAGAGAATAGGGTTTTTCAGGATGAGCCTGTTTCTGTTTCCAACAGCCCATGCATCTCACACAGCACCACCAGTAAAGCAAACAATAAACCACTCTCAAGGGAACCTGTAGAAGGCTTTCCTCCACAGCCTGAGTCAGAACAATATCATCCCCAAGATCTACCCTCATCAGCAGCCAACAAAATAGTGTAAGTAAATTACCATGGATATTAACAGGAAAATAGTGTAAGTAAATTACCATGGATATCACAGGAGAGTCGAGCAAGATGTCCAACAGTGAGTTAGGAAGCCCCAAGTTTAAATCTCAAATTGTGGATACACTAATCTTAAAGTTTAATGTTTAAGTCAGTGAAGTGGGACTAGAGGTGCTTCCGTGAAGAACTGACATCCTAATTGCATGAGATAATTTTGCAAAAGATGATATGCAGCATCAATTATTGATTGACATTTCAACCAACAACTCTATCACTTAAAACACTTTTAAACATGTTTTATGTGGTATGTATTAATTATACATAAAAATAGATTTCATTGTGACTTTATATGTGTTTATTTTTTTTTTTTATCATATTCATCCTTCTTACCCCCTTCCAATTCCACTGATCTCATCCTTCTTCCCAATGAGTCCCACTTCTTCTCTTGGCTTATTATTATTTATTAATTCCTTTACAACACCTGGGTATTCCTGCCTAATCATTAAAGAAAGATTCAAAGAGAAGTTATAGTTGGGCCAAGAACTAATAGTGTCTGCTACATGGTTATTTTTTTAATTCCATAATAGATTCTTATGTCCTCAAATGCTGAGGGAACACAAAAGTTGTTCCTTATATAGTGACAGAGTTGAGTTAGGGTGGCTGGAAAAATGGTTCAGCAGTTAAGAGCACTTGCTGCTTTTGTAGGGAACCTGAATTCTCGTCTTGGCACTCACAGTGGCCTTTAACTCCAGCTCTGTCTTCCTTTGGTACTATATTCACATGCACATAACTGCACCCATGCACATAACTGCACACATGCACATAACTGCACACATGAACATAAGTTAAAGGAGTAAAAACTGACGTATAAAAGCATTAAAGATTAAGAATTAAGTTGGGGGAGATGTGGTTTGAAGCGAACTCATCCATATCTGATATAGGAAGAGCATGCCACACTTTATTTCCCATGTAGATCTCATATGGAATCTTACAAAATTCAAAGCTTAAATGGTCTGAAAGAGTGTAGGTGTTCTGCACTACTAGAAGCTTCTAGCTGGAGCAGATCACACTGGCAGGAGGCCCAGAGTTTAACTACCAAAGGCATAGACATGTAAGGTTTCCTTTATAGAAAATGAGACTTTGGGATTTTCTGGAAGGCTTCCCAGTGGAGGAAGGGTATCAAGTGACCCACTGAGCTTAAGTATTTTGTTTATATGTTTGGGGATCTTTTCTAGAAATACATATGTTAATTTGATCAAACCAAGGAAAATAATGTGGCCTTTTACAAACCTAACATGAGCACTAATGCAGACTAAGCAGAAGGCACACCACACTGGGAACTCTGCATATCTCACCGTTTCCTGTCCCTATTTGCTTTCAGTTGTTCTTACTTAGAAAAAAGTTTGACTTTTATATTTTGGAAGACTGAAAACTGGCACAGACACCACAATAGTCTACATCCCAGGGTGAGAGTGCAAGCTAGAGATCTTCCAGATTTGCTATATTTTCCCAAAAGGGCATGGGGCTTTCCAACAAATAAATTAACATTTGGGGGATACTTTTGATATTTTTTACCCTTTGAATTGTTATGTTGTATTTTCTGTTATGCCTCCAGCACAAACAATGCTGCTAGCCTAATGGTTTCATTTCTCTCTCTTTCCTTAAGGTTTATAGTTTTTATTTGTGTTTATATGTTTGTATCTGTGTGTTTGTGCCACATGCAGGAAGGTACCTACAGAGGCCAGAAAAGAGTGTTTGATTCCAATGTAACTAAACTGGAGTCCTCTGGAAAAACAGTAAACCACTGAGCCATGTTTCCAACATTGCATTTTCCTTCTTTATACATTTGTTCCATGAAGAAAAATAACTTGTAAAAACATAAAGGATGCAGTAAGAGTAACTCAAGAGGCATCCAGTATATTATTGTTATGACTGTCTTTTTAAAATATATTATATAGTTGATTTCAACCATTAGCAGGGGTCAGACAATAAACTACTGAGGCAGCATATCAATGCTTTTGAGTTATGATGATGTTTTTCTATCAGGGATGTAGCTGGACATTCCACAAGAAGTCAAGAACATGAACGTCATAAAAAAGATTAAAATGGCGGAGGCATAATTATGGAGTGTCATTGATTGCACAGTTAATTTGCAGACTGAGACACAATCCAGTTCTCTGCTGCCAAGTGCAGGAGGCTAGTGTTGAGGAGCACAGGGAGAGATTGTAATTTTCACACAGATTAAACTGATCAGCAATGGAGAGTGGAGCAAATAGAGGGGCCCCCCCATTCAAATGCTAAATTCATCCTCATTTGGTGGGCTTGTGCTCTGGGTCTCTATACTATTCTCCAGCATCATTGATCAAATAAAATTTAAAAACACCCACTAAATGCAGTAGTATTGGTCACAAAACAAATAGAGCAAGACAGTTAGGATGTTATCTCCGGATGACCTTGAATAACTATCTGGTTCTCAGGTTTCTCACCTATAAAATGGGAGACTTGGCTGAGTACTATTCCACACGCGTGATGAATAGGAAACAAATCTGGGGAGCTGGGGAGGGTGAGTGATCAAACTGCTGAGGTTTTGGGCCCACCTAATGCTTGCTGAGTGGGGTACTCAAGGGTAGGACAGGCCTGAGGGCTAAGTCTGGGAAGTCTGTGTTTTTGTTTCATCTTGTCTTTTAAAAATATCTATTTCTATCTGTTATAAAAAATTAAAACTGCTGCAGGACCCCCGGCAGCAGAGACACTGTAGGTTCCCAAGCAGTGGTAGCAGGCCATGTGGCAGCAGGCAGCGGGCCCTGAGAGCAGCCAGTCCCAGGCAGAGATGGCTGCCAGTCCCCGAGCAGTGGCTGCTCCCAGGCAGGGAGACATGTGGCGGGCAGGCGGGAGCCAGAGACATGGATAGGCGAGTAAAGTTAAACGTTTATTAGGGTTATGGAGGGGAAAGGGGGAATGGGAGAAGACAGAGAGAGAGAAGGAGAAAGAGAGGAGACAGAGGAGAGACAGACAGAAGTGGGGGAGGAGGGAAGTGGGGAGAGAGAGACAGAACCTGCCTCTCCCTAGAGGAAGACAGGAAAAAGAGCTCTCAGGCAGGAAGCTGAAGATCAGCCTGCCTCAGCAGATGGGGGAGGGACTGGGCGTGGCTTTTCTCTTAAAGCGCCAGAACCACAACACTATCTTCCTTTTTTTTATGTTTTGTGTTGTTGAGGCAGAGTTGCAGGTAGCTAGGGCTGGACTCAAACTCTCCATCTGAGGATGATCTTGAACTTCTAATCCTCCTGTCTCTACCTCCTGGATGCCAGGATTACTAGTGTGATTCAGCATGCCCTGTTGTTATATGCAGTGTTGGGAATAAAACATTCTTAACAAACCAGCCAAATCCTTAATCTGAAAACATGCTTCAGGAGGCTTCTCAAATGGTGCATCCTCACTCAGTCTTTTCTACCCAGGATGAAGAACCCCAAGGGTAGAAAACACTGAAAATCATCTTTTAAATTTCAGTTTGGCCCACCGATCTTAAGGTTTTCAGGCATCAGCAGGTGGTTACTTAGAAAGAGAGGATGACTGAAAGGGAGGTTCTTTGGATAGCCATGATGGTATCCTTACATTAGGCAGAGTGGAGCAGGGTAAAACACTTTATCTGTTTATATGAATCTTGGTCTGCAGTCATTCAAACACAATTAAAAACAGTAGGGTTTCTCAGTTAACATTTGGTAAGCTCGCAAAAGAGTGTTGTTTTGTTTAGTGCTTTGAACAGCCCATGGGAGCAGAGGCACGCTTGATAAAAGTATTGTCTTAAATCTACAAATGTGAAACCTCTCATGGCTGATGCACCAGAGTTTTAGTTCTGAAGCACTTTGGGCTAAACTCTCTCAGGTAGGGACTCTGCATCCCTTTTTATTCATGCTACTTTATCAAAAGGGTGGTAGTCTTTTCTTGGAAGATATTGTCAGACTTAGAAGTGCTTTTGCATTATTGAGGATTAGAAAGGTGTTTTAGAAGTTTTAGTTTAGGGCAAAATATAGAAACCCCAATAAATAGGAATGACAATCTTGTCACTATTTTCTTACCTTGGCAATTCTTGGTCTACTTAGCCCATATCTATATGTAAGGAGTTTTCCAGACCTGCTGATTTGTATGTCCTTGATAAGTGTTCATTTCTTCTTTATAAAGTGTGTGTGTGTGTGTGTGTGTGTGTGTGTTGTGCACATGTGCCAGTACTCTCAGAAACCAGAAGAGGGAGTTAGACCCTTTGAAATGAAGTTACATGCCATCGTGTGCTCAGCACGGGTCCTCTGCATTAGCAATACACACTCTTAATTGCTGAGCCATCTTTCTAGCCCCTTGCCATACTTCTTACAATTGAGTTGTGTTAGCTTTTGGTACCTGTAACCCATGAATGTGCTTACTGGGCTCCTATGGTGTCCGTGTCTGCCATTCTTGGTCTCAAGGACAGAGTTTGAATACTATGTGTTCCTCTTTCTTAGCCTTTCAATTAGATAGGCTTCTGTTTCCTGGATTGCTAGTAAATGGTTAGCTGAAGAAGATTCCAGTTTCTGCCATTACACACCTGCTGGCACTATCCATTTTTCCTCCCATCCCTATCACTAGCTATGTTTCCAACATTCTTGTTCTGTGTCTGTATGCAAATGAGAATTGTGTATGGGGTTTGTCTTATTCAAGATGTGTCATAGGATGCTGGAGTTAGCACTAGACTATGCTCTCCTCCCAATCTTCACTGTTCAAATGGACTGCTTGGGTCCTTACAGATTCTAATGTAGTGGGTCTGGGAAGCCTTTATAGCAGACTCCTAGTTAGTGTATCCTGCTAATGTATGACCGACTATTCACAGCATTATCCTCGAGGAAATGTCACCTAGAGCCAGGGGTTGAATAGATAGACAAACTGGATAAGTCTTTGTTATACTCGATAGTCTCTGTGTGTTGCGGGGAGGGGAGTGTTCAGTGCCCAGCATGTCTTTTCCCTCCCCTCTCAGTTGTTAGATCAGAACTCTAATCAGAAATTATCAATATTCCCAGGAGACACTGGTCAGAAACTCTGGTATAGGCATCATTATTATGACTCTCTCAACTGAAATGCTTGGACTCTACGGGCTTAACAACTAAGTGGTGCTGCATGATATGGGAAATCTGTGTCTCTGTGCCTCACTTCCCCTCTGTAAAATGACATAATGATATCTATGTTAGGTGTTCACAGGCTTGCCATGAAGATGAACTGGTTAGATATTCATGGAACTCTTAGAACTGCATGCATATCCATGCCTAGTCATCAGTAAATGTTAGCAATATCCTCAACATTTTTCTCTGCGCTGGCCTTTTCTTTTTCTTTTTCTTTTATTCATTCATTCATTCATTTATTTATTTTTGCCTTTTCTTTAAAAGATGTTAATACCATCGACACCCATACTTTGATCAATCAAAGGAAAACACATTTTATATATTTTTGAATTAATGAAATGTGTAGTTAATTTATCTATCCAAATTATGAAGGGAAGAAGAACCCATTAAATACGCATCTTAGCATCCCTTATTGAGTTATCTTAATTGTGATCCAGAATTCAGTGCCTAATTAATTCTACTTAAACTCCATGCGTTCATGGAAATGGGAAGATACAGCATATGTACCTTATTCCCAGCCGAGCAGCAGATGGTCTAACCTCCTCCCTCTGACTCGACAGACTCTGTGATGGTGCTGTGACCCCTACAAACTCTCTTAGATGGGGTATTGTTAGCCAGTTCTTTGAAAATTTAAGGTTTAACTTTTTGAGATAGATTTAATTGATGTTTGCTTTCTTGTCAGGGAAGATGGTTTGGAATTCCATCTAAATTCTCCCTTCCTGCTGTATTGGGGTTAACGTTACCCTGAGATGGTTGGGTAGCTGAAGAAATGTTAAAACATCCTGCTGGATGAAGTGTTCACAACTGTGGGTGTCTGGTCTGTAGTTGCTTTGAAACACAAATCCCTGAGTAGGGAACACGGCAGTGTTAACAGAACCAAGTGTTGATGGAGCCTTGTTCTGTATTAGCTGTAGTGTTACTCTCAAACATGGCTCCAAAGAGTCTATAGCAAATCTGTAACAAGTCATTCAAGTTTCCTAGATGATCTCAGGATTGCATTAGTATAGCTTAACTCTTCTAATGACCTGCCATATAGGAAGCCCTAGGTCTCCTTCTCCAGACAAAACTGAATACCTCCTGCTAGTCCCTGCTTTGTCGCTCAGCTCACCTCTTAAGGCATGGTGCATACATTCCCTCTGGTTGCAATATGCATGCTAATATTTTCTAGATTCACAGGAATACGACTTGATTGCATATGACATATTGCATAGCCCACACCCAATTAAAACCACCTTTATACTTGGCGAGACTTGTTGAAAGACCTTTTTCTGCTATTGTCAGTCAATGCTGGCACCAGATAGCACACAGTTTACTTTAGAGAATACTGTCGAACATGCTATCTGATTTGATTTATCAGCTACATGTCACTACTGATGCTGAATAGAACTTTAAGAATGAATATTCTTCAGACTTTCTGGGTCTCTGAACCAGTGAAGTGTGTAGAGCATAATCAGTTGCATTATGTACTACTGTGTTTAGGGTATATTTGCATAGTGGTAGAATAGCTGGTAACTTGAGGACACAAAGTCTACAGGTATTTATTTATTTTGGTTTTTCGAGACAGGGTTTCTCTGTGGCTTTGGAGCCTGTCCTGGAACTAGCTCTCAGGCTGGTCTCGAACTCACAAAGATCCGCCTGCCTCTGCCTCCCGAGTACTGGGATTAAAGGCGTGCGCCACCACCGCCCGGCTCAGGTATTTATTTATATGGGTATGTAGACAGAATTTAAAATTGTTGAATGAATCCCGCACTTGGTGTTGAAGTCTTGGATAGCAAAACAGGGTGATGTTAGTTTGCCTCAACGGTACTGTCTGTAAGTAGGTACAGCCCGAACTTGAGTGCATTCTCCTGATCTGTTCCTCATTCCAATGCAACATGTTTGTGCTTGCCAGTCTCCGTTGTGTGTGTATGATTTGCATATATACTCAAGTGTATATTGTGGGGGGTCAAAGCGCTATCCACTTTCTTTTGAGACAGGGTCTCTCTTTGACCTTGAACACACTGGAACTTAAAGATGGTTAGCTAATGAACCTTAAGGATCCTGCTGTCTCTACTGCTCCAACATTGGAATACATGTGCTCCTACTCCTGGAATTTTTACATAGGTTTTGGGCATTGAACTCGGGTCTTTATGCTTGTATAACAAGCACTTTACAGGTGGAGCCGTCTCTCCAGCCTTTTACCCTCATTATACTTGAGTGAGTAGAGACCTGAAGGGATTTCCTGTCTTTAAACGACTGAGAAAACATTAGGACTGAAGTATTTACATTCCATAGCTGTTGCCCACAGCACTCCTTCTATCAAAGCATACCTGTGCGGCAATGTTATCATTTCTTTGTTTTATCTTCCCCTTTAATTATGTATGCATATATATATATATATATATATGTATATGTGGGTGGGTATGGGATGTTGTACATATAAGTGCAGTGTCTACAGAGACTGGAAAAGGGACTGAGATACAGGCTTCTGTGAGCAGCCCAATGTGGATGCTTGGAACCAAAACCTGCTCCTCACTGTGAACAGAAAATGTTCTTACCTATTGTGCCACCTCTCCAGGCCCTGTAATTTTATTTCAAAGCATCCTCAGTGTCCAGCTAACTACATTCCAAATGTATTACATGAAATTTCCTTGGTGCTTTTGGTGGTGGGAATCACCTGATCAGCATTTTAAAGATCCAAATAAATATGTTCTGCTTGGATATCACTGGTCCATTGCCCAATCTCATCTGCTGACATTTAGAAGACGTTCCTAACAATATCTTGACTTCCTTGAGCACTTATCTTTCTTTAATGGAATGTTCTGTTTGATATCCTTTTCATTGTCATAGCAAGAGAAAAGCAATTTGCTACTCGGCCAACAAGACCCCTCTTTCACTTATTAAAATGGCTGTAAATCCCCAGCTGGCAAACAGTGTGTGATTGATAGCTTTGTTGTAGAAAGTCACATAAAGGAAGTGTAACTCTTTCCCCTCGCTTCCTGCCAATGATCTCCAACCACGACCTAGAGGGTGCATGCTCTAGGAGGGACTCATCTGGGGTCCATCACTCCGAGGAAAGTGGAAGGACACCCTAGAATAAAGAGCTGTTGGCTCTGCGAAGTGGTGGTGTGGAAAGGAGAAAGCACCTTTGGAACAAAGAGACACTCTGCCCAAGTCCCCATGAAACTGCCAGGAAGGGTGGGGTGCTTCACATTCTCCAGGGTATAGTCAAGTCGTCATTAGTTCCTGACGAGCCAGAGGAGTTAGCCAGGACAGACAGCCCTTCTCAGGTTGATATGACTTTGAAATGGAATGTTAAGAGCAGAATGTTTGGATTAAAGAAAGGAATAATGGAAATCCTCTAGCAATCATTTTGGGTGGTGATGTGTGTGTATGAACATGTGTGTGCAGGTAAACATGTATATGACAAATTATGCCCCTGCATGTGGCTTGCACATGTATGTAGATGCCAGAAAACAAAGTTTCATTCTTCAGGTTTTATATATATATATATATATATATATATATATATAGAGAGAGAGAGAGAGAGAGAGAGAGAGAAGAGAGGCACACAGTCTCAGGTCCTATACATACATACATGCATACATACATATACATACATACATACACACACATATATATATATACACATATATATATATATGTGTGTGTGTGTGTGTGTGTGTACACACACACAGTCTCTCACTGATCTGGAAGCTACCAATCAGTCTTCTAGGTCAGCTGGCCACTGAGCCCCAGGTACCTCCTGTTTTCAATGCCTCTACCTCCTAGGGCTGGGTTTACAAAGTCCATACCCCAATCACTGGCTACTTCAAAAGTGAATTCTGGAGATCAAACTCAGGCCCTTATGTTTGCAAGGCAAATGCTTCACTGCCTGAGTTGTATCTCAGTTCATATCATAATTATTTTGAAGATGTCACATTAATAATAATGATATTAATAGTACTATACAGCTCATTGGTGGATTTTATTGGCACTTTTGTTTGGAGGTCTCCCTGCATACTGTCTTGTATAATTTTTTACAACAGCTTGAATCATTATGTATGATTATCATATGCTATTATCATCTTCATTTTGCAGACAAGGGCATACAGTCTGAGAGGTACGAAGTTCACAATGGTCTCTCATGGTAGAGTCAAGACTTAAACAAGGTTCACTCATTTTCAGAGTCCTTCCTCTAAACCAGTGGTTCTCAACCTTTCTAATGCTGTGACCCTTTAATACAGTTCCTCACACTGTGGTGACCACCAACCACAAAATTATTTTCATGGTTACTTAATAATGGTAATTTTGCTACGGTTATGAATCATAATGTAAAAATCTATGTTTTCTGATGGTCTTAGTCAACCCCTATGAAAAGGTCATTTGCCCTCCCCCCAAAGGAGTCAGTCACAACCTAAGATTGAGAAATGCTGGAGTCTACACCAAAAGTCACAGTCAGTCCCCTGTGAAGAAAAGCACATGTTGATTATAACTCTGGTTAGCTCTTCAGAGCTGACCCACCACTAATGGGTAAAAGCTGGATGTTGGGGTCCTGAATTTACTTGAAATATTTCTAGATTTAAAGTAAGAAAATCCAAGGTTATCTATTTTCCATCTTAAAGAATTCAAAATTTATTCTTCAGACAGCAGTAAGCCTCAGAAGGGCTTTTAAGCACAGTCCTATTGTATTTGGAAACAGTAGAAAATATACGATCATATTGCTACATAATTAGAAGACTATTACACTAGTCTAGGCAACTGGTGACCACTAGACACTGGGCAGATGATGGTGAGGGATCAGCATGCAGAAAATCTGTTCAGAGACACCTAAGAAGTGTGATGAAGGAATTAATGATGTACTCTATTGATACAGATATGGCTGGTGAGGCAAAAGGAAAAGTCAGGAATGTTTCTGGTATTTTAGCTTAAGAGATTCAATGAATGTCTGGTAACACGATTAGCCTAGTTGTGTTACAAAGGTTAGGCTGGCTTGGGGTCATGGAGCAATAATTCCTTCATTATGTGTTAGACTTGCTGGCTTTGAACTGCTTCTGTCATTCCAAGGCAGAGAGATAGACAGTCAGGCCTGGTGACAAAGTCTAGCTCCCCCTCAAGTTGAAGCTATGGAGTAGAGGGAAGCCACAAAACTGTGGAGTGAGAAGGCTGTGGGTACCAAGGACTATTAACAACACAGTAATGTGTATTCCACCCATTTAGCAGGTAGTTTCTGGTGGAGGAGAACCACAAAGAGAAAATTAGATCATCAAACTTCATATTACAAGAGAACATAGTGTTTTTGTTGTTGGCGATGGTGTTTTCTTTTCTTTTCCTTTGAGATCGCATGCTAAATAAAGAAATCCATGTGCAACTCAACACTTCTAGTCTTTGCTTATAAATGGTTCCCAGTGGGTTGGCAACAGTAGAAACCGGTTAAAGGAATTATGATTTAGGTTGGAATTGTGTGTGTGTGTGTGTTTGTGTGCACACACACACGCTAACTGAGCCTTATCCTCAGCCTTAGGTTAGAATCTTTAGACCTCTAATGCTTCACCCCCACCGCCTCCTACTCTTCACCACATTCTTCTGGGAATCAATCTCTCTCATCAAAATCATCACCTGCCAATATTTTTGTGTTCTGAAGAGGTTTTCTGTGTTAATAACAAACCACTCTTGGAGTGTATAAAATATGTTAGAAGGCTTGTTATTACTCTGTAAGAACCCCAAACCATTTCTCTCCCTTTCTAGCTTTTCAAATACTTCTTTTCCACTACCAGTAAAGTGGTTAGGAGCCTGTCTCACATGATTTTCTCCTTCGACTTTTTTGTTATCATGTGACCTTGTACAAGATATCTCAATCTATCTGGCACTCAACTTTCCTTATCTTTTAAATACAGAAACTGTACTATATTTTCTCTGAGGTCCCTTTCAACTCCAAAATTTTGTAATTCCACAATTCAAGTCTTTCACTTAAATGCCATTTAAATATCATTGGTTAGATCACCAAAAGGCTAATAATTGTATAATCAGGGATAGATCAAATACCATTGCAATAAGGGTTCCTCAAAGACTGAAAAACATTCCTTCTTATTATTGACATCAGAAGATTTTTTTTTAACAAGGTCAAAAAAAATTTCATTTTGTTATGAGCTCTAATTAAATTAAATCCTGAGAAATTTAGACTGGAAATCCAGGAGACCTCCGCTCTTTCTCCAACTGGATTTAAAGGCTCAAAGGTAATTGAACTAACAGAACATTCTTCAGGGAATGTACAGATCAGTGAATGATTGTCCTTTTAAAGATGTAGCTTGAAGCCACAACTTAACAGGATAGACTATCTGCTCTGACAAAAAAGGACTTGGTGATGTCACTATTTTGGAACAGGAAACTTTCTTAAGCTACTAATGATAATACTATCTGCGAGGCTGGCCACAATGTGGTTGACATAAGGAGCATATTTTCCAAACAAAAGCAGCTGTCTCCATCACTTTTCTTCGTGGTGATAAAATGCCTTGACGAAAGCAACTTGAGAAAGGACAGGTTTATTTTGGCTCACATTTTACAGGTTAAGTCCTTAAGGGCAGGGAAGGCAGCAGGAACTTAAAGTGTTTAATCACATCTCACCCACAGTCAGGAAGAACTGCGCTATGAATGGTTGTGACCAGCTTGCATTCTTTCTTACTTACAATCCAAGATCCCATGCCACAAAATGGGACTGTCCATAGTGAACGGTTCTCCCCACTTCAAGTAACCCAGTTAAGATAATCCTTCACAGGCATGGCCAGAGGCTCCTTTACCAAGTAATTCTAGATTTCATCAAATTGACAGCTGTGATTAGCCTTTTTTTTTCTCTGTGGCTTTGTAGCCTGTCCTGGAACTAGCTCTTGTAGACCAGGTTGGCCTCGAACTCACAGAGATCTGCCTGCCTCTGCCTCCCCTCTGCCGGGATTAAAGATGTGTGCCACCACTGCCCGACCCACATAGGTTTTTAATGTCACCAGGTTAAGGTAAGGTGAGGTCATAAACACAAAGCTAAAAGGAGGAGCCAGTGACGTGAAGTATGGGTTCAAGCTGGCCAGTGTCTCTGAAGCTGAGGCTCACCAAATCTGACGCCAGGAGACTCTTCCCTTTGCGACTTCATCTCTACATTTGAATAGTTTTGATGACCGAGAAGGCTCCAATTCTGGAATACAGGCTCTCTTACTGTTCAGTGTAGACTTAGTCTGGGTAGAAGGTCCCACTAAGCATATGGAAGCCTCCTTCCTTGATGGCTCTGGTACCTGGGAGTGTCGCCTGCACACTTGACTGGCACCATGATGTTGAACTGTGCTGTGTGTTGTGGCACATGCACCTTCTGTTTATTTCACTGGACTAGGAAAAGGATCCTCAGGGCGAATCCTGTCTCCTGGGCTGTCACTTCGTCCTGCTTCACCCTGGGTGAGTCATCTCTTTGTGGAACTGTGACAGCCATCACCAATATTGAGAACTCAATGTGACAAAAGGACTGTTTTCACAGTTCTCTGTCGAAATAATACAAAAGTTCACCACATCAGGCACGTCATCTTAATCACTGGGGTCAAAAGAACTTCTAGATGTGACAAGTGGCTGCTTCTTTAGTTAGTTTCTTCCCTCTGATTGGCAAGGAGAAGGCGTCAAATCCCCAGCACACTGACGATCCCTTCGCTCTTTCATTTCTTTTGATTTGTGCTAAAATATATATAAAAAGGAAGGCAATGCTCACTTTGAAGTTGAAGGCAAGAACGAGCACTGGCTCAGAGTTTGTAAGTGAGCTGGAAAGTGTTTTTCTCTTGTTTAAGTGTGTTGAGTGCCTACTCTGTCCCTGATCGTGTTCCTTGAATAATCAAAACCCACATCTATCTGGGCTTTTATTACTGTGGATAAACAGGCACTGAAGTAGCCACTGACCACAGCATGGTCAGTACTATGCAAAGAACCAAGCAGTCACCATGACAGCGACTGGTGGTTGATTTGTATAAACATCTAGAAAGATGTCTCTGTGGAGCCGGTGTTATCACTGAGGTCTGTCTGAGAGATGGGAGAGAGGTGCTGCATGAAGGGCAGAGTGTGTGAGCGCTAGACGCACCTAAACTTCATACAAAGATCTTCAAACAACACTGAAGCTGGAATGCATGGCTACAGTTCAGGGATGACAAGGCAGAAGAAGGAAAGGCTCGAGATGGAGGACATGGTTCAGATGGCTCTCACAGCAAAACATGAACAAAGTCTCATAAAGAATTTGGAATTTATTCTAAGTATATTCTAATCATATTGGGCAATCAGCAAAGGGCTTTATCCAATGATTCAATATCTGTGGTTATTATATGGATAAAGGATTTTTATGAAGCAGAATGTAGGAAAGGGGGTTAGCCATAAAGCTACTAACACCTTCTGTGTTTGTCAGTGTCCCATAGGGAAAGAGAATATATGGGATGGGCAGTATATTAAAAGAGAGTTTCTTAGATTGACTTTCACAATTCAATTTGGCCTGGGTAGTTCAATAATGGCTGTCTCACACTAGAGAGGCCAAGAGTCCAGTCATTGCCAAGTCTAGGAGTCTGGAACCCGAATATCTCAACTGTCCTGGTTTGGAACTGATTGCCTGGAGAATTCCTGGGGAGCTGCTACTCTTCCCCCAAAAGCTGGTCCTGATATCAGGCAAAAAATTGTGCAGTAGTAACAGGCACAGGACAGGAGAACTTGCCAGCAAGAGAAAACGCAAGCAGGGAAAAGCAAAGTGTCCTTCTTCCATTTGCCTGCTCTCTGCGTTGCCCCGGAAAGGCACAGTGCATTTTATGCTTCTCATAATTTCATTAAGAAAATACTTTGCAGGAGTGCCCAGTCTCTCTCTCTCTCTTTTTTTTTTTTTTTTTTTTTTTTTGCTGATTTCTGACCTGGTCAAGTTGACAACTGTGACACCTTCTGAAATGAAAGCCCACTGTGTATTAGATCAGGGTAATGATAGTGAGCATGCAAAGAAATAGATAAGATTCATTTTGAGAAAAGATCTAATGTGACAAGTTATATCTAATATGGGTAAAATGAGAGGAAGATCGGATGGAGCGGCATGCTCAGAATTTGGGATTGAACAGAATAAGTGTTTAGTTTGAAGTTCAAGTTTGATGCTCAGAAAGCTCCTGTGTGCAGAATTGGAGCCCCAAGTTGTGGGAGAGACTCTCATCACTCATCACGTGTCTGTGCGCTTGCCCATATATCTGAGCACTGTGAATTATGGTAGTCACATGATCAGCTCCCTGCTGCCACAGTGTCCAGCAGTGCTCCAGGTGGAACAGAGTCACAGTTTCCTTTGTTAACATATATGTGTCACGTTCAAGATGCTTCCTGTGCTTTGCCCTGAGGCTTGTGGGTTAATTTGTTAACACTGCACGGCCTGAGTTATACTCGCTGCTGTAGAAAAGGACATCAGTAAAGGCATTGCTACTAGCAGAATACTATCTAAAATAAGTCCAATTAAGAAGAGAGATTAGACAGAGTAAGAAAGGAGTCCAGTCTAGAGCCTAACATGTATGGGTTGAGGTGAGAAGCACACGGGCCATGAGCATTTAGGAAGCTAAGAGAAGGTAAGACTGGGCTCCTCGCTGTAGAAGTAGTGGGAATTGGAGCAGAAAGAACGTTTCTTCAACATGTACAGGCATCATGATGGCAACTGTTTTCCCCTGACCGTTAGCTGTGAGAAAGTCTGTGCTGTCATTTTTTAGAATTACTCCTGACTGGAGCACAGCAGAGTAAAATTCAGCAAATCCCAGAATCTGAAGATTACTTTTCCTGGCTCTGAATGCAGAAAGATGCAGATGGATTCCACCTGGTGGTCAGTCTAGGTTAGATGCCCCTCTTTGGGTGTTCACTGCATTCTCAGGATGCCTGCAAGGCCTGTATTGCCGAATAAGTGTTTTCTCCGATAGCAATCTCCTCCCGGACATTGCTTGCATTGGTGTCCTGCCACTAAGCAGATTCTGTTTGTATTTGTTCCATGAATGGACAGTGGAGCCTGAATGTAGCAAGGTCGGTTCCCACAGATATACGTGGCCAAGGGGACTTGCTGTTACAATCCCAAGGTGATATATGTTCAACATCACGTGATCACAGGAAGGCTAACTCTCGTTCAGATTCTTCACACATCTTAGTTCACCAACAGGTATTTGCCGAGTGCCTGCTGCGTGTAAAAATATGTGCAAGGGAAGGCAACAGCTCCCCTGGCCTCTAGCCTCAAGGAACTAACAATGCAGCTGAGGGGTGTAGGCTAATTGTTACAAAACCATTAGAGAACAGTGGGAAATTGTATACAGTTAATTGAAAAACACAGAAAATGCCCATCAATGTATCTGGTAAGAGAAGAAATAGATAAAAGTGAAATGAAATCTAGGACAATTTCTTAGAGGAGGGGGAACTTTGAGAATTTGCCAGTGAAGCGTGGAGAAGAACTCGATTGGAGAGCCTCGCTGGGTGTGAGAAGGACAGTTGGGACAGTCCTCCAGAGATTGTGACTAATGGTCTGTGTTGGGAAACAGAAATGAATATGCGTATAAGGTAAGGGACAGCCAGATTCAAAAGTTCCCAAAAGTCAGTAAGGCAATGTCATACTGTCTGTCTGCACCATTATGGCATTTTCACTGAGGCTCTACCAGGCATTGAGTGGTACTGTAAATATGGTGTGTGTGAGGGGTGTGTGTGGGTGGTGTGGGGGCACCTTTTATTCTTCCTTTTAAAATTTTATTTTATCGTGTGTGTGTGTGAGAGAGAGAGAGAGAGAGAGAGAGAGAGAGAGAGAGAGAGAGAGAGGTGCATGTGGCCTATGCACATATGTCTATATAGGTCCTGTAAAGGTGTCAGATCTCTTGGAGCTGGAATTAAAGAAGCCTCTTGACGTTAGTGCAAAGGTCCTCATGATTGAGCAACAAGTGTAACCACGGAGCAACCTCTCCAGCGTGGGTTTATATTTTCGATGGGATGAAAATGGTGAGACGATTATGCAACATAACTAAATTTCAGATCATGTAAGTACGACGGACAGAAGAAAGACCAGATGAGGAGATGCACGGAGATGGCAGACGCTACCTCCAATAAAGAAAAGGCAGAAAGGCTTTTCTGAGAGACTGGTATTTATGAAGGGACGCTTATCAAGTGACAGGATGAAGACAATAGGTTTCTGGAAATCAAAGTGATATGACAGGGAGCCTCAGGGAGAGGACACTAGCATCGAGACTGAGGTAGCTAGTAACAAAGAAAATTCGGATGTTCAGAACCTAAGAAAAATATGTTAGAAATATCCCTGGCACGGGCTTCTTTTTATTTATGTCCTCTGTGCATGGATGTTCTTGTGAGAATAGGTACATGTTTATGTGTATGTGTTCATGTGTGTTTAGGTGTATGTGTAATTACAGAAGTGCAGATGCATACACACAGGTGCATGTGTGTATTCATGTATGTGAGGTACATGTTTATATTCATGTACATATAGGAGGACAGGTACATGTGTTTGCATGTACAGATGTGTTTTCCTGTCTTTCTTGCCTGTAGACAGACCTACTTCCCATCAAATATGCTGATGTCCTTGCAAAACAACAAAATAGAAGGCACAAGTTCTACCCATCTCATCAAAGTTAGACCTAAGTGTATTGCATGGCTTGGTGCCCAGTAGAAGAGGATTCGGGTTGCCAAGTCTTTGGATAATAACAAGTTCCCATCTACATAACACCTGGTCTTTACAGCCCAAGTCATTATGAATGTGGTCCAAGTTGTCACTTTGGGGGTTTTATTATTTCCCCTTTATGCAGAGCTGTTGCTTGTGTCTATGGATGTTGTCTCTCCGTGTTCTCTTGGTTAGGGAAGATCAAGTTTCAGCCTCTCTTGACTTTATGATGTTGTGGAGCAGTACAATAAAAGAAACAGCTGACCTTCAGATTTCTGAGTTAGTAAATAGTATTGGAGGACAAGCCACCCAACAAAGTAAAGGACTGGGATGAGCATGCTCATGGGGTTAGGAGGAGGGGCTTTTAGAATACTGCGTAGAAATGAAGAGTGTACCAAACAGGAAACTTACTGCTAGAGACCTTCTATTCCACACTAGTACATGGCAAGGAAACGGGACTACCACCATGTGAATGACATGAAAAATTAAGGGTTTTTGTTTTGGTTTGATTTTATGGTTTTAAATGCTAAAACAACAAGGTATGAGACCTGTGGAGGGAGAAGCAGAACTGAAAAGATGAATGATGTCTTCCCAATAGCTGTCAAATCCAATTCCCTTTTCATGAAGCCATCATTATCTCTTGCATGAACCACTGCCTTCCCTGTTACACATCTTCTTGGTTTATGTATAGCACCAGGGTGATCTTTTAATGTCTAAATCAGATCATATGACACCAATAGCTAGCACTACCCATTGACTTACAGAGGCTGAGCAGGTCTGCTGTCTGCCTGCCTCTCCCATCTTGCCTGGTGGTCCTCCCCACCATTGTCACTGCACATCAGATACTTCATTCCTTCACTGCTATATGCCAGCTCTTTGAGTCACAGGGTCGTGGCATGTTATCTCCTGTCTCTACCCATCTTGGTGGGTGCCTGACTGTGTAAGAGAGTTTAAGTATGTCTCAGGGGTTGAGTGTGCACACAGCACCAGACTGCCTGTGGTCAGATCCAAGTGCAGCTCCTCTGCCGTGTGACTCAGATGCTCATGTTCTCTATGGATCTGTTGTCAAATGGAGCTGATAACAGGGTGTGCCTCACAGGTGTGGTTGTATAGATTGAATGGCACATGAGAATGACTTAGCTCACTACCTAATTTCTAGGACAGAAAGATTAAATTCCCCATTATCTTCTGTGCCTGAGCCTAAACATCCCATCTCTGAGAAGTTTGCCTCCCTTGCCCCTTTCTTTTCATCCTTCTGCACTCTCCCTTCATAGACAGAACCTCTTTCCTTTCACCTTACAAGGTCATAACCACCTCTAGGCCTGCGTGTTTACTGCTCCTATCAGACAGTAAGCTCCATGAGGGGAAGCCAACTAATTCACCAGATCGTGACTACCTGATGCTGTGCTAGTAGGAACATGCTAGACACACAGCAAATCTATGGATGCACGACTGAGGCTGATGGTTCGGGACTAAGTTTGGGGATGCCAAGGGGTGTTCTGGGAAGACTCTGGCGCCTCAGTGCAGCAGAGCTGGGCCGTGGCCAGTGGAGTTTTGCTGCACTACTTTTCAAGACATTATCTTTAGGTTGTATTTTAAGATGTTGACATATCAAAATCAAATTACTGGACCAAACTCAAAGCTTGCACATCCATGCCAACACTAAATGCTCTTTTTTGGCAGAAAAAAAATGTTCAGTTTTGCCACAGGATCTCGGCCAACCTGGAATTGGACCGAATGAATTGTGTAAATGAGACAATCATGGTCCCTTTTCCTCCTTCCCTCTTCCAGCTCTGCTCCCACAAAGTGACCCAGTGGTGGACTCAACTCACAGCTTCCTTGCATGCGGGTATCCTAGACTCAGCGGGACTGCCTGGGTGCAAGCCTGAGATACCAGCACTTGCATTTCTCACACCTGTTTTAAATTGGGTTTCCTTATCAGCACGCTTTCTCTATCTCTTGTTTAAGTTGCTATTTGCTTATTTTGTTTACAGGATGTTTTTCTCACCTGACCTTGTTATACCGTATGGAAAACACGGTGTAAACATACATACCCAGCAGCAACAGAATGAGCATTGAAACTCCAACAGTGCCTGGCTAGCAAGGGTTACTTTCCTCTGTAGTGCTAGCTAGCTTTGGTTTGCACTAGGGAATGAATCCCAACAGGCCTCCAGCCCTCTCCTCTTCTATTGTTCTATTGTTTCCTCTGCACTTGTTAAAAGGTTGGTGACTGGCACCTTTGCCTTCTGTGTATGGAGGTTACGGGAATTTCTAACCTCCAGCTTATTTTCCACCCCTATTGATCTGTTCCTCACAGATAATGATGCCACCTACTCTCCAGGCTATGTTCCTCCAAATGCTTCCCCTGGTCCTGTGTTTTATAAAATCTGTGTTCCTGTCTAATAGTCTTTCTTGCCTATCTTCCTGCCTAGTTCATCTTGTAAATACTTCTCATCTAACGCACATGTTTTAAGGCCAGTGCTTTTCGAAGGGCCAAGGCAGACCATCTCAGGAAGGAATCGGTATTTCACTAAATCCCATCGGAACATAAACCAGGACTTTGGGGATAGCAGTGGAAAGATGAGGTTAGAAGGAATTTTCGGTGTACATTTTCCTTTTACTAGATTTATGCATTATTGTACAATGTCAGATAAAATTCTGTCATCTTACACTATGACTTTCCTAAAATACTATGGTCAGCATGATGCCTTAAAGGGCAGCGACTGTCCTCAGGCTGACAGGAGAGAGAAGGGTGGTGTTTAATACTCATGGGTCTATTGTATTTAGAACTCACTTGGACTTCATTCTTTCAAATTGTTTTTCTTTTCTTTTAAGAAACAGAAATACAGAAATACAGAGGCTGTGAAGATGGTTCACTATCTGTATCACAAGCATGAGAACCCGAGCTCTGATCCTCAGTACCCACGCACAAAGCTAGGAGCTGTTTGCCTGCAATCAAGCAGCTGGTCAGACAGAAGCAGCTCAGTGGCTAACTCAGTACACAGCTGTATTAGTGAGCCCCTGGTTCAGTGGGAGGCCTTGTCTTTAAGAAAAATAAGGTGGAAAGTGGTAAAGGAGGGGCCTGTTGTTGACCTCTGGCCTCCACATGCATGCTCACACACATGCATTCACACACACAGAATGAAGCCCAGAGCACAGGATATAAGTATTATCTATATTTCTAGATCTGAACACCCAGAGAACAAATAGGAGAAACAGAGGAGGAAAGCTGGATCTTCAAAGGAATTCAAATAATTTTATGAGCATCACCTGTGATTGCTGAGGTCGTGGATGGAATTAGTGAGAAGGAGCCTGATTGTTTAATTTAGAATGCAGGTTCAAATCAAATTGCCAGCCTAAAGCAAAATATACAAGCCAACGCCTCTGAGGTGGGGTGGGTTAAGTACCGAGATATCCATGAATGGCGTACTCTAAAGTCATCTTTGATGGTTCATTCAAGAAAGCTTGGGAAGCCAAGCTTTGTGATTGGAGTGTGTGAGCCTATGACTGGGCCTAAAGATGCAGCATGGATTCTGGGAAGCTTGAAAGCCGGGCAGCAGTGGTGGAACACTTCAGGAAAGCAGACATGTTCATCTCTGACTGTTGTTTCTCAAGTAAAACCCATTGGCTATTGATCTGTATATATATCGAGATTACAATAAAATATAATGGACCCATTTCTCCTTGGCATTGCTTACCCCTTGGGGATAACAAATTGTGTGGTCTTGGGTTTGGGGAGATATTTGGAGATTTGGATGGCAGCTGATGTAATTTTAAGACAATGATCTAGAAAGAGAGGGCATTAGCCCAGATGTGAGCACGGCACTCACCAGGACAACAGCAATTGCTGCTTTCAGTGCTATTACTTCTAGCTTTCAGAACCTGTCCCACAGCAAGCTGCTCACCAAAATATTCACGTTTCCACTTACAATGGCACTTACATTCTTTTGATTTGTTTGTCCCCCTGTGGCAGATCCTAGCTACTCTATCTCTTTAATCTAATTTGTGCTATGACATCAAACTTTATTTTATCATTATTATTTTTGCTTCCTTTTAGACACCCATGGTGTCCCGAGCACTGGATAAAATAAGAAGGATATATTCCCCCACTGTCTCTGTGCTCACACTTTTAAAGAGCTAAGACAAGCAAAATGCCCAATAATTGGCAATAGCTAGTCTTGACTCCCCCCAATCCCCCTTGCTTTTCTCCTTTTGAAGCACCCTCATCTCTCTGAAAAAGCTTAAGAAGTTCTCTGGATCAAAGCTGTCAGAAACCAGGAGGGTTTGGAACAAGTGTCAGAGTAGGCAAAGGACCTTCAGAGCTGAAGCTCCGTTCCTCCCCTGCCTCAGAGCTAGCTGTCTGGGCTGCTTTCCTGCCTGCTTCACCTGGGCGGGCTAGGACTCTCCAGTTCCTCTCTGCCTCTGGCATCCCTACCTAGGTAAACTTCCCACACCACACCGTACCTCCTGCACACTCCCTCTAGGACCAAGAATCTCCTGTATACCACGGGTCCCAGAGCTAAGTCTTCTTCAAGGTATTTGATAGATTTGCGGCAACAGCCTCTAGGGAATCTCATGCCTTAGTACCCCAGTGTGCCTCTCCTACACACCCTGCTGGGATCTTTGTCTTTTTCTGTTGTCAGTGGGAGGAACTCTGAGGCTTGGGAAAGCTTGAGGGGTTGGATCAGTGAGTGCCTGCAGGAAAGTGTGCCAAGAGCAACCCCACCCCTTTCCCTCTTCCTACCCCATCTTTCCTTGGATTTCCTCTGTGCCCACCTTAAGGCTCAGAGTGGTTCCCCGCAGCACTCATCAGGTGCTTATCCCAGTTGTGGCATCTCCCTCATCCAACCAGCACCTGCACCCCTGAAAGCTTTAGAGTTGGGAAAACAGTTGCGTCGAGGGTTGCAGATGAGCCCATGGGGTCGAGGCCAGTTGCACCTCAGGTTGCTTGTTCAGGGGAGCTGGTTGAAGAACCCTGGGGTCTGAAGGGTGCACTAACCCGGAGAAGGGGAGGAGGGACCGGAGGAGAGTTGAGGGAGGAGGAAAAGGGGTGAGGGAGGGGCACCCGGAGCAGCTGCTGCGGGAGGCTAGGCGCAAGGTGGCTCCCCGCGGCCCGGCGCCCCGCGGCTCCCGGGGACGCACCAGGCAGCCAATGGATGCGCAGAGGTGTACAGCAGATGGCGTCCGACTGCGCCGTTCCTTCCTCCTCCTTCTTGTCCTCCTCTTCCTCCAGCTTCAGTGCTGAGCAGCCAGAGTCGCCGCCGGGTTGCCAGACGCTGGAATGGGTGGTCTCCCGACACACACCACCATCTTCACTGGGGAAGCTCGGAGCTTGGCAGCTCCCAGAGGCTGCAGCTGCGGCTCGGGCAAGGCTGGTGAGTGCGGCCGCGCTGTGCCCCAAGCTGGCGGGGACTGATGCCGCGGGTTCTCTGGCTGGTCAGCCGGGATGGAGGCGACAGCTGCCCCGACTAGGGGGGCGCCTTCTGCACAGACTTTCCTAGCCAGACAGCCTCCCTCGTCCCTTCTCCTAGGCAGACGCGGGAACTTGGAACCCAAACCTTGGCTCTAGGCTGCGGGAAGGGTTAGCTGCCAGGGTGCAGCATGCTTGGACCCTCTAAGCCAGAGGGCGGGCGGGAACACCACACGCGACTTGGGTCTCAGGCAACTGGATTGAGAAAGCATGAAGCTCCAGCCTGCTTTGTGGGGGAACCGATGAAGGGAGCCTTCGGGTTCCCTGTCCTGTGTGGGGAGCCTTGGAGCTTTTGGATCCCAGTGCAGGGAGTTCTGTGGGGTTTTTAAACTGATCTACTGAAGGGTCCCCTTTGGGTAGCCCGAACTGTGAAATCTGCGCGTGGGTGCCCAGGGACCATAGAGGATACCTGAGCAAGCCAAGAAGTTTTGCCGGCGTTCTCTGATTTATTAGTGCATAGACAGAAGGCCACACCAACAGTTTTTACATGTCCCTGGTTTTTGTGGGGCGAGGGGAGCCCATAGGTTCTGCATGAAGCCAAATTGCTTTTTGAGGGGAAAACCAGCATGTCAGAGTGGGAGGCAAGGAGGTGGAGAAGCATGCTTGCTCCCACCGCTCCCACCTTGCATCTTGCATGTTCGATATACTATTAAAGTTATTTGAATGGGGAAATGAAACCTCAGCTTTCTGATGTCCCCATACATCGAGTCTTGAAGTTGAAAAGATTGGCGTGAATGTGTGTGTGTGTGTGTGTGTGTGTGTGTGTGTTTTGGGTCTGGAGGCTGTAAGCATTCCCTGGCTCTATTTTCTACACACACACATACACACACACACACACACACACACACACACACGCATTTATAGAGGCAGGCATGCCATCTAATGGTACTTTTTATCTTCTGGAATTCTTAAAGAGTGAACATCCTTTAAGAGCTCTTGTGATTCAATTCTGTCCAGTAAGTGGAGTTCCAGTGATGTTAGGAGACTTTGCACACTGTGTAGAAAGCCACCAGGGTTCCTGGTGCTCTTTTTATTGCTGGGGAGATCTGCTGGTAAAGGGCTACTTCCCACCTTCAGGGGCATTTACTCTCTTGTATGTGGCCTTCTTATAGAAAGCACCTGCCTGATGTTTTCTCAACATATCTTGTTGTGTTCATTATTATCAAAGGGGTAATCCATGCAGGCAGGGGTCACACCAACCAACCTGTGATGTGTGTGTCTGTGCATTGTTTGTACTTGGAGTTTCCTTTGCCAGGCTTTCTTTGGTTTGGATGTCTGAGAGATGTATCAGAAAGCAGTCTGGGATTGCTGGGTAATTGGGAGGAGACGGTCTACATTGAAGGCCCCTGCCCCAACTCTTGACAATTCTCAGTTGAGGCTTTCTGGGAGCCATTTAAGGATTCTACTAACCAAATCAAGAACCCGTCCAGCAGTGAGTCTTTGTGGGTTAAAGGTTATATAAAGTTTCTGTCTTGAGGCTTTCCTTTGATGCACTCCCATTTTTTTAAAACTCAATGCTATTACTAGCAGAAGCCTCCTTTGAAAACTTAATGTGACAAGGTTCCTGTTGTCACTGGGGTAGATGAACAGCAGGAGGCAAAGAGCCCTCCAGATTGGCTTCTACTTTCCCTGGTCATTGGACTTTGCACCTACTTGCTGGAATCTGAGTGCTGGCAACTTTTTCATGCAAACTTTAAGTGGAAAAGCATTATAAAGATTTTTTCTGGTCATGTGACAACTTACACAGATGCTTCTGAAGGATTGTGAGGGTACCTGTTGTCTTAGAAGATGTGGAGAAGCCTCGTGTGTTCTCAGAGACAGGCCCAGAAACACTGAATACCTTCAGACCCTTTAGGGTTCTGCAGGCTTCCCAAGGGCCAAGCAGTGTGACTGCCTCCTGCCAATGGTGGGCTTCCTTGGTCTGTTGTGAGGTTGGAAACATAATGGACTCACATAATATTTACCTCAATAATTAAATTGATACTTGAAAAATGATCTTTGCGATATTTCTTAATCTGGTTCCATTGTTTGTTCATCCAATTTGTTGCTTGTTAAGAACTTGAAAGGCTAGACAGAGAGGAAATAATTACTGACCATAAAAAGCATGTAAACACAGACTGCTGTTTTGAGGACTGGCATTAATAAGTTGATGATTAGATGTGCAATTCTGTTCTCTGCTGAGCTTGCTTTTCAAGAGGAAGAGAAGGGTAAAAGGAAAACAATGCTGGTAGATTGCTCTTCTTCAGAAAGGATGGTGAGAACTTGGTCTACTTGTTGCAAGTCTTATTTCTGAAGGAGTAATTCTTTTTATTATATCTGTAAAATGAAGTTTGTCTTTAAATCATTGACTAAGCAGACAGAGTGAAAAGCTCAGATGGAAGTTAATGGAAGAGGAGTGTCTGAACAAT
The DNA here is from genome assembly GCA_028555095.1 of Dicrostonyx torquatus. NCBI lineage: Eukaryota > Metazoa > Chordata > Mammalia > Rodentia > Cricetidae > Dicrostonyx > Dicrostonyx torquatus. Next base: position 1,183,794 of record JAQHUG010000333.1, on the reverse strand, counting down.
TTTCAGTCTGTCAACCCATTTTAATTGTACTTCAGAAGTTGAAGCTAGAGTAATACAATTCTTTTATAGAAAAAAAAAACTTTCCCATACTGTAATTTTGATGTTCTGCACACCTTTGTAAAGATTAGGCATTAATGTAATAACTTTGATTGGAAGGCTTGAATAGAATGATGGAGAATAGTTGACTGGTCCTATTCAGCTACCAGTCAAAATGACAAATGATACGATATATTAAGTGCATGATTAAGATAAACAGATTAAAGCATTCTAAGCAGTGTCAACTCTACCTGTTGGTGTAGGGAGAAGAGAGCTGCACAGTTAGCAACCAGGCTTCAGAGGCACTCTGAAGGGCGGAGCCTTGAACAACAGAAGGGTGTCACACTATCCAAAACCTCCTGCATGGGCATCATACATTTCTAGAGTTCTGAGTATGATTCTAACGCAAGTCTTCATGTTTTCACAAGGTGGTATTATTTCCCAGTATATAACTTTAAAAGACAGCCATAATCACTCTAGCACCAGGCAGCTTCCTAGCTATACCATGAGTCCTTAATTTAGAGTTCTTAGCGGGATTAATATCTAAGTGATAATTAACACATCAAACCTGTGAATGTGGGGGGACTTTTAGGTCTGACTTAATTCTACAAGTTTACTCTCAGGAGTCTGATTGGAACCTGTGGGTTAGCACATTTCAGATCACTGGCACCCTTGCTCCAACTTAAACAGCTTCACAATTTCTGCTTTTAAACTCATCCGCTGAAATTATTCTGTTGATGTCTTTCCATAGGAAAATAGTCATGGCTAACAAGATGGCCAGTTGTTCCCAATAATCCATTGGCGATTTATTTCAATTTTGTTTTTCATTCTTTGGCAATTTTGCATATGTATACAGAGTTTTTACCCACTATTATGCTCGTTCATTCTTCTATCTCCCCTACTAAGGCCACTCTACTTTGATTTCTTTGTTTTTGAGCCATTGAGTTTAATTGGGGTTGCAGTCCTGAGCGTGGGTCCAGAGTTATTTCAAGGAATGTGCAGAGTGTATCAATGACTGTCCCACTGAAAAAGTGACACTCCCTCTCTCAACACCCACTAATTGCCCATAGTCTCTCAGTGATGAGTAGGGCATTATGTATTAACCACAGCCCATCTCTTATCCACACTGGGATAATGATGGATGCAATCGTATGTGTGTGTTGTGCTGGCAATCACATTTGCAGTGAGCTTCTGAGTGCAATGTCATGGTCCTGTCATGGAGAGACTCCCACAGTTTCCTCAAACTGTGACTCTTGCATCTTTTCAGTCTTCTCTTCTGTGATGTTCCCTGAGACTCAGAAAGGTAATATAGATGTTCTGTTTCCAGCTGGTGCTTTAAAAGGAGCATGCCATAGCTACTAGATCAAGTATTCCATCTGAAGAGGGAAGCAGAGGATTAGTGAAATTCGGTTACTTCTAAGAGTCCACACTAGAGGTGCTGTGCAATACATTTCATGTCGGGAAAAACTTGTGATTGCTGCAAAAGGTGGAGAGTTGAACTCGAACTGAGTTTGTCAAATGAACAATCAAGTCACCTGGTGCATAGAAGAGGCAGTGCATTTCTATGCAACATGTGAATGCCCAACAGAGCTGGATAAAATATAGTGCCCTTTGAAGCATCCAACCATATCAGCTTTTAGTTTTTTCAGTGTTTGCAATTAGATTTTAAAAGAGCAACTTTTGGGTGTGATGTGGATATCTGTAGGATTTTTTTTCCTGTGGGTTATAAAAAGGTCCTCATAAGGGAAAAGTGTAACTCTTGACCTGGAGGAGGGAATCCATGACTGTAGCAATGTTTCCTGTGTCAGCACCAAAAGAGGAGGTCTTTTGCAGTGAGGACTACAATGCTTGCTTTTGATTTTGCCTCTCTAGGCAAATTTTAATTGTGAGCCCTTTGTAATTAAATATGCTGTGACTAAAAATAGAATCCCATGTAACTAACACACAACTAAATTCTTTAACACCTTGACTGTGAAACAGTTCTTTGCTGTGTTCCACTTGTCTGCAAGTGGGCTGGTTGCAGACTGGTGCCCTAGTGTTATGTTAGTGAACAGTCCATTACTTTGGGAAGGATACCAAAATGGAGAAGAATGCCAGTCATGCATGGTTGCCTTGGTCTAGAACTGTAGTTTAGTACTAATGCGTATTTTAATTTTGGGTTCTTTCAGACAGTATTTTTAAAAGCACACCATGTCGTAGGCACCAGTGAAGTGTTTTAATTATAGTAAGGCCAAAGCTTGCAGTAATGTCTTTTTGAGTTTGCTTCTGGATGCTCCTCTATTGATTTCTATCTTTTGTGCTTATGTTAGGCATATTTGGGGTGATTTGGCCACTGTGATTGATACAGTCTTACAGGATATAGAAATATCAAAGTATTTCTGCACTCATCAGTAAGTGGGTCCAGTGAAGGTCCCTTGTGGACTCTACTACACTCGTGTCCTGTAGGTGGCTCTCCTAACTTTCCTTAGATGGTACTGATTCAGGTACTAGGAGCATCATCACCTTTGGACTATTGCATCTTTTGGTTGATTTGTACCTGAGTGCTAAGAGCTGTAATGTTTTAATATTATCTTTGTATTTTTTTTTAGCCATGACAAGGACAAGAATAAATGCAACCATTGGCACTGTATGCAGTTGAATTTAAAATCTGTTTGCATTTATATTGTAGTGTTTTCCCTATAACATTTATATCTATTTAAACAAGTGAGTATTGATTGCCTCAAGGTATCAAAACCCCTTTCAGCTGAGTTATCAATTCATATAAAGCCACTGTGCTTTCAACTTGATTTGTTTCTCTAAAGAAACAAAGAATGCTTAGACAGAAAACATGCAGTAAGAATACTTGTAGGCAGGGCAGAGGCAAATTTCTAATCAAGGACATCTGCTGCAGGCATGGACCATCTTCCCACCACTGTTTCAGACCCTTATCCAAATCATGTATACAGGAGGAGTTTGATGAAATTTCTTTTCTTTCAGGTAAAAGGTGGTTATTTTTCCCTGCTTCTTTCATTTCTAGTCTTTAGAATTAGACTAAATTTATTTCATATTGACTTCCATTCATTTTGAAACTTTGTTTTACACAAAATATCACATTATTTAAGCTATAGTGTTTCCTGACCACACATAGAAAGGTAAAATGTTGATATCCTCAGATTCTTTGAGGAAAATTCTTTAATATTTTCTTTAGTATTCCTTTTTATCTTTTAAAAATTCATTTATTGTTTTGTGTGAATATGTATATATGAAAAATAGATAGAAGATAGTTGAGAGAGATAGACAATAGACAGATAGAAACATGATAGATGATATATATATATATATATATATATATATAGATAGATAGATAGATGATAGATTTCACCTACTACGCCATTTTTTCTGGCCCTTCTGGATTTCTTGCAACTAAACTTAAACACTGTTAGATGGTCTCTGAAAAGTAGACAAGCATTGTATAGAAACTAACACACTCTAGATCCTACATCAATTTGAACTCCTGCCCATGCTTAACTTCCTGTCACCTGCCCTTTTCTATCAGGACACCCACAAGACTCACACCTACTTCTTGCCACCTCAGTTCTCAGCAGTTATCCAAATTCTACCCATGAGTGAAAACCCAATTTTAATTATGTTTTCACCGACATTTCTCTGATTAGGCTAGCTCATAAAGTTCTTTCTCTGCCCAAACAACTCAGGGGGTAAAATCTAATTTTATTGTTTGATTAAATCTGTTTCCTCATTTGCATCTATTGGTGGAGTTCTGATGGCAGAGGATTTGCATGGGAAAGTGCAGCCATTTCTACTGGGAATTCTGGAAAACATTGGCGAGGAGAAAGTGACAGAGGCCTGGGTGGCAATAGCCATTGGAGGACGTATCAAGAGAGGGCCCAACAATACACAGGTTGGCAAAGGCAGCAGCTGCCAATTATCAGTGACTCTGATATGCTGTGCATCAGATTGGGAGCATGAGAACCACTGCATCTAAACCTATCAACTGCTATTTCAAAGCAGGAAATATTTTCAGTATCATTTTTCATATTAGGATGCTGGGACTGGGGGAGCTTCAGCCTTTTTTTTTTTTTTATTAAATCATCACCTTTCCTGGGGAATCAAGAAAAAGAAAACCACACACACACACACACACACACACACACACACACACACACAACACACAAAAAAAACCCATCTGTTCCTCCAAGATAGGGCATTGGCACAATTGACTAAGGAAACAGTTCTACTCAAGTCTACCTCAGTGAACCAGTTAGTTTATCAAGGCTACTTTCAGGTGGATGGGTACCTTAATGATAGTTGTATCCCTCTAAGGTCCACTCCATCATAGGTGAAGTCAAATGCAAGCTGCATACCTGGAGCTTCTCAAATGACTTGGCGGCAGTTTGGCAGGTAGAGCAACTGTTTTATATATAACCTCGGGGAAGGGCCCTTGTGGGTCTTGTAAGTTTTAGGAACTTCCAGAGATGTGTGAGTTTTGTTGACTTCCTGAGCATTATAAATTTTCTCTAAGTCCTGAATCTTAAATTACCTCCCTGGGGGGGCATGAGGAGGGGAGTGGAGAATGGTGTCAGCTCCTGGGGGATGGCTACACAATAAGCACCTTGTCTAAGGCCAAAGGGTTTACAGAAACCTCAAAGTCAGGACTTGATTTTATTTTAGTCAGCTTCCCGAAGAACCATTACCAGTTTCAGGAAACCCCACCACATTTGTGTTCCCTTTCATCAATGACTAATTAAGACAGAATGCTTTGACCAGCTGTGTGGAACCATGGCTTTGAAAATAGCGTGGAAAAGGAAAGGGAGTGACAAGTCTCCAGATGTACATGAGAGCAAAGGGCAGCAACCTTGGTCGTTCCTGGGATTGAATTGGAAGAGTTACACTTTCTGCATCATATGTACCTACTGAAGCTGTCTGTCGTCCTAGGAGATAGCTCCACTGAGAAGGTTATTGTTATTGTGTTAAGGAATGTGTGAGAAATTATAATGTGGTTTTTATTTTTAAAAATATTTTATCATTTATTTGTGTGTGTGTGTATATGTCTCCCTGCATGTGTATGCAAGTCTCTGCAAAGGCCAAAAGAAAGCACCTGAGGCCCTGGATCTGGAGTTATACTCTACTGTGAGCCGCCGTATTTAAAATCTAGGAACTGAACTCTGATCTTCTGCAAGAGCAGCAAGCTCTCTTAACCGCTAAGCCCATCTCTACAGCCCAAACTTATGCTTTTCAACAATTTCTATTAGACTTGCAAAATGGTCCATAGGTAGAAGTGACTGCTGCAAAAGTCTGGCAACCTGGGTTTGGTTCTCAGAGCCCACAATGATTGGCAAGCACTTATTGGTGAAAGTCATCCTCTGACCTCCACACGCATGCTGTGCAGAGCATATGTGCACCTCCATTCATCCACAACCCCCCACATTAAAAGAAATAATAAAATAAAAATTATTTAAAAATTGAAAATGATCTCTTCCTTGAAAAGATCTTATGGGGCCAGCAGTAGGTTTTTAGACATGGAGTTCTCTGGGGCTGTATAATAAACCCATGCCCCATACTGATGTCTCTTAACATTTTGCACAGAATTATAGCAATTGGAATATGACCAGTTTCCCTCTTTGCTTCTGACAGAATCATATATAAAGAAGTGCAAAAGAGTTGGAGTTGCAAAGAGATTTTTTTACTCATTCCAGGAGTGAACATTTTCATATTCAGAGATGTCTGAAAATATGATAGGCTGTCTCAAGGAAATGTGAGTTCCCGCCTTCGTGAATATTCAAGCACATGATAAACAACTGTATTACAGAGCAGTATACTGAGAAGGGGCTTGCACTGATGGTGTTCTGTGCACACGCTATGTTCCAGATGCTGCTCCACACAGATTAGGTTAAGAAATCCTCCTTGAAAACTTTTGAGGGGCTTGGAGGAAGGATCCACTGCTGAAGCTCTTGTCTCAGAGCATGAGAATATCTGAGTTCAAATCTCTAGAACCTAGGGAAAAAATACCTTATGTGGCGATGTGTGCTTATAATCCCACGTTAGGTGGAGACAGGAAGATCCCTGGTGTTGAGTCAGTGATTTCTAGGCCAGCAAAAGCCCCTGCCTCACGAGAGTGGGGGATAAGGAGAAGGAGAGAGAGGGAGGAAGGAGGAAAGAGGAAGGAGGGAAACAGACGGACGGACAAGGTTTCACTATGTAGCCCTGACTAGCAAGTTACTCTAGATGTACACTAGGCTGGCCTCAAACTCACAGAAATCTGTCTGCCTCTGTCTCCCAAGCACTAAGATTAAATGTGTTCACCACCACCACATCCAAATAGTATTATTATTACTATGATTATTATTGAGATACAGAAATAGTAAATTGATTGATCCAGCTCCCGATCTATCCGCAGCCTGACTCTAGGACAGTTCTCACAACAGAAATAGATGGTGAGACAAGAGTACAGCACATGAATTCACTCTTACATTTCCTCATAGTCCTATTAAAGAATTTAAACGATACATGAAATTAACTTTAATATTAGTGAAATATTTTATTAAACCTGTATATCTATGCTTCTCATTTAAATATGTGTGGGTTATAGGAAAGTTATTCATGACATGCTATAGATCTTTGATGTGATATGTCTAAACATCCCAACTGTATTTTACTCTTGCAAGCATAACTCTATTCAAATGAGCACTGATTGCTTGTAGCTGTGCATAGCTGGTGGCCACCATGTTGGGGACCTAGACCCCACACTCACAACAACCCCTATCTTCCATCTGCTTTTGACTACCAGATTGGCATCTAAATCATATACCCCAGTCTCTACATATGTTTATCAAGTTTACCCTTAAATGTCAGTGTCTTGGAGGAGACTTAGAAATTAGAGAGTTCACCCAATCTGTAAAGTGCTTGAGGGACTATGTGAGTTCAGATCTCTAGCATCCTTGGAAAATGTCCAAGCTTTGTGTACATAGCCATAACATTAGTGCTGATGGACGCAGGGACAGGGGGATACCGGGAGTACACTGGCAAGACAGATTTGCTCAATGAATGAATCCAGTGAGAGACTCTATCTCAAAAATAAGCTAATTGAGAAAGACATCTGACATGTTACATGAACACATACACCGTGCACATACACATATTCACACAAGAACCCTTCTATACTGTCTCTTAGTGACACATTGAATTCCTCAACTTGCAAAATGGGAAGATTTCTCTGTTTCTCTTCTGTAAAAGGCTAAATACAACATGCCTTGCATTGGTGAAGCTGAACTATATTTGTCTGGCTTCCAGTTGACAAGTATTCATGCACATGGCAAAGTCACCAAATCACCTTGTCCTCTGTTTCCTAGTTCATCCATCCCCATTTCTCTCATCTTTTTCGTTTTCCATTTTCTAGAGTGTGTGTTTAGCTGACCATATAGGGAGCAGACTTTGTCCGTACCCTTCCACTGACAGGGAGCATGTGAAAATAACCGATAGACTGTAAGATGAGCCGAACTGATGGCCCAGCGCACACCTTTTGGTCTTCACTTGGTCCTCTTTTCCTACATCCTCGTTATGATGACTGCAGCCAGAAGTGACATGCAACCCACCAGAGTGATATTGCTGGTCAAATTCTAGTAATTGTTTGGTAGGATTGATTCATTTCCTGACAGGTTGCATTTTTCTCAGAGAGCTGAAGGGCTTTGTTCAAGTTGAATTTCTGACAGGAACCGGCCCTCTGGACTGTGACATCATTCAGTTGAAAAATCAGAGTTTGGCTGTCCTCTCATTGTGAGGAACATATACGGATTCTCGTGTTCTCTGTGTGACTGCAACATCTCCTGAACTGAATACGCTAGTGTGAAATTTCAATAATCTCATGTCATTTTTTGGTGGGACACACTTCACCGGTAGCTTAAACCGAATAGTAGCTCCTTAAAAGAAGAAGTTGAGAAAAAGCTTCTGCTAGAGAGTTCTAAAAGAGTTCCTTGAGGAGAGACACTTTCTATAATGTGCCATCTAATAGCATATGCGTTCTTATTAGATATTGTATTTGGAGCACAGAGGTGGTAGACTTGAAGCATCCTACCTGTGGACAGAGTATTTCCCAGTGAAACTCTTATTTTAGGCTTTTCATGAAAAAGAAAAACTAAGCAATTTGCGCCTAGTGACACAAGCTAGTGTGAGGTGTGTTTGTAAGCTGTATGAATACACTCAAAGGTGACTTGACGGATACCTGCTGTGCCCATAGCATGAAGTGGGTAAAAGCAAGTGTAAAGAACACAGTCTCAGTATCTAGAAATTTCCTGGAGAGGAGATATATTCTTCTTCTTTCCTTGGCAAATTGAATCACATTTTCAAATACCGCTTGCCTCTCCTTGTTTCTATGCTCATCCACCTGTGGGAAGCAGTGGGTAAGAGTGTCTGTTGCTTTTACAGAGGACCTGGGTTCCGACTCCAGCACTCATGCCAGGTAGCTCACAACTGCCTGTAACTCTAGCTTCCTGAGGTCTGACTCCCTCTTCTGGCCACTGTGTGTATCTACTTCTCTGACTTGCTCAACTCTTTTGACTTCATATAGTGACTTCTAACAAATCAACTGGACCAAAATATGACTGTAGTCTGCTAAAGGAAGGAAGACAGTGGGGACCTTTTGCAACATGGAGGTTTCATTCCCATGTGAGCTGAGTTATGAACACATTCATAATTAAAAGCCCGTACTAAAAGTAAAGAACCTTTTCACCCCGTTATACTTTATAATCCTAAAACATATGCAGGATCAAACCCCATTCAAAACTTGTCTAAAGGTACCTATTGAGGATGTAGTTCAGTGGTATATCACTTGCCAAGAATTTGTGTCTACTTGGGTTTGACTCCCAATGGTATGTGTTTGTGTGTGCATGCATGTGTGCACACATACACACAGTGTGTTTCCATTTGTATGTGTGAGGAGGGCAGAGTCTACTGAAGAACATAGGGCTAAAGAATACCTGGCCAACTGCGTAGTATCCGTGAGCAAAAGGAATCAGTGAGAACTTGTGGGGTGGTGCCAACTGTAGAGCTGGCTGTGGAATGTGCCATTGGTGTGTAGATCTCAGTCAATAGACTGAGACAATGCTAGTCCATTGGGTTCCCCAAGGAAAGTTGAGAGTGAGTCCTTCTGCACAGCTTGTCTACGGTATCATGCACTAATTTTCCGCAACTGAAGTGTACGGTGATACCCCACAATTTACTGGGGACTTAAGTAATTTTCATGGAGTTTTGTAGACATACATGGAAAAAAGAAAAGAATGCTTCAGAGGAAAAGTTGCATGTATGGGCTTTATCAATGAGGAGAGCTTGTACATAGAGGAACATGATTGGGTCCCCACCAATCTATTGTTTTGTCATAATTTTCGCAACTGTTTTTTATCCTGACGTTAGATCATACACATTATTCTTTAACCCTGATGGCTGCCACTCCTCTTCCCTTCGAAATCACAGTGCTTATAACATTTTGAAGGTGATGACATGCAAAACTTCTTTAGGACTTTTTAGAAACACTGACACTGCTATAGGCTCATCCTTGTTCACTGGTCTACAAAAATCAGCACAGCTTTCCACTCCCAAACTCTGTGGTTTGTAAGCTCGTGGTGTTCACAGTCTAAATGAAATGAGTCCCTAATCCTTATAATCTAAGGTAAACAGTTTTGTCTTAGTGTTTGCCAGTGTGTGGAAGGGATGGAATTATCCATTGATTTGGCAATACATTTGGCAAGCATGCATGTTTGGTAAATTGTGACAAGATGAAAGCATCTGAAATAGCAAGGCAGCCATTCAGCCCTAACCACTGAGAGCTGGAATGCTCAAATAGTATGAAATCATTTATGCCATGAAGCCATTTGGGAATGCAAATATGAGAATAGAATGTATGAGGGTGTGTGTGCGTGGGCACACACACACACACACACACATGCACATCTGAATGACAGGGACACAAATTTAGGAAATAAAGATAGACAAAAATCAGTCCTAGCTTTTGGTATCAGATGTATACACAAAGGTGTTTTATTGAAACCAATGGAAGAAATGTCTAGAAGGAGTGGAGAGAAAGAAAGCATACTTCTGCAGAGACGAAACCGATTGCCAAGGTTGGAGAAACTTCTGTAGCCCCATCAGGGTGTGTGTTTTATACAATTAAGAGAAACTTTACAGATAGAGATGTGTTTGCTACTTATCTGCTGCTGTGATAGGATACCTGACCGAAAAGAAATCTAGGGAGAACGATTTATTTTGGATCACTGTCCTAGAGGGGAGATGCAGTCCATCACGGTTGGGAATGCATGACAGCAAGAACATGGTGATTACATTTCATCCAGACACATGGCAGACGAGAAGCATCGTGATTATATTCACCCTGACACAGGACGGGGAGGGAGGGAGAGAGAGAGAGACAGAGAGAGAGAGAGAGAGAGAGAGAGAGAGAGAGAGAGAGAGAGAGAGAGAGAGAGAAGACTGGAAGTGTGGCAAGCCTCAAACAACCTCAAAGCCCTCCTCCAGTTACATACTTCCTCCAGCAAAGCCATACCTCCTCAAAATTCCATAAGCTCTCCAAACAGCAGACGAAAACTTTTCAAATCCATGAGCCCATAAGGGACATTTCTCTTTCAAACCCCAACAAAAAGCCAAAAGAAATGGCAGAAAATGAAACACTGGGCAACATAGTGAATGTAAAGTGCTTTGCCTGTATGGACAGAAATTCTTCCACAGAGCAGGCAGGCTAGAGTCTTTCCTGTACGGAACAGGGGCTTTTATCCTTGTCAGTTACAGTTTCATGTCTTGTATTCTTTTCAAATTCTACCTTCTGCAACTAGCACGTCAGTATCTCCATTTTTAAACACACATGGAAAGTTACCTGGTCTGGTCTGGAGTACAGATCTTGCCAAAGTCACAAACTCATTCTCAGTTGTCAAACTCAGTGGATGTTTTTCAGTCAGTATTTAAGATGAAGATGGATACAGACATTTAAAGACCCTGAAAAGGTGACTCAGTGGTGTTGTTCTGGCCACGTAAACATGAGGACCTGAGCTCCATCCCCAGACACCACAATAAAGCTGAGTGTGGCAATGCACACCCGCAGACCCAGGGCTGGAAAGATGGAGATGAGAGAGTCCTGGGGCCTTGTTGGTTAGCCAATCTGGTTGACATGGTGAGCTCCACGTTAGCATGGGACACTGTCTCAAAAATGAAGTTAAAGAATGATTAAGGCCAGGCGGTGGTGGCGCACGCCTTTAATCCCACCACTCGGGAGGCAAAGGCAGGCGGATCTTCGTGAGTTCGAGACCAGCTTAGTCTACAAGAGCTAGTTCCAGCGCAGGCTCCAAAGCCACAGAGAAACCCTGTCTCGAAAAAAACCAAAAAAAAAAAAAAAGGAATGATTAAGAAAGACAGTTAGCAACAACTTCTGTTCTCCATATATAAACACACACAACAAGTACAGGCAAACCCATACACACACACATGCATACATACACACAGACTCTCTCTCTCACACACACACACACACAAATCTTACTGCACCAAAGGAGCCAAGTATGTGCTGGCAAAGTCCTTATTATCCTCCCATTTTGAATTTCTATTCTAAAGCTGCCAACATAAGTACTGAAGAGTCAGACAAGAAGAGTGAGTAATTTTGCACTGTGTAAACTGGAAGAGAATGAAATGCAGCACACGTTGCCAGCAAAAGAATAGCTGGAAACTCGTGTTGAAGGTGGCATGTACTGTACTGCCTTCTCTGATTGTGTAAGATGTCAGCTCAATTTTGATTTATTAACAAACTAGCAATGCTTATGGTGTTCAGCTGTTTAACTATGTAGGGAAGGTGCTGCTAGGACACAGCTGTGGTCCTCTTCCAAGAGGACACTGCAACCAGCAAGCTAAAGGGGTGGGGACTTAAAGAAGTGTAACAGTGAGCATGCTCTCTGACACGGGCGCTCTTGGAGCCTCTAGTGTTGAATGGTCTGGAGCGTGAAAGGTATACTCGTAAAATATTGTGGTCAGTGGTATTGCCAATAAAATCTCTCTCCAAGAGCATCTGAAATCCTCCCTGAACAGTTCTCTGTTTATTTGGTGGTATCGTTTTCACGTCGCTGGGTCCATTTGCTTCTTTTACCTTGCTTTGATGCTCAAAATTCACCACTATCTTCTTGCTATTCAAACTATGCCTCAAAGTCCAGCGCTCCGGGATCTCTTTCGTCCAGTTTCTTCTATTACTTTCCCTTGTGCTGACCTGGGGCATCCCCACTTGGCACAGAAACTGTGTGTTTCTCCTTCCTGTGGCTCAGGACAGGCATTGGCATCTTGTCTACCTGCCTCTGTCTCCTTCCCCCATCTTAGAAGAGGAAGCAGGATGCCCACATTACTTACTCCCTGTCAAACAGACTGACTCTGGCTGCCTCGATGGTCAGTCCATTCTAACGCTTTTGCATTCTGTACAGAAATTCACACCTAAGACAAGACCAGCTGGGGATTGGCAGTTACGTGAGGAATGTTTTGATGTGCCTATAGCATGCCTTAAAAGAATCTCTATTCACTGTCTAATAACTGCTGCTGGGATTTCTCAATGGAGTTTTAGATCTGTGTTTCACACCCTGGGTTTATTTTAGACTTACTCAGCTCCCTCTTCTTTCCTTTTCCTTTCCTCTCCTTCCCTGTCCTCTCTTCTCTTACCTTTCCCTCATCTCTCTTGTCCCTCTTTCTTTTTCTTTCTTTTTTTCTCTTTAACTTTCTTTCTGTGTAGCCAAGACTGACCTGGAACTCACGACCTTCCTGCCTCAGCTTCCTGGTGTGAAGATGCAGGCATATGTTCCCATGCTTTGTTCCAGAATTATTTTCTGTCATCCTTTTGCTTTAGTCAGAAACTGTCAGTTTAAGGAAATTAAAGAGTTAGGAGTGATTGAAGAAGAGAAACGCTGAATCAGTTCTTTTAAAAGAGAAAACACACAGCAAAGACATTGTAACTGCTAGGAGCAGGCATTTATTGAGCACCTTCCCTGAGCCCTGATGTCACCTCTAAGGTAAGGGAGGACTCTGAAGGCTTAGATGCTCTGCCTGGAGATTTATATGGAGAAAAAACAAGAACACATCAGCTCATTTTTGAAAAGAAACCCGGGACATCAAAACCATTTCCAAAGTACCCTTCAAATCCAACAAGTCAAGCAAAACCACACTTAATGGTACACTTGTTTTCATCAGAGTTGGCATTAAGTAAAATTTATAGCACATTCAAGTTTACATTATAGTTTTATTGTGTGCTACGCGCACGCTTGAGGACACGGAATTCCCATTGTGTGATTTCTACATTATTATTGTTTCTTTTGGGGGACACTTATATTTCATTAAGTAGGTACCAGAGTTTCCTGGAAATCTGTTTGTTTTGTGATATGTTACTCAATGTGTGTATCATGTGTATTTTTCTTAATGACAAGTCCTCAATCAAAAAAGCAACTCCTAATTATAATTTATAATATTTTACCTCTGGAAAATATTTAATTTACTGCTTGTATTTATTTATGGGGCGTACACATGCGTACACACCATGTCATGTTTATGGGTTTCTGAGAAAACATTCGTGATATTGAGTTTACTCCTTTTACCATATGGCTCCTGAGATCAAAGTCATATTATCAGTTAAAGCAGAAAGTGATGTCACTCATTGAGTCACATCAGAGGGCCTCATAATCCAGTGTATGATCCAATATTTAGAGTATAAAAACTATGTATTTGCTGATGAATGGCATCAATACAAATCTTATTCTAGTATAAATGTCCTGGTCTCACTGCAGACCAAAAGACTTGCATTGGATTTGGACTCTGAACACATTGTACAAATACTAGGAACTAATTTAAGCACCTAAGTGAAGTGCACTAGTATAAGAAAAGGAATCTCAGAGACTCCACTGAATATACCCTAATCTCTTTTTGATAACTTAGAGTACCTGAAGGAAGCTGGAGCATTCCCAGACAGGAAGAAAATCAATTACTGTTGAATAAGACTATAAATTCTGTTATTTAAGTTTTCCGGGATTGCAGGCATACAATAGATGGCTTCTTACTATACCAGGAACGAAAAATTAGACCCATTCAGTCAACAGGAGATTTATAGAAGAAAGCAAACAGACTAGTTATCCGTGCGATGAGACTGATTCTATGGAATTGATGTCCAGCTTGCTAATAAGGCCACGTGTTTAGAATACAACAGCAATTATAGAAGATAAAGGGGGCCTGGTCTGAATCTTGGAAAAATAGTGTCAAGGGCAGAATTGAAGGAGTGGGTTATTAAAGGATGTGAATTACCAACGTGAGTACTGTGTGTTTCTGTCTGTCTGTTTCTGCCTTGTCCTTATATTTCAAGTGGTTATGGTAGTTGTCAGGTGGGACAACTATTTTCTGTACTCCCATGAGGAGAAATTGTGTGTCCTCATGAGACAGAAGAGAGAGCCCACTCCCACAAGCATTTCAAACAAGGATATTAAACAAGTCACAACCTGAACACATTTCTTTGGGCTTCATTTACCAAAATTTCTGCTTGAGGATCAAGTTTCAACCACACAGTTATTTAGAAGGAACAAAAACGTTCAATGCATAGCAGTTTCAGTGCGTTTAGCTATTATAATAGCATACCCCTGTGTGTGTGTCCTAGCCTGCAGTGTGTACATGTGCACATTATAACAACATACCCATGTGTGTGTGTCCTAGCCTGCAGTGTGTACATGTGCATATTATAACAACATACCCTTGTGTGTGTCCTAGCCTGCAGTGTGTACATGTGTATATAAATATGGTATAAATGTGAATAATGTAGAAGGAGAGCAAGAGAAAGTAAAAGTGGCTGTGAGTGGTGCACACCATTAATTCCAAAACCAGAGAGGCAGAGGCAGGTAGATCTCTGTGAGGTCACAGTCAGCCTGGTCTTCCGAACAAATTTCAGAACACCTCGGGCTACGGAGAAGCCCTGTCTGGAAAAGCAAGCAAACAAACAACAAAACTAAACAAGTACCCCAAAAAGAAAGAAAACGAAAAAAGAAAAGCCTCATGAAATGTGTGGGTGTAAAAGCAACAATTAAAAATGACTACTGGGGCTGAGAGCATAGCTCAGTTTGCTTGCGTAGCATGCCTGAAGCCCCAGGTTTGATCCTAGCACTGAATAAACCAGTCATATTGGTGTATGCCCATATTCCCAGCACATGGGAGGTGGGTGTTTAAGATTCTTTTCAACTACATACTAACTTCAAGAATATTCTTGTGAGAATTTTTTCTCAAAAATTAAGCCAATTAAAAATAAAATCAATGTATGATTTCTTATTAAATGACTTAAAATATACCTGTGTCACAGGATTAATAGCTTAAATGTTACAAGTAGCTGAAAAATGTCTCTATAGTGAACATGTATAGACCTTTTCTCTTGGCAGCATTCCCTAAACAATGCAGAATGATGACTCAGCATGTTGCCTTTCCATTGTTATTCTAGTTAGCTTTAACTTACTCATCAACTTGACACAGCCCAGAGTCATCTGAGAGGAAAGCCTTGAGTGAAGGGTTGCCTAGACTAGACGGATGTGTAGACATGCCTTTGAGGAATTGTCATGATTGATGAAGATGCTTCAGCATCCAGCCCATGTTGATGGCACTATCTCTGGGCAGGTGGGCTAGCTAAGCTGTGTAAGAAAGCTAGCTAAGCACGATCCTGCGAGAGCCATCGAGCAGTATTCCTCCATGGTTTCTGCCTTCAGTTTCCTCCTTGATTCTTGCCTTGACTTCCATCAGTTATGGACTGTGACCTGGAATGAAAGCCAAAGAAACCTCTCCCTCCCCTAAACTTCTTTTGGTTAGAGTGTTATATCACAGCAACGAAAGGAAACTACATCAGTTTCACTATGTATTAGAAACTACATCAGTTTCACTATGTATTGGACAACATCTTGAGACACATCGTATAGAGTGGTGATATATATGGTTTATATATCAAACACTAAATCATTTTATGTTAAGTAATTGAGCTGTGATGGATATCAAAATCTTCAAGGTCTTGGGATTAGTCTCCCATTCATATAGACGGATGACTGTATTTAGCTAATCTTATCAGTTTCCTTGGTGACCTATTCAGTGTACAGCTCCCTCCTGATAGTTCTTGTTGGCCTCTGTCTTCTGCTGGTGCTTGGCTGCACACAGCCTCTGCCCTCTATTTCAGCCCTCAGACCTTCTCCCTCATAACGCCATTGTCTCTATGTTTTCTTAAAAGATTTATTTATTATGTATACGACATTCTGTCTCTATGTACGCCCACATTCCAGAAAAGGGCACCAAATCTCATTACAGATGGTTGTAAGCCACCATGTGGGTGCTGGGAATTGAACTCAGGACCTCTGGAAGAGTAGTTAGTGCTCTTAACCACTTAGCCATCTCTCCAGGCCCATATCTATGTTTTCCAGGTGCTTCACATGGCCTTCCTCCAGTACCCCATCTCTTTGCCCTGTTCTTGTCATCCATGTCCTTGTCACCCATGGTCCCTGCCTCTCTTCTCTTATGGAAGAATAACCACTACCTTCTCATTCAAAGAATAGTCTGTTTTGCTTTAATGTATTACCTTCATGATTCCAGAGCTTATTAACGAGAATTCTCAAGGTTTATCATAAAAGTAGGTAACCTCTCCACCCCAAAATAAATAAATTCACCACTAATTGGCAAGATAAAATGTAAAAATCTAATACAAGGTTCTGTGGGTATATCTTAGCTAATAGAATGCATGAAGCCCTGGGCAAATCTCCACCTAAACCAAACATGGCGATATACATCTATGATCCTAGCAGGGGAGGTGGAGGCAGAAGACGTGAAGATTATCCTGGGCTACAAAAGAAATTTGAGGACAGCCTGGGATACATGAGCCTTGTTTCAAAAAAAAAAGAATCAAGCAAACTGAAAATGAAGCTAACATGAATTACATAATGTGTAGTTATAATGGTTAAAACGTGGCTAAGTATGTCAGTGAACACAGTGCTCTCCCTTAGTGAAGCTCACTTATAGAAATGTGGGTCAGAAAGGCAGCTATTAAGGGGTATGGGGAATTATGTGTGGTAGAATTGTAGAAGTTGTAACACCTACCTGGTGTGGCTCAAGGTAGCCCAGTCTGAATGTGCTTGCTCCTTGTATGTATTCTGTGGGACTCATGTCCTCATAGTGCTCCTCAGAGATGAAACTGCTCACTAACCAATACAGAATAGTGCTTTATTAACTTGTCCTGTTTTATGTATCTAACAAGTTCTCAAAACAAGTATAATGGAAGAGCTGCCTGTACCCTGCTATGGCTGTATGCTAACTTTTTTTTGGCTTTCCGTGAGCGGCCTTTTCTCCAATTCAATAGATGCTGCAGGCAGAGTGGGTTCTGTCTCACTCATCCGTGTAGTCCCATCATCTGTTGCTTCGCCTGGTTAATGCTGGCATTTTAATGAAGAATTCCTGGGTCTCTCTGTCTGTCCACTTCTCTTGTATTTTTGCAGGCCCTGGTGCCTGTCATTTGTCCTGCAAGTAAAAGGCAAATGGCTGATTTTGGTAGCTAGAGCAAGACCTTGGGATTGCCTCTTCATGCATTCTCTGCATGGTTCCTGTATCTGGAAGAACTGTGTTGAGGAGACTGCTTGCCTGCTCCGTGGAGGGCTTTAAGACAGGCATTTCTTTGAAGGATGATTTTGAGAATTGAAAGGGAAACAGAAAATGATGTAAGAACTCAGAGATTATCTATTGAAGACATTTGCTGCCCTACTAAGTGCAGAAGGACTTATGCAGAGGTCAGTATTCCTGGGGTTTGGGAATGGAGGTAGCAAGGGGGCACTTGGAACCATAAAGAAGTCAGCTCTCTCTCTCTCTCTGTGTGTGTGTGTGTATGTATGTATGTATGTATATATGTACATATATGCTAAAAGAGACAATGATGGGGGACATGTGGACTGGATCACTCGTATCAGAGCTCTGTCCCATGACCTTGTCCTTATCCCCTGTTCTCTTCTCCAGGGGCAAACTGGAGTATAGAAAACTATACTACTCATGATCCCCTGCCAATTGGCTTTCAGTTTAGTTCTTGCAGTGGCAAAGTCTGCTAGAAGAAATTAATGTTATATCCCTAGCATTTTCATAAATATATATTTACATATATATGTATATATATGGAAAGATAGACAGGAGAGACAGGCACAGAAAGAGAGAGATAGAGAAAGAGAGAGAGAGAAGGACACAGAAGAGAGGGAGAGAGAGAGAGAGTTAACTGGAAGCCAGTAGGCAGGGGATCATGAGTAGTATAGTTTTCTAGAATCTGCCTTCTGCCTTTGTCCCTGCAGAAGAGAGCAGGAGATGAGGCCAAGGTCATAGGACAGGGCTCTGGTGCGAGTGATTCAGTCCACATGCCCCACTATCATTGTCTCTTTTAACCAGTTAGTCAATGAATGACCACATGCTGCTTATGGGGCTCTGCGAATGGCCTCTCTATCAGTTCCCTATGGTGCATGGCAGCTAGAACTGTAACTAGAGTTTCCTTGAGAGAACCGACGGAGTATAAATTATTTATGGTGAAAGTGTTAGATGCAGGCTTAAAAGACCCAGAGAAGCAGAGGGCTGCAATGTGCGTTACAGTTTGCTAAGTGGAGCATCACCAGCGCCACTCCACAAGACGCTGCGTGGCACCACAGACCTTCACTCTAGCTTGCTTTCCTTGCACTTTACAGAAAATAACGTCATTCAGAAATCATACTTCCAGTAGCATGCTAAACTTCTCTGTAGGGCAAAACCAAAGTAATCAAATAGAGGTTTTAGAAATAACAGTTTTTAGCTCAGATACCCTGTGAGACCCATAACCATCTTCCTACCCAGACTGCCTTTTTGTTCCCTTCAATGCCTGTGTTAGTACCATAGTTTCTATATTGCTGAAATGGCTGACACAGTTTTTTTAAATATAAGATATTAAAGGGCTTAGGTCATTGAAAAGACAATATTTATTTCTTAGACTCCTGTGTTGGTTGGTATTAGGTCACCTTGACAAAACATAGACGTAACTGGGAAGAGGGAAACTTAATTGAGAAAATGGCTCTGTAAGATTTGCCTCTAGGTAAGTCTGTGGGGGCACTATTTTAATTAATAATTGATGTGAGAGGACCCAGCCTACTATGGGTGGAGCCACACTAGACCGGAAGTCCTGGGTTGTATGAATCAGCTTTCCTCTATGGCCCCTCTGCCTCAGTCCTTGTCTCCCTGTCCCCATCTTGAGTTCCTATACTGACTTCCCTCAGTGATGGACTGCTGCCTGAGAGGTGTAGGCCGAAATAGACCCTTTCCTCCCCAGTTGCTTTTGGTCATGGTGTTTATCACTGCAATAGAGCACCTATTTAATGTAGCTTCATTTTTTGTTTTGGTGTTGTGTAAAATATGTGAAAGGAAGAAAAATCTAAAACAATAACAGCCTCCAAGTATTTGAGAAATTGATTCTTGAGTAAATATTATGATATTATGAATTGCAAATTATTTTTAATAAACATACCTTAATAATTTAATAAATATATACTATCAATATATCTTATTTAGTAAATATATCTGAAATATTGTCTTTTATATCTGGCAGTACTTAGTTATGGATTTGACGGACATTTTATGCAAGTTATTTTTTATTCATAGCGTGTAAAGTTGTCGTGGTAATGAAATATTTGTTAATGTTCCCTATTGGTAGTGCTATGGAGTCCAATTCACAGGCAAGTTACAGTCACATCTGGCTCTGAGCAGGCATAAAATATGGCAGATACAGTATTTTTAAGCCACACATCTAAGAGGCTGAGTGTTGCAAGGATATTGACCAATGGTAACCACAGCATACAGAGGGAACTCCATCAGCTGAGCCAGTGTATTTCTTATTAGTTCTTTCCCCTTGTGTGGCAATCACGGTTTCCACCAAGCCCAAGTGCAGCCGGTGTGATCTGCATCAGTGGAAGCTCAGCTCCACCACGCCTCCTAGTCTATCCTGTCAGTCTAGATTTTCTGGGGCTTGGGAGATCACTCAGTGGGTAAAGTGCTGGCTGCACAAGCATGATAGCCTGAATTCAATCCCCAGTACCGGGATGGCAGAGGTAGAGGGTCCTGGGGACTTGCTGGTCTAGACAAGTTGTGTGCTCTAGGGTCAGTGAAAGACCTTGTCTCAAAATCTCAAAAAGTAAGGTGAGGAGCAATCGTGGTCACATAATCTTGACCTCTTGACTTCATGTGCATATATATATATAATATATGCACATGCATATATATATAATTATTATTCATAGTGAAAGTGTTAAATGTAGGCTTATAAGACCCAAAGAAACAGAGGGCTACACACACATGCACACACACACACAGATATATATAGTGTATACATACATACATACAAAATGTAGATATATAAAGACCCAGATAGTTTCTCTACCTCTCTTCTCTGGATGACAGCTACTGTGAGTCTAACCCTCAGGAGTCTGCCATGGTTCCAGATGGAAGCCCCTAGGGTATATTTGCTGACATTGGGTATTGTCAAGTCATCTTAATTTTAACTCTGACTTCAGTAGAACACAAAGTTTCGACCTGTGGTGTCTTTACCGGCTCACCCTTTCTTCCTAGGGAGGCCTTTCCAAGCTTCTGCCTGCCTCATGTGTCACTTTCTAACCTTGCCCCAGCTCCCTCAGCTGTGCAGAAAGCTTCGTGAGTCAGGCTAGTCTCTGCCCCGCCGCTGCTGCCATGGCTGTCCTGCCCTTGTCTCTGACTGCAAGGGCCCAGTGATATGTAGGGATAGGGGCCACTATCCCTATTTGAATTCCCCAGAAGGAGGATGGATGAGGCTCTGGGAAGTCCAGTTGTTCCCATCACTCCTTGCTTAGAAACCCAGGCTGCCCTGAGTTAAAATGCCAGTTTATAAACTGACTAACCAAATGGAAGAGTTCTGTTTTCAGATTCTCCTGAGTCTCCTTGGGATAGAATCGTTTCAGCAGAGGGTCTTGGGTTTGGGGCTAAAGAGCTTAAGGTCTCAGACAAGAATTTTTTTTTTAAAAAAAAAATTGGACGATGGCATCTCAGCGTTTCACAAACCTTACTGTGTATCTCCTAGGAGTCTGCTTTTTTATCCCTCAAAGGGGAATTAAAACACTCAGCTTGTATAGTTTTTTTTATTAGGTTTCAATATGATAGATTAGCCCAGTGACCAGTCAGAAAGTATAGTGCGTTCCCCTCCATGAGTTCCTGCTCTCTCATAGCCTAGAAACCCCAAAATGGAACTGGAATAGATACACTGGACCTAATGAAATCAGAAGACCAACTCAAGGCTGTAATTCAAAGTATTAGCCTTACAATCATGCTGAGGCAAAGCCATTAAATAGCTGTCTGGGGTTATTACAGAGGCTGCATATATGCACTGTAAAATGTTAGACCATGCTGACAAGCAGAAATGAGAGCGCGTGTGGTTCAGTGTGCAGAAGTCACCAGTGTCAACCTCAGTGCACATCTAGCTTGATCTAGTTTTTAAATTTTATTTCAAAATATTTATTTAGTTTTTGTTGTATGTACATGTCTGTGTGTGGGTTTGTGCACATGTGTGCAGGTGCTCAGGGAGGTTTACAAGAGGATGTCAGATCTGCAGCTGGAGATAACAGGGAGTTGTGAGCTGCCATGTGGATGCTGGGAATTGAACCTAGGTCCTCTGCAAGAGCATCCAGTACTCTTATCCTCTGAGATGTCTCTCCAGCTCCTCGATCGCTCTCTCTCTCTCTCTCTTCAACCCTCTCTCTCCATACCTCTCTTTCTCCCCCCTCTCTTATCTGTAGCCATATATGCTTCTATAGTTTCTTTCCAAATGGCATAAACCATTTTGTACCAAAGAATATATAAACATTTCCAGTTGTTCCCCAAATATCTTTCACTGTCACTTATCCCAACTAGCTTCCAGAAGAGAACCACATATTACTTCCAATTCTTGTGCTACTTATTTCCTTTAATTAACAGCTGCTTATTTCTAAAATGCTGTTGGTCTGTTGAACAGTCCTGTCCAGCTATCCTGCCTGGATTCCTTTTACCTTATACATGCTTGTGTATACATGTATGTGTTCATGTGTGTGCATGTATACATATGTGTGGTACATTTGCACGTGTGTATGCATATGTATGGGCATAGACATGTGTGGGCGCAGTTGCACATGTGTGTGCATATCTGTGTTCATACATAATGTATGTACGTGTGTGTAGGTGCATGTGTGTTCATATGCGTGCATGAGTACATGTGGGGGTGTATTTGTACATATGTGTGCATGTAGTGGAGGGCAGAGCACAACCTCGGGTTATTCTTCAGGTACCATTGAGCTTGTCTTTTTAAAAAAAAATTAGTCCTTTGAGAATTCCATGTGATCTGTTTGATCATATCCACTCCCTCCCTTGTCTCTTCCCAGATGTACCTTCCCTTTCCTGCATACCTGACTTTGTTTCTTGAGACTGTTTTTCTCCACGTTTACATAGGACTCACAAAGTAGGAGAGGCTGGCTGGCCAGTGAACCCAGGGACTCACCTGACTTCACCTCTCCCGTGGGATTAAAACACACTTTATCATGTTTGGCCTTTAAGCATAGCTTTTGAAGATCAAACTGGGGTCCTCTGGTTGTATGGAAGAAGCTCCTGGACTCTGGTGTCCCCAGGATGACACACAAGCTTTCTTGTGTACAGTTAATGACTGCATCAGTGTGAGCGCCTACACTTCCCTTGTCTGCTTACATTTTCCTCTTCTGCCTAGAATGTCACAGTGTCACATACATTAAAATCCTCTGGCCAACCATTGCCTAATGGTGTTAGAGCCCACCAAAATGGGCAAAGCTAGCCAGAATTGACAGTGGTAGTTAAATACACAGTGGGGCAAACTCGGACATGCTGTGCTGTAGAAGGGGGTCTGTCTCAGCTGTCTGGTTATTTAAGGAGGTGTCCAGATTTTAGAAGAATTGTCTTTGTGCTCAGTGCCACAAAGAATTGCCTGAAATATAAAAAACTGAGCATAAAATTGTGAGAAATATTAGAGTGATTTTTTAAAATTAAAAATAGATTCTCCTTTCGCACAATACATCCCGACCACAATTTCTGCTCTCTCCACTCACTTCTTTCCCCTGCACCTTCTCTCTCCCCCAGATCCACTCCCCTTCCATTTCCCTTCAGAAGAGAGCAGGCTTCAGAGAGACAGCAACCAAACATGACAAAACAAGATATAACAGCACAAGGTACAAATCCTCATCTTGAGCCTGGACAAGGCAACCCAGTAAAATGAAGAGTTCCAAAAAGAATAGACAAAAAAGTCAGAGACACAGCAGAGACAAACACTCCCACTGTTAGTAGTCCCACAAAACACCAAGCTAACAACCATAACATATATGAAGAGGACCTGAAACAGACCCAGGCAGGCCTGGTGCTTGCTGCTTCAGTCTCTGTAAGCCTGTATGAGCCCTGCTTAGTTGATTGAGTGGGACCTGAATCAGTTAAGTGCTCCTGGCGTCCTCCATTCTGCAGGCGTCCTCCATTCCCTCTGACTTCTAAAATATTTTTGCCCCCTTTCCTTGGGGTTCACTGATCTCTGAGGGGAGGGACCCAGATGAAGATCTCCAATTTAGACTGTTTTGCATAATGTCTGACTGCAGGCCAATACACCAGCTTCTATTTGCTGCTGGAGGAATCCACCCTGATGACAACTGGACAAAGCAGCGATTTATGAGTACAGCAGAGTATCATTAGGAATCATTTCATTGATTTCATTTTCAACAGTCCTGTTTGGTTCTACCCTAGGGCTCTGGGCCATCCAGGCAGTGTCAGGTACAGGCTCCCTCTCATGGCATGAACCTCAAGTCAAACCAACACTGGTCAGTCTCTCCCACAAGTTCTGTACTGCCATTGCCCAGGCTCATCTTATAGGCTGGGCAGGTTGTAGGTGGAGGGTTTTGTGGCTGGGTTGGGGTCCAGTTTTGTCTTCCCATAACCTGTAGAGTACCTTTGCACCCCAAAGAGACTAGAATGTAACACACACTACTTTGGGAGTTTTTGTGTAGGATGGCTATGCGGGGGCAACTTTTGGCAATGAAGAAATTCATAACCCTCTGTTATTAAAAATGCATAGCATCCCCAAAGAGAAATTCAGGGAGCTTTAAAAATCATGTAAGATGACTTTTTCTTCAAAGAGAACCTTGGGTTACAGTATTTTCCTCTCGATAGCCCTATGGCCTACTTTTGATTAAGTTCAAGTGTTTTTCAGCCCTGACTGTTTTTTAAATATATGTTTCATATAATATATCATGTATTTATATATATTCTCTTTTCAAGTTTCTTTTCTGTTTTCCTGGGGGAAATTACCCTGTGCTCTTGCACAGTGACTGTTTCTGAGGTTGCTGGTGGGATTGGATGGTCCTGGATTCTTCAATAGTTTTCATTTCTGTCTTTGTTTGGAAGAAGTGATTGTGTAAGATGCGTTCAGTGTCTTTCTGTCTTCCTATGTGCCCTGGAGATTAATCCATAATATTCTTTGATAAGTATAAAGACTTGTGATATTATGTTTTGTATGATTGTTATTGTCTTTCTATTTTATTTGTTGCATTATTAGAAATGTCTTGCCTTTTATCTAGGCATCTTCCAAATGTAATATGGCCATGAAGCTTGTTTTGAACAACAAAACAGAGGAGGTAATTACAGGTGATCTTTCCAAACAGAATTTAAGAGCCATGTGGGAATATGGTCACTGTTTTCTCATATCCCCAAAGTGGCAAAGATGTACCCAGCACTTTGTGACATGATATTGTCGTCCACAAATTTCATGCTGGAGAACTGCCTGGTAGAGTTACAGAAAATCTGCAAGAATATTTCCTAATGTCTAAGTATGTTTACAGTTTTGTGCTGGTGTTCATACCTATTCTGGGTTGTCACACCCCTCAGGTCATGAGTTGGACACATGAATCAGAGGTTTATCTTTTACCTCGGCTCTCAGGTCTGCGATGAAGATTTATATCATGTGAGCAATGAACGTTGTGCTTGACAGCCACTATGCTTTTGGTCTGGTTGTGCCATGATTTAAACTAAACTGACGGACACAGAGAAGAATGGAGAGTGAAGCTCTAAGAGACAGCTGTGCAAAGGTTGATGAGGGTGCAACTGAGAAATTTAAGTTGGCGACACTTCTGTTTTGCATCATCAACTTGAAGGCACATGAATTTATATTTCAGCTTTGGAATTATGAAGCTGCCAGAAAAGAATGGGCACAGACTTAACATGTGAGCCAGGTGTATCACTCCAGATCATTTCCCTGAAGGATTCCAATTAAACACACACAGAGATCCTTGTATATCCATGTTTACTGTAGCACAATACAAACTATACACTATACAAATTAAGTTATGGAAACAACCTAGGTGTCTGTCAACAGAGAAATGAATAAAGAAAATGTGGCATACATTCACAATGGTATGTTTTTCAGTCACGAAAAAGAACAAAGTCATGTTGTTTAGAGAAAAATGCATGCACCTGGAGATGATGACATTAAGTGAATTAAACCAGCCTCGGAAACACTAATGGGTTTTCTCTCATTTGTGGGTCCTGATATCATGGAAACGCAGTGTCCTATCTGCACTGATGACAGGAAGGTAGAAGTGAGCAAGTCTGGAGAAGAGAGGGGACTAGTGGGAAAGGGAAAAGAGGAACGTGGGGGATATTTGTGGAAATATTTTCATGAAAGCAGCCCATGCCACCAAGCTTACTGACCTGCTAGAAGGAGAGAGCCAACTCCCAAATACACATAAATAAATAGAAGTAATAAAACCCCACTATTATTACAAAATGAGTGATGTTCCCACTGGAGATTGCATACAAACCTAACCCGGGTCCAGTTGTTGACTAGCAGGATAGAGACGTGTACTGACTGCAGCCAGAGTCCACTTAGATGTTAATGGTAGCTGTCTGACAGAACAATTAACTGAAGACGAGTTGGGACTTTCTAATTATTTTTCTTTTGGGTATGCAATTTGAGTTAGTTATTCAAATTACAATGTCACAGTGTGAAATAACACAATCTGTTGCTTTTATAGTCACACAAATTAATTTTTAAATGAAATATAAATGTCAGATGATATATGTCTTATTTACCTTCGGGGGGAAAAATCCCATCTATTGATATACATTTTTTTTTCATAGAACAAACCATGCCTGGAATAAACTGTGTAAGCTATCAGTTAGAGGAGAAGTCATTCTCCCCTCAATTCTAATTAATTTCTCAGAAGTGTGGCTGGATAAATACTCTAGCTGAAGTGTATACCTTAATTATGAACCTCAGGCCTCTTAAGCTTCCGGCCTTAGAGTCAGCATTTGAACTCACACAGCATGCCCCGAGTTAGCCATCTTACCTACCCAGGAGTTACAGATCATCCTGTGACATAAGGAGAATTACTCTGAAAATAAGAGTGGGGAACATGTCCACTCTTACCTCATTCAGTAGCATGAAGCTGGTCTTTTAAACAATGGCCTTTCCCAGGATCCTTTTCGCTGTATTGGGAACTTCCAGAGGGAAAAAGTCTTTCCTTTCTCTTTCTTCTCTCTCTCTCTCTGCTGTTGTTAAGCCAATCAAGAAAAGCAGCTGAGGGTCTATAACTCATAATTGAAATTTAGCTTTAAAGTAACTTCATTAGCATGCGTTTGATTAGGAGGTATGTGTTTATTAAATGAAATGACCTCTGGATTTGCATATCCAGGACAAAATTAGGTTCTTGGAGGTATAATGATATTTAAAGTCACTTTTTAAAGGAATATTATTGCCAAGATTGAATAATTAAAATTATAACCATTTGGTTTTTAAAGTTTTTAAAATTGCCTCCAGGTCATTTCTTTTTATACTTTAGTCTTCAGCAAAAGGCACTTTTCCTCCCACAATGTTTTTGAATTGAAATAGAATTATGTCACTTTTCCCCTCCCTTTCCTCCCTCAAGCCCCTCCCAGCTACTCTTTCTCCAAGCCTTTCCAAGCCTCACCCCTCAATAGGTATGTGTACGTGTGTGTGTATGTGTGTGTATGTATGTGTGTATGTGTGTGTGTGTACACACAGTGCCTGCTGAATCTATTTTTTGGTGGTGGTATATATCACTTGTTTTTTTTAACACACTCAAAGATGAATTTGCAATTTTTTTCTCTGATAATGCTGATAAGTCCTTTCCAGCTGATAAGACCAGCTCACTAGGCATCTACTGTGTATTGATCAAATGCCTAGTTGGTGGCTTAAAGATCCAAACACTTGTCCTGTGTCACTAAGAGGCTTGCAATCCACCAAGAGGACAGGAGGAAAGCAGGCAATGTGTAGCTCATCTGTGACACGTGAGAGCAGCAGAACTGCCAGCACCTAAATCCTACAGCTCCCACCTCCAAGGGAAGGAAGGAGGTGGTTCATTCTGGAAGCAAATATGAGTGCTCATGGCTGGAGAACTTAGACTCAGGTTACTCCCAATACCATGTTCCTATAACAGTGCCCTGGCCTTTTTTTTTTATAGGAACAGAACAAAGACAGTTATAAATCAAGACACTTTCTAATACATTGCTGGAAACACCATGTAGATAGATGGGTTGCAGTGAAGTGGGAAATCCCTGCTATTCACTTCAGATGCTGTGTGATGGCATTTCTAGTGTTGGGCTGGCGGGAATTAGGGATCAGTGTGTACATTCCACAAAGGACTTTACCTGATAGTCCCGGGGATGTCAGGTTAGACACAGAGGTGAGTGACTACCAGCTAACTAGGGGACCAAAGATGTCTAAGGTCATGGAGCTCTGGGCTCACAGCATTCCTACCTCTCTCACCCACAGTTCTAACCAGTAGACCTTTGATGTGGGATGCCCCTCTGTATGCTATGAATATGCTTTATTATTATTGGTTAATAAAGAAGCTGCTTTGGCCTATTGCAGGACAGAATGTAGCTAGGCTGGAAGAGATACATAGAGAAAGTAGGCAGATTCTGGGAGATGCCATATAGCTGCTGAAGGAGAAGACCCGGAAACTTTCCAGGAAGCCACAGCCTGGTGGCAACATAACAGATTAATAGAAATGGGTTAATTCAATATGTAAGAGCTAACTAAAAATACACCCGAGTCATTGGCTGAACAGTGTTGTTATTGATACAGTCTCTGTGTGACTCTCCCAGTCTGGGTGGTAGGGAAATGAATGAGCAGTCTCCGACTACAGACTATCCTTGAAGAGTCTTTACATGGGTGCTGCTGTGGGAAGGAAACATAAACTTGCAAGCACAAGAGTAATTAACTTTCTTATGAGTAATTAGGAATGATACATATAATAAGAAAGTGGATTTTATTTCCATGATTGACTTTTGTGTATAAACCAATGAAGTTATGATGGACACCATTACAATTTCTAAAGGATAGGTTAGAGAGTAAAGAAAGTGGTTGGTTTTTCCTTGTCCCTTGAACAAGAATCCCTGGGTTGTAAGTGGTAACAAGAACGGGGTCCTCTGAATATATCTCATGGTCTTTTAACCCCAGATTTATGACTGATCCTAATGTCTTGGGGAAGGTGTTTGTGTTCATGGCCTTGCCCAAAGCTAAGTTCACCTTCAGATCTAACTTCTTGAGGCTTACTAATACCCAGGACTTTCTCCTAGCATGAGTTATACATTCAATTAGCCAAGGGTTTCATTGAGTACTTTGATAAATTATATTTTCCTATAAATAACAAACACCATTGATTGAATGGAGGGATGAGTGGAGGATGAAAAAAAAGTAGAGGAAATGACCTTTTAATTTATTATCTCAAATATTTTAAAGTAGTATCTTACCACATATATTGAACTAGATATTATTAAAAAGATTCAAGCTTCAAATCTATAACAAATCACAGTTTTCATAGAAGTTAAAGCAAAATTCTGCTTTCTTTATGAAGCTTTTATCAATAATTTAAGTTATAGCAATCTCCACTTTTATTACAAATATCTATAATGTGAACACTTTCTGTACGTGATAGAACTTTGTATTACATATGGCCCCTATTCTAGTTTTCTATTGTCTATGTTAAAACTTTTTCTCCCTGCAAAGATTCAAGTCCTTACAGGTTTCAAGGACTGTAGTTTACCTTCATTTCCACCGTGATAGTTAGCATATTGACAGCAGTAAAAATATTACTTTGGGCTTCTAGGTTCCTGTTGTATAATGTATCTACTGAAGCCCAAATCTACCCCAGTGCATTTCAAAGAAAAACACAGAGGGATAAAGGGAACAAAATCCTGTCACAACAAGAGACCTAGGACACTGCACAGTTCAGGTTACTTCTAATCTGTAGAATGCTCAAGCCTCCTGGAGAAACTTAGAGGAGGCAGAGGAGAAAGTGGAGGAGGGGATGATAAGAGACATAGAAGGCTCACACTAGGACCAGTAGTGCAAACTGAGGTGATTAACACTGTGTATCCACTCTACTAGGTCTAGAATCTCCTAGAAGACAAATCTCTGCTCATGCTTGTGAGGAAAGTTTGGATTGGGTTAACTGAGAACTAAAGAGACTCCCTTGCTATTCTTGGCACCTGTGCTGATCCTGAATAAAAAGGATAAAGGGAGCTGAGCACCAGCATCCATCTCTCTCTCTGCTTCCTTACTGTGGATGCATTGTGACCAGCTGCCTCATACCCAGTTGCCATATTTTTTCAAACATTAGTCATATTAACCCCTTCCTTCCTTAAGTTGCCTTTGTCAGGTATTTTATCATAGGAAGAAGTCACTAATGCCCCTGTGTTGGCAGTCTAAGGGAGTGTAAACATAGTGTGCTCACTGGCTGGCATTTGTTTGATGCTTAAAAGTTCTGCCTATGTGAGGGCTATGATTTGGCGATCTTGGGCAGGAATGGCCTTGGTTTGACTCAGAAGTAACATGCTGTGATAAACATTTGAGAACTTGGTGATAATGGGAAAGAAATAAGAAAAGAGGCATGTTAAGGATCCTACAAGCTAGGAGAAAAATGAGGACAGATGATTTAACAACTCCTAAAACTCCCCATCCACCTCTGAAACCAAACAGAATCTAGTATAGTTGGCCATGGTTATTGAGAGTGGCCCTTGGATAAGGAACCTAGCAAGATGATGGCTGTGCAGCTGTCTTTCCAATCCACTTTGAGTTTAGTTGCATCAAAACAGCAGGCTTTTAACTATGGCAGCCTTATTGAGATAAAATCCTCGAAGGATACAATATACTCATATAAACTATAAAAACAGGGCTGAGAGACAGCACAGTGGATAAAGTGATTGCCTTGCAAGCATGGGGATTGGAGTTTAGATCCCCACAACCCACACTGATGCCTGCTGGATATGGTGTCTCTTGTAATTCTGTCCCTTTGAAGGCAGAGGAGGATAGATGTTTTGAAATAGGCTGGCTAGCCTGACTAGCAATATTGCTAAGTCCAGGTTCGAGTGAGAGAAGCTGTGTTAATATGAACAGAATGGTTGGGGAAGACTTGACGGCAGCTTTGGATCTCTTCCCACATATGAGGCTGCACATGCATGTGCCCCCACACATGGAAGCAATCATGTACACATGAACACATATTACACAATAGACATATCCAATAAGCCCTGTAAAAGTCAGTCATCTTAGGATATCCACAAAATAGTGTGGCTATCAGCACAATGTCAATTTTATTAACTTATGAAGGAATCCCAGTCATCCCCTGGACCCCCAGACCTCCTTCTTAGGTAACCATCATCCTTATGGCCCTCTAGATTTATCTACTTTGGACGCATCACATAAGTCCAGTTATGCAATTTACAATCTTTTCAGAGTTAATTTTTAATACCCACTCATACTCTTTTTGTTTTCACTGTCAAATATTATTTATCCCATTGCATGGATGTACCACATTCTATTCATCCCTTGGCCATCCCTTGTGTTTCTGCCTTTTGCTGTTCTGAATGCGGTCAGGGCAAGCATCTGCTTACAGACCCATTTGTGGGCCTGTTTTCCTCTCCCTCTATGATCACCCACGTTTGACTGTTTGAAGGGCTGTGAGTTGTCTTCCACAGCACCATTTTTGTATTTCTGAGGAAGTGGGGTAGAGTTTCAACGTCTCTGTCTCCTTGCCAACCCTGGTTATTAGCTGTGTTTCTGACACTAGAGGGAATAAAGTTGCAGCTCACTGTACATTTCATTTGTATTTTCCTGATCGTGAATGACATTGAACTCCTTTTCATGTCACAACTTTGAATTAGAACACTCCCACTACCTCTCAAAAGGTACTATGTGAAAATAACCAAATATATATTACTCGGTGAAAGAAAGAAACCTTAAAATGGCAATTTGCTGAATAAGTCACACTATTGCAATCTGGGAAACACTGAGGTGTTGGGGAGGCTGTGACTGGAAGGGGCTGGGGGAAAGGAGCAAAGGGGGTCAGATGAAGCACAGAGGATTCTTTTTTTCTTTTCTTTATTGATATTTATTGAGCTCTACATTTTTTTCTGCTCCCCTCCCTGCCTCTCCCCTCCCCCCTTCAGCCCTCCCACAATGTCCCTATGCTCCCAATTTACTCAGGAGATC
>JAQHUG010000333.1:1113270-1141150 GCA_028555095.1 Dicrostonyx torquatus | reverse complement strand
CTTCACCTGTTTGATTTTTTTTTGTTTTCTTTAAGAGATTTATTGATTTCTTCCAATTTTTGTTTGTCTTTTTCTCCATTTCCTTAAGGGAATTTTTTATTTTCTCTTACAGGTCTCCATCATCCTCATAAAGTTACATTTAAAATTTATTTCTTCTGCTTCTTTTGGGTTAGGATATTCAAGTTTTCCTGTTGTATGACCACTGTGTTCTGGTATTACCATGTTACTTTTTAGGTTATTGACTGAATTCTTGTATTGGCGCCTACCCATCTCTTCCTCTAATTGGTGCATGAAGTGTATTTGCCTCTTGGTCCAATCTTTGCAGTGGCTGTCTGTGTCTTTGGGAGCTGTTCTTGATCTGTGTCTCAGGGAGCCACTGAGGTCTGTCTTTGCCCACTCTCCTGGACCTCTCTCTTGGTCTTCTCTGTGCAGTCACAGCCTGTGCTTCAGAGTTCTTCTGAGATCACGGGGATAATGTATTTTTCTTTCTTACAATGTGCTCCTTAGATGTGTCATACTGTAATTATCCTGGCCTCACAAAGTGAATTGGAACGTGTTTCCATTTTAAGTTTCACATGTGGCAAATACCCACACATGTAAGGGGATATATGTAAGTCTGGTGCTGTTTTTAAATGTTTGAGGCATTCACTACTAAAGTTGTTTGAAGCAATGATTTTAATAATGTTTTCAGATTTTTGTGCTTTTTCCTTAAAGTTTTGTAATTTGTGGTTTTCTTGGTGATTTTATTCTTTCATTTTGGATGACAGATTTATTGCTGTAAATTTGTTCATAATATTCCATTTATCTTTTTGTGTATCATGTTACACATCATTAATTTCTGATAAGTGTGGTTTATGTTTTCTTTTATCCTTCTGTTTTGCTAAGTTAGATCATAAAAAGATTTTACATTTGGCTGGAGAGGCAGGTCGTGTCGTTCTTTCAAAGGACTTAAGTTCCACATGTGGCATACAGTGACATACATAAACAAATCTTACAAATTTATTTCACAAATCATCATTTTATTATCTATTACTTTGTGAGATTTCAACACGTGTTTTTCTTTCTTTCTTCTACTTCTCCCCCCTCTCTTCCTCCCTCCATCAGTGCTCAGTGCTTTCTTTCTTTTTTAGTTTCTTTTATCTTTCTTTCTTTCTTCTTTCTTAATTCTTTGCTTTCTTTCTTTATTGATAGGTTCTTATTCTGTAATTTAGGTTGTCTGGTAACTCATTATGAACTACAGGCTGGCCTTGAACTTGCTGTGTTACTGAGGATGCCCTTGCTCTTCTGATTTCCTGCTTCCACCTCCTGCGTGCTGGCTCCTGGGATACAGATGTGTACCATCAACAGCTGGCTTACATAGTGCTGGGACAGGCTGTGCTTCATGCATGCAAGGCAAGCCCTGGGCAGAACTTCCCTCACAGTGTCATTTTCATTGACTTATGATCTGGGTGCTGTCTGCAGGTGTCAGTAAAGTGTTGCTCAGTTCCCTATGTCATTCACAACTTTTAAAGATGGATTGCTGAAATGGATTACTGAATTTTTCAGTATTGAAATTGAGGCTTTTTGACTTCTGCAGTCAAATTTATTAATATTTGGAAAGGAACTTTAGATGAAGTTGCAGACATCTCATAGTCTGAACGCCATGTAGACAGGAGTCTGAACATATCTTCCAGCATGGAGACACATGGAATGTTGTCTTTTAAAACTGTAAACAGAACTTGTGTGTCAGTGGAAGTTGGAAAGTTTCAGAGGTAAATTCCGTAACCACTGGTGTAGATTATAGCATAAATTTGGGTCAGTAAAGTGCTTACCAAGTGTCTTAGTCAGGGGTTTTATTGCTGTGAAGAGATACCTGACCACGACAACACTTATAAACATTTAATTGAGGTGGCTCATGGTTCAGAGGTTCAGTCCATTATCCTCATGGTGGGGAACATGATGGTGTGCAGGCAGACATGGTGCTGGCTACACCTTGATCACAAGGCAACAGGATGTGGACTGAGACACTCAGCCGTGTCCTGAGCCTCAATGCCCACCCCGACAGTGACACGCTTCCTCCAACAAGGCCCTACCCACTCCAACAAAGCCACACCTCCTAAAAGTGACACTCTCTATGAGATTGTGTGGTCCAATTATATTCAAACTACCAAAGCAAGCATCAAGATCTGAATTCTGATCCATAACACGCATAAAAAGCTGGATGTGGTGGCCTGTATCTGTAATCTTAGGGCTGGGCTGTGAAGACAAGTCAATCCTCAGGGCTTGCTGGCTTGAACCAGGTGTATCAGTGGGCTCCAGGTGGAGAATGATAGAGGAAGTCATCTGACTTTGGCCTCTGCCTTCCACGTGCATTTGTGTACACACTCACAGATGTACCCCCATAGACACATGCTCATGTGAGCACACACAAGCTCATTAAAAGAATAGAATGCAGTTTTTAGTGGCTAAGATATTAACATTGTGTTTGATGATACATGCAAAGTGCTGAAGAAAATTGGTTTTTGTCAGAAAGGGGAGAAGCAGCAAACAGTAAAAAGTGAAGTGTGTAGCATCAATCTCCATTCAGTTTACTCAGGAGACAATCCAAGATGGTAGAAGACTCTTGAATGTCACCGACTTTCATCTGCTTAAACAGGCTTTGTTTTGTTTGTAACCTTTTTGATGTCATGTATCTGTGTGAGTTTGGGCACATGAGCACAGTACCTCTGGATACCAGGAGAAGGATATCAAATGTCCCAGAGCAGGAGTTGCAGGCAGTTTGGGCCAATCTGGTTGGGGTGCTGGGAAGCCAGGTGGGGTCCTCTGCAATAGCAATGTCTGTTCTTCACCGCTGAGCCATCTATCCAGCCTCTGAATACATTTTGAGAGGAGAGAAGTTTTCTTTTATTTCTGGACAATTATTCAAGTCTGCTGGCTCAGATACCCATTACTCCTCCCCTGCCTACATCAAGGGGACAATTTAAAGGAAAGTGTGTTGAAGGAGGCTGCTTGTTGGTTCCCTGCTGATCAGCAGCTCAGACCTGAAGTAATCACACAGAAACTATATTATTTAAATCACTGCTTGGCCCATTAGCTCTAGCTTCTTATTGGCTAACTCTTACATATTAATTTAACCCATTTCTATTAGTCTGTGTATTGTCACGTGGCGGAGGCTTACCAGCTAAAGTTCCAGCGTCTGTCTCTGGCTGGGCTACATGGCTTCTCTCTGACTCTGCTTTTCATTCTCCCAGCATTCAGTTTAGTTTTCCTGGCTTAGCTTTACTCTTTTGCCCTATCACAGGACAAAACAGTTTCTTTATTAACCAATAGTATTCACAGCATACAGAGGGGAATCCCACATCAAATATGTTCATTTTTTCAAGGCCAGGAGTCATTAATACAGATAAATTAAACAACCTATGCGTATTTGGAATGAATGGGCTCACGGACAACTGGGAGATCTTGTTTCTGTCCAGAGATGCCTGCATCTCAATGAATAAGCACCGAGCTGAGCTGATGTCTGCCAAGTGAGGTCTCAGTAGCAGAGACTAAACATCTCAGAATGATTAATATGGTGATATTTTATTTCTATTTTAATAAATAAAGGTTGCCTGAAGTACAGAGAGTAAAAACAGCCGCACCAATCAGCCTAACAGACAAGGCAGTGGTGATACACAATTTTAATCCCAGATCGCAGTAGTCATATTAGTTCGCCAAAGAAACCAGGCAGTAGTGGTGAATGCCTTTAATCCCAGCACTGGAGAGGCACATAAAATGGGAGGAGACAGCTCTCTCACACAGTCTCATTCTGAGATTCCCGGAGGCAGGATCGCCATTTCAGACTGAGGTAGAGGTAAGAACCAGTGGCTGGTTGTTTTGCTTTTCTGACATTTAAGTTTGAACCCCAATTACTGTCTCTGGGTTTTTATTAATTGTGCTACAGACTATGGTGTGAGGCTTAGTTAAAATAGACTTGTCTGTGTGCTGCAGATGGATGGGGCAATGATTAGGTAGAGCACCTCTCTATGATCTTCCTGGATTGGGCAAGTCCACTCTGCACACATTTTTGTAACTTTTATTCAGTGTTGCTGTTTTTTCTAAACTTTAGGGAAACATTTCATGGTTTACATTGCATCCTTCTTTTCCATTTGGTCTTGTCATTCAAAGTAGGCAGTTAGAATAATAGTTAAAATGATACAAATTTTAAAGCAATTATATCTTCTCATACAGGAAAATATCGCTAAGTACTCTCTGCCATATGCAAACACTGGCAGTTATTTAAAACAGTAGTTTTTAATATAATTTACTACATGAGAATATGAAACATGCATTTCATGAATGTGGAGACCAGAGGACTCCCTGTGAGAATAGGTTCTCTCTTTCCATTATGCCTGTGGTGAAGTTTGAACTCAGAATGTCCGGTTTGGTGGCATGTACTTTCATCCGTTGAGCCACATTGCCATTCATAAAACATAACTTTCACATGGAGTTTAATGCATACTTATGCCAAATGATTGGTGGGCTTTCTGTTGTGCTATTTAATATGCTGGGACTTTGTGGCTATTTGTATTGAAGAGCAGTTGACCAGTTACTCCATTGTAAAAACTACCAAGTACAATGATGTCCAGAGAATCTGAAGGTCTTTCCTCCCACAGTTATAGACAAGTGGCTTGCCCTCAGTTTCTTTCCTCTTCCATGTTGTTTTCTGTGACCTCTTCCTACTTGGATCAGTCCCTACCTGAGTTTATCTTTTGGCCAATGCTGCATGTGGAATTCTCAGGTTATCTCTTAGTTCTGAAACTAACTTCTTCAGTTTGACTCAGTGCCTTCCTCTGCTAGTGGATCAGCACTCAAGTTCAGTACTCCAAATACCTCATGTTAGTAACCACTGTATTTTATTTTAGGATAATACCTGTCGTTTAATGATGGCTTAGTTTGATTGGATCCTAACAACTTTGGAATTATTGTTGAAAAGTTTGCATTTGGTTCTTTGATTTCTTTTTCATAACTGTGTAAAAGTGTGTGTGCATGTGTAAGAGGTCAAACTGGCAATGGCAGGTATCACTTTACCATCCCCATTAGTAGTTTTTTTTCAAGACAGGGTTTCTCTATGTAACAGCCCTAGCTATCCTGGAGCTAGCTCTTGTAAACCAGGCTGGCCTTGAATTTACAGAGACCCACCTGCCTCTACCTCCCTAGTACTGGGATTAAAGTTGTGTGTGACCAGCACACAGTTTCTATTTATTAAAAAGATTTTGTTTATGTTATTCTATGTATATGAGTGTTTTCCTGCCTGTATGTCTGTGCACCACATTAATGCAGTGCTCAAAAAGGCCAGAAGACAGCATCAGGTCAGATCCCCTTAAACTGGAGTTACAGAAGCTTGTTAGTCATTGTATGAGTGCTGAGAATCAAGCCCAAGTCCTCTGAATGAAGGGTCAGTGCTCTTAACCCCTCAGCCATCTTCTCCAGCTCCACTATCAGTATTTCTTAAAGGCATCCCTAACTACATTTTGGGTGGGACATGACTCCCTGTATCAGACTACCTGGCACAGTCTAGAACAGTTAACATCTTATCTCATCCCTCACCTTCGAAATCATCATTTTGCTCTCCATCAAGCAGAAACACTCACGCATATTTTTACAGCAGACTTCTGTGAAAGCAGAATCCTAGGAGCAACAGTACCACTGGCCAGGAAACACCTTTACCAATTTCACGGGCCCCTGATTACTCTCATTTTCTGTGGAAGGCTGTTAATACAGCGTAGTCATTTGAAGTTTACGTACCCAGTTTTCTTTGGAAACTCAGTCCCCATGAATGTCAACCAAAGACACTAGAAATAGTTGGGAATGTTTCTTAGATTTGCAGTCCGGACATAGACTTGCTCTGCCTAAACACTAGTGTCACAAGTTCTGGCTGTCCTGTCATCCTGGTCAATTTTCAGATGGCTGCTTTTGAGGTGGAGCCATAGTTTCTTGCTTTATCCATGCATCACTTTTCAGGCTTGATGCTGTTTCCTGATTAAAAACAAACAAACAGACAAAACAAGCAAGCAAGGAAACAAACAAAAAACCCTTTGTCTACTTTTCTTGACTAAGTAACAGCAACATCTTGCTATGAAGGGTAGTGCTTAGCATGGCTCCAGTAGCTGAATAAGAAAAATAGTTTGTTTTCATGTGCTGAAAATGATGCTGCTAGCCTTGGGATGTTACTATAATGTTATTACTGATTTACACCACAAAAATCTAATTTTTAAAGAATGAAACACATCCTGGAAATGCTTTTGGAAGATTGAGAAATATAATTTTTCCATATAAGTTTTACAAACACAGCATCTTTTTTTTAACATTCAGGGCCATTAATTAGAGCATATTATTTTATTACATTGACAAAAATAATTCCTTACTTGTTCATCAATAGCTTTCATTGTCTACCTTGTTTTATTTTTTCCAATTTGATTTCACCTTCAATTTTACCAACCTATAATTTAGTTACAGCCAGTTCTAATATTGAGTCCAATGGGCTATTTTTTAAAATCAATTTTTATCTGCTGAGAACACATACACATTTAGAGACACATTATTGTGCTTATGAGATATTTCTCCTGTTTCCATGTTTTTTTCAAAATAAGCAGGACTTCCAGAGATTTGAATATCACAGCTTCAGAGATTACCATGAAGCTTTTTGACTGCTGTAAAATATGCCTAAGCTGCACGTTTCTTTTTCATCCATTTCATAAATATGAGGATCTATCCTAAGATGGGTCACTGAGGTTTGGCTTCTGCCCTCAGGAGCATGGCCAGAGCAGGATTTTCATGTACATTCCAATAGTGTGTTTATGACACTCAGAGAACAAAGATTTTTCCCTTTCCTATCAGGTTATCAATTGTAAATAGCTTCATGGTTAGGCTTGGGACTTTGTGTTCATTTTTCTTTCTCAGTGCTTTTTCTAGTTCCAGGACAGGCTCCAAAGCTACAGAGAAACCCTTTCTCAACAAAACAAAACAAGCAAGCAAGCAAACAATCAAACAAAAGACATTCCATTTAGGTCTGAAGACTTCAAAGTCTCTCTCTGCATATTGTCTGGTTGTGGCGGGTTGTATGGGAGGTGGGGGTGTCTCTGTGTTAATTCATATCTTCTGCAAGAAGAAGCTTCTCTTATGAGGGCTGAGCAATGCCCTGATCTATGGGCACAACAGTATGTCATTAGGAGTCATTGTATTGCTATGGTCTTTTAGCAGGATAATAGTAGTATGTTCTCTCCTAGGACCAAGATCTATCTAGTCTCAGAATTTTGGCTGTTTTCGCAATATCCTGTATGGGTTCCAACTTATGGAGTATGCCTTAATCCAATAAGAAAACGTCTGGTTGCTCCCATCAGACTTAAGTCACCATTGCACCAGTGTATCTTGCAGATGGGCTACTATTATAGATTGAAGGGTCTGTAGCTGAGTGAGAGTGATAATTTAAATGGTGGCTCCATTTAAACCCCTTTTATATACGCATATATTTTAGGAAATTTCTACAGTAGCAGGTTTTTCTATGGCTTCTCAAAAGTCCGTCAGCATTAGTTGTCTCTCAGTATTTTTCTCCTGTGCCTCTCTCCTCCATACCCCTCGCTGTTTGATTCTTCTATTCTAGTTTCCCCTTCATTTCCTTATAACACCATCTTCTATTTTCCCTTCCTTAGGAGAGCCCTTCCTCCTCTCTGGTCCCTTAATAGCCATCTACCTCTGTAGTTATCTAGACTGAAACACACATTTGAAAGTTTAAAACCCAACATCCACATAGAACAGAACCCATATAATACTTGTCTTTTGTGTGGGGGGAGTTACTTTATTCAGCGTGGCTTTTCTAGCTCCATCCATTTACATTGAAAGTTCAGAATTTTATTTTTGTTTATAGTTGAATTATATTCTATTGTGGAAATGTACTGCTTTTTAACCACTCGTTAACCAGTTTGTGGACATCTAAGCTGTTTCCAGTGCTGACTCTTATTGATAGAGTAGCAATGAATATGGATGTACACCATTTCTAAGACAGCTGTTTGCTGAGACTGTCCCCTTCTGTTGGGAGGAGGTGAAGCTATCCCAGAAGGAGCTTTTGCCTAAGGCCGCCTTTTTCACTCATCTCCATCATGACTTTGCTTGTTTTTTTCCTCTGAGGCAGAACTAGCTAGAGTGTCTTGGTAGCGATTAGTAAGTGAATGTAATCTTCTCTGCAGGGCAATTGGTATAATATACCTCGTGGCTCCCAAGTCTGAATGAAAAACTTAAAACCAGTAGCCGAGGCAGAAAGCCCTTTTTTCACCTGTCAATCATGTTTGGTGTATTTTTTTTTCAGTTTATGACAAATGGAATGAAATGGTTCTATGTTAGAAACAAACAGCATGATTCTGGAAGCCTATACAAGTCTGTATCTCTTGAAAAAATTGCCCATCTCCGCAAATATTTCTCTTATTCCCCATGCAATTCCCCTACTTCTGTCCTTTTTATTTTCTTTGGGATACTATTGTTGAACTCTCAATATGGCCAAGGATGACCTTGAACTTCTGGTCCTCCTGCTTTTACTTCCCATGTTCTAAGAGTAAAAGTACATACCCCCACAACCAGTTTATGGTGTGCTGGAGATAGAATCAAGGGCCTTGTTCCTGCTCAGCAAGCATGTACCAGTGAAGCAACATCATTTCTAGCAACACTCCTAAGTCTTGCTGGTCAGCATCTCTGACTTTCTCACTGGCAAGTCAGATATATTCACCAAGCCAAATGATGTAACTCACAATGAAATCAACCATGACCAGTGAAGGGTGGAGGATACCCATTATTTTAGAACTAAAAGAGCTCTTGGAAATGTTTTTATTACTGCTGGGCAGTGGTGGCACATGCCTTTAATCCCAGCACTTGGGAGGCAGAGGCAGACAGATCTCTCTGTGAGTTCAAAGCCAGCCTGGTCTACAAGAGCTAGTTCCAGGACAGGCTCCAAAGCTACAGAGAAACCCTGTCTCGAAAAACCGAAAAGAAAAAAAAAAAAAAACCAAATGTTTTTGTTTTTGTTAAGATTCTCATTTTACAGGTGAGGAAAGTATATGTGAATATGGACCAATTTTCATTGTGTAGATTTTCTCATATAAAGTAGTTTAAATGACATTGGCTAGGGACACTTGATGTAGAGTCCATCTCAAGTAAGAGCTCGTGACATTTATCCAGCCCTTTCTAGAACTTTGCTCTTGACTTGGTCTAATTATGGCTGCCTTTTCCATACATTCCACATAGTTCATGTGTTACCATTCTTTCTCTCTCCATCATCTCTGTTCAGCACTTACATTAAAAGAAAAAAAAAACGGCAACAGAGCAAAGGACAGGCCCACGGATGCAGCTCTAGCAAGTGTGAGAGCATTTGGAAATCGACGGGGATGGTTTGAATGGTATTTTAATGCAATTGGCAAGCCATTGGAGTTGTGTCTGAGGGCTGGGGTGTGATTGTGCAGCCATGAATGGCTAAAACGAAGGCAGTGATTTCAGCACATGCTGTGATCTGGAGAGAGAGCAAGAGCAGCAAACTCCAGAGAAGGAAATGATAGCATCTTAAAACCAAACGCTTTTTCATGCTGCTTGCATAATGCAGATGTGGTGGTTAAACTGTTATTGCTGAGAGATGGCTTATGCATATTTAGTGAGCTGTTGCTACAGAAATGAGTGGCTGTTACAATAACACAAATGCATGTGTGGTTTCCGAACAGTTAATAATTGTTTAATAAGCAATTCCTTGTAAACTTCCCTAAGTCACAGCAACTCTGGGGAGAGATGGATTATTCTTCACTATTATTAGGGACCGAATAAGAAATAGCTAGTAATGAGGAAAACACTTTAAATATAAGGGGATAAGCTGACTGAGGTAAGCTGCCAATTACCATCATGAGGAACGTTCAAAGCTGACAGAAACACACCATGTGGGAGAGGAAGTGAGGCTAGCCAGAGGCAACACAGTCCCCTGGATCCACAGAGAATTAACTTCCTTTCATTTCCAAATAGATTTCAGCAACGCATGTATGATGAAGGCAAGAGGACTGCCATGCTGCGGAGAGAGCCAAGATGTGCTGGCTGAAGCCCTGAATTCCTTTGTAAAAGAGCAATGCTCTTGATTTCAGAAATGCACAGTGTAGGAGTAAACATGTACCTGTCCCTAGGTCACTTGCTCTGAAAGGTTTTAAAAAATCCATAAAACAAAGAGCTGTAATTTCTTTTTGACAGCTGACTGTTAGAGTCCTTCAAACACCTCTACCTGTGAGCTATGGACTACGAGACGCTTGAAGATGATTTGTGTATGAAATGTAAAGAGGTGTGCATTTGATCACTGCTATTGTACCCAAGATTAGGAAAAACCTGGGATGTGTCTCCAATGAAATATTAAGTATCTCAATAAATATTTAATTCATTCGCTGAACTGCTACAGAGTGGTTTAGAAGTGTGAGCCCTTTACTTCACTTAGAGGGACACTTGCTGTAGAGCCAAATGAATTATTAACACCATTAGTATTATTTAGGTCTTTAATACCACCTAATGATGGCATTCTAGAAAGCGTTTTGTCTGTAGCAATTACAACTGATACACAACAATCTTAGTCATTGCCATTATTTTTTATCAAACAGTAAATCTCAGTTTATAAAAATTATAGGTCACGATGCACAGCAAGTGAAAATGGTTATTCTTAAAAGCTTTTGATGAACTCTTCAAGAACAGCCTTGATAATAAAGATGCTTATTACATACATGTAAACATATCACAACATGGACTATAAATGCATAATATATAATATATGCAAAGACTCTTTGTTATGTTTGAATTTCAGTAATCATATCAGTCAAAACAATGAGCATCTAAGACCATGGAATTAATAAAAAGTCAAATTTACTGTTAACTACTGTGATACGACTTTAATCTGGCAAGAATTTCCTGATGCTTTTGACTGAGTTGCAAAATTCTTGTTATTAAAAAGGAGGAGCATGGTTTTTAACAGTGAATATTGCTTTACAAAAAATCCTAAAAGAAAGTTTTTCAAAGAAAACTTTAGGCATGATGGTCTTTAAATGCGTACAGTGATAATTTCTTAGGAAAAGTGAATTATTTTATATGACTATTTAACATGTAATTGAAGAAGAGGTTGTGTACTTTAATTAGAATTACTCATAGAAAGAGAAAAAGGAAATAATTCTCTCTCAATCATTTATCTATCTATCTATCATCTATTTACCCATTTATTATTCATCATCTGCCTAACATTTATTTGTATCTATCATCTACCTGTCTACCAAACTTTTACCAATCTATATATCTATCAACTGCCTTTAAATCAAGTCCATATTCCATCAATCAATCAATCATCTGTCTATCTGTCATCAG
Organism: Dicrostonyx torquatus; assembly: GCA_028555095.1. Classification (NCBI taxonomy): domain Eukaryota; kingdom Metazoa; phylum Chordata; class Mammalia; order Rodentia; family Cricetidae; genus Dicrostonyx; species Dicrostonyx torquatus. Next base: position 1,129,771 of record JAQHUG010000333.1, on the reverse strand, counting down.
TACCTATCTATTGCCCACTTATCTGAAGAAATATACCATAGGAGTTGACTCACAGGTTTACAAAGTCAAGATTTCTACAGCATGCTAACTGCAAACTGAGGAACTAGAAGAGCTGATGTAATTCAGTTCAAGTTCTAAGGCTTACAGATTGGGAATTCTTGTCTCTAAGTACTAGTTGATCTCTGACACTAGAGAAAGAATGCCTAAGTCCAAAGCCAGGAGAAGATGAACGTCTCAGCTCAGGCTGAGAGAGTGAACTGACCCTTTATCCATTTGAACTCTCAAAGCATCTGTTGACGTCTCCTTGTCCCCTGATCCTGAGCGGGCTTCTGTTTTACTCAGTTTATCCATTCTAACAGTCATCTCTTCCAAAATATCATCCCACAAATACAGAAATAATCATGTGTGTCTATGCATACCCACATGTACTCTCTCTCTCTCTCTCTCTCTCTCTCTCTCTCTCACACACACACACACACACACACACACACACACACACACACACCACTGCCTTACCAGCTATCGGGGCATGCCTTTGCCAAGCTAGTGTGACAAAGTCACATCACAATGCAGAGGTTGACAGGACCTGTAGTCTGAATGAAACATTGGAAAAGCTTATTCAGCAAAGAGATTTGATCACGTGCAGCTGTGAGATCTCCAGCACTAGGTGTTCTTTCTGCAGCAGTTTCTTGGCAGGCATTTTCCATAACGAGCTATTTTAAATGTAGACTCACTACTCAGACACGCAAAGGTTGGAGCTCAGTGGTACCTCAGAAGCCCTGGCATCACTCCTACATGCTCCACCGCCATCACCTTTACCCTGAATATTTGTACGGAAAAGGTGAGTACTGGGGAAAATGGACTCGATTCTTTACTAAGTTTCAGGCCCATCTTAATGGGACATAAAGTTCAGCTTGGAAATGCTTCAGTCATGATATGGTGTTCTGCAAGGTAATCCACCAGGGTTAAGATCCTAGGGTAGGGAAAAGCATGTTGAACCCATCTCTGTTCATTTTTTTTTTGTTGTTCCTTGGAAATGCACCTCCAGCAGTCACTGTATAGAAATAGTGACCCTTGTCACTGTATGGAAATAGTGACCCTTGTCACTGTATGGAAATAGTTGGCCTTGTGTTGGCCTCTACAGTTGATCTTTATTGAGCTAGTGAGTAGCTAAAGCGCTTAATTTAGAATTGAATAATATCGCCATGGCAAACTGCTAAGACTCTAAGAACCCTGGGTGTGAATACCTTTTTCTTCCTTCTCCTTAGAAAGCTATTTCAGGCCTACATTATCCCACATGATGCTGATTGGTGTTGCTCTTGGAATGAGCTCATCAACTCATAAGCCCCATCTCTTACCAGATATATTTCTCTCTCTTCAATTGATTCAACTTCACTTCGGACAAAGATGACTGAGAATGAATCTGTCAGATGGTCCAGTGATCAAACTTCAACTTCTTTCCTCTGGCTGTAAGAGTCACAGAAAGACAGAGTAGGATGTTAAGACAGCACTAATTTATTTCATTTCACTGGTGTGTGTGTGTGTGTGTGTGTGTGTGTGTGTGTGTGCAGGTGCGTGTGTGTGTGTCTGTGTCTGTGTGTGTGCAGGTGCGTATGTGTGTGTGGAGGTCAGAGGTCAACCCCAGTTAATATTCCTCATGTACTGCATTGTTATTTTGAGACAGGATCTCTCATGGGCCTGGGCTCACCAAGTATGATAGGTTGGCTGCCAATGAGCTTCAGGGATTTGCCTGTCCCCACCTCCCAGCATGGGATTTCAAGCACACACCACCACGCCCATCTACTTTTGTGTGGCTCAAACTCAGGTCCTCATGTGTATTGTAGCTTGAATTGTCTTCCCATCCCCACAATTAACTCTCCTTCTTCAGATGGCTGAGGCAATGTTTGCCAGGCTCCCCCATAGTAAAACTGTCTTTTCTTTTCTGTGCTTGTTGGAAGCAGGTCACCAACCACAGCTCAAACTTAAAGGGTGAAATATGGTGTACCAGCTCCTTGAGGAGAAGCAGACCTGAATTATTTAGAGTTTCTCTACACAGGAGACTTGTTTCTTCTCGTCTGCTTATTTATTTACTCGAACATTTATTTATGTCAGCATGGATTTGGGAATACATATTTTATACTTTAGTTTACTATCCACCCATGTGTTATTTATTCTTTGTTCACGTACTTGCAGCTGCTCCAATCAGGTGTTCTTTCAACTGGTTTCTGTGTTACTTTGGCACGTGTTCATAATTTTGTTCTAGAGTTTCCCTTATTTGATTGACGGGTGAGACATCTCAAGTTCATCCCACTTCACTCCTATAACCGGTCACTTCTACAAGAAACCTTGCTACCTCTTTACCAGAAGCTAGAATTAGAAAGTAAAATTTTGGCAATGGGCATGTTCCTTGAGATCAGGATATCATAATGTGTGGATCCATTCAATGAGAGATGTGGGAAACAAGGTGTAAAAACCCTCTCTACACTAAATAAAATTTGACTCCTTACTTGTGACTCTGGTTCTGACCTGTCACACTTGCTTTCTTCTGGCTCTCTGGTGTCCTCCCACACGGTTGGTGAGAACCCATCCCTTAAATACCTGTTCCACATGGGGACACAAGGACTCAGCTTTCAGAAAATTGTTAACTTCCCTGAGAGAAACCATTTCACTAATGTGCTGCAGTGCTTATGAGTGACTCCTTTTGTCTTTCTGTTCATTGCCAAAGTGGCAACACCATTACATGTATATGTAAGATCCATTCTGATCGTGGACGAGACTCAACAGTTTGATCCTGCTTATCACCTCCTAGATTTATTCGTATGAACAAACTATGGTTTGTTTTTTGAAGGTGGCACTTCACCTATTGAAGGACATCATGGTTACTTCTAGGATTTGGTTATTATTAATAAAACCACTGTCTATTTTTGCATGCAGCTTTTGTGCGGGTGCATGTTTTCAAATCTGTTGGGCAAATCTCTGTGGGCATGACTTCCCAAATGACTGTTTCATTTTTATTCCCATCATAAATGAAGACATTTTTTCCTCTCCCTCTCTCTGCATCTCCATTACTATCTTGGGACTTGGAGTGATCAATTACTTTCTCAGAAATATCCAAAGTTAAACACGTGGCTGGTTTTCTTCTCTCTTTTCTTTCTCATTCTCTCCTCTTTTCTTCTATGATATTTCCATTTCCTCCCTTCTATTTTCCCTTCCCCTCTTCACTTCCCTTTTTTTCTTGACAGGTCTCAGTTATTTCAATTTGGCTTGAACTTGCTGTGTAGTTGATGTTGACCTTACACTTCTTACCCTTGTGCATCTATCTCTCAAGTACTGAGATTAAAACAAAAGCTACTGTGGCAGTTTATTCGGTGCTGTGGATTGAACTCAGGGCCTTACAAATGTTAATCAAGCATTTTTGATAGTTACATCATCAATTCTAAGCAGGAGAGATTTGTTTGTTTTAATTCTTCTATAGCCTTTAGTTGTAGTTAGAGCTATCTAGATTCATCTTTTCTCCTCCTCATCTTCTTCAATAATATCTCCCTCCACCTGTAGGGGCTAGGAGACTTTCTGTGACTCTGACCTTGTATAAGCTGTAAAGTTTTCTTTTTATCAAATGCCTTGAGTCTAGTTGAACTTGTTCTGCGGTGAAAATGGGATAATTATGTATAGTTAGCAAAGCAGGCTTTTAGGTGTCTGTGGCCCTTGTGAGACAATGGCTCTAGTTATGAAGCAGGTTCCAGTATATATTCTATATATCAAAACTACATAGTTAGCTGAAAATTTATCTGTTTGACCATCCATGTGATGGAGGAAGCTCTGTTAACCAATCACCTTTAAGAAGTGGAGCCTAGTTAAGGCTGGAGCCCAGGAAGAAAACTGGGACGGACCAGGTGCACATGCTCTCTGGGTGATTCCTGCCGGACACAGAGGAACTCAGACTTCCCAGTCTTGTGGCATGAGTTTACCCTTATAACAATTAGAAATACAATTGTTTATCTTTAAGCTGGCCTGGTTATTTCCCGAATCGGTCTGGTTTCTACATCCATGGATATGTGTGCCCATAAGACTGAGATGCAAACAGAAGATGACCTGTAGACACTGTATGAAAATGCACGGGAATAGCAAGATTCGTAACTCTTACTGCACAAGTGAAATCACAGAAGAGAGCCAGAGTTTTCAGAGTAAGCTGTATTTGCATCATGGCCTGCAATAGCTCATGATAAAGTCTCCTGACATCTCACCCTTTTCTGTTTAAAAAGAGAAGCATGTAAGTCAGTCTTAGGGCAGTGCGTTCCTATCTGCTGGCAGAGTAAATCCCGGACAGTCTTGTTCTCTAGCTCTCTTGAGAGCTATGGCTCAACAAGTTCAGACATGCTGTAACTCTTGTCCTTGAGCGTCTGTGAATGTCTCAAATGAGGTCTCTTTGCCTGGACTCTAACACTGACCAACTGTCTGACAAGGAAGATAAATGTAGGAAGCAGACTTCTGAGTTTATACGAAGAGCTGGTTGAGAGAGCAAGGGCGCTGACTGTGATTACCTTCTTGACAGAATCACGTGCTGCTTGGCAGGGGCAGAGTGGGGAGTCATCCAATATCCCAATGCATAGGAAAGATTATGCCCGATAGACGGTTAGCACACTGTAGTGCTGTGGGAAGAATTCCCAAGCTGTAATGTGAGGGAAAGAGCTCTTCACACAAGAAGTCTGCAACAGCGACAGCTAACACAGTCAGAAGGCAGTATTCCCTGTCGTCTTGCAGATAAGGATAGTGAGATGTGCATCTCTGGTGACAATATTCCTCATCACCTTGCTAAATGAGGTGTGTCCGACACGAGATAAGCATCACTGATGAGTTGACCCCTGACGGATGTGCTGAACTCTCCCTGCATAATCTTGTGGTCCATAGCAGCTCCCCTTATTACATCTAATAAATGCAGGGCAACGTGTAATGGAGATCCTAGGCATTTGAGGATGACTGGAATAAAAAATAAGACCAAGATGGTCAATGGCCCGATAATTCCCAAATTAATAAGAAGGTTCCATAAAGAATTATTGTTAACAAAATTATTAACTGAACTGACAAAAATCATTAGCTATGTCCTCTGCAGAAGAAAGTTGTAGTCTAGAATGGCTGATTGCACTTATCTGAGAATGTAAGGTACCTGTATTTATACCTAGATGGGAAGGAACTATTCCAGATGCCTCTCAGGTATCTGTACCTGATGCCAAGACATTTCTGAGCCATTAAAAGGTAGAGGAGTGACAGAGATCCACTTAAAATCAGCATGGCATGCTGTTGTCAAACATACTTTAATATTCTGGATCTGACTCCCATATAAGGACAGCTTCTTCTAGAGCATTTATTTGATCTATCAGTCCTTGATCGATTCCTTCCTGAGTGACGAGAGCCATAGAAACATTCTTAGGCAAGATGTTAGAATGGCTAGCAGTGTGTATTTGCTGAACCAGGGCTGTAGTAGAGGGGATACAGTGCTTACAATGGCTATTAGAGCAGTAATACCGACAATACGCTCAGCAATGAATCTCTTAGGATGTAGGAGAGAACTGGCAGCATGCTGTAGGGCAAATATGGCAGGGTTTTCTTAGCAGGGTGAAGAGAGATTAGCAGGTAACATTGCATGTGGAGGTTGACAAAGAAACATGAAGGCTTTGGGTTTAGTGTAGGAGTTAATGCAGTTAGTCAGATATCTTAAATTGATCTATTAGGAATGATGTTCAAAGTTCCTGTCTCCCCTGTATATAAGATGGCAAAAGGGGACATAACACAAGCCTGAATGTCAGTTGAGTTGTAATTGTGTTGTTCAGATAATTGAAGACTAATACAATCATTCGCAACCAACAAAAGGTATAAGGGAGTTTAAGGTGTGAGGGAGTCAGAGGGCTGGACCACATAAGTAGGACTGGCGCAGCCAAAAGGTGTCCATTGTTTTACGATGGGATCTAAAGAGGTTTAAGACCAAACACATTTTTGAACGAAGGTAGTGTTGTAAGGACAAAGGAGACTCCATTTAGGACAGCCAGGAGTCTGTTGTGGCCTTTCAGTGTCCCCTTCAGAGGTCATGCTTAGAGTCATCTCCGGTTCCCTGGGAGGTAGCTATACTGGTGGGGGTTTCCCCTTTCTCACATACCCTCTCCTTGATGTTATTAAAACATCTGGACTTTCCTAATGTCCAGAGAGGAGATCTTCTTTTTGACTAAAGGTTTGGGAGTACTTTTGTGACAAGTGTCTGAGGAAGGAACTCATATTGTCCTCCAAAATATTTACATGGTTTATTACCTATAGAGCATGGTTTAGAATGCAATGGGGTGTATCTAAAAATCTCCATTTTGCGATTCGGATACTTGAATTTTTAAAGTATGATGGGCTCTTTTTACAATAGCGTGACCTGGCATTGTAATGAATGCCTGTGGAGTGGAAAATACTACAAGTTAAGCATTATTTTTTAAAAAGTTTTATAAGTATACATGTTAATATTTGACAGTTTATAATTTAAGTTTGTTGTCTTCATAGAGTTAGAACTTTATGCTTTATTTCTCTTACATTTAACCTTAAAGATGAACATTTGAACTGAAGCCATTGTAATATGGAAACGAAAGCTCTTAACCAGAAATACAACATATAAGGAGACTGGCAATTTTAATAACTCCTTATAGTGCATCATGAGAGAGTAAGGCACGGTAAAGAGAGCAAAATAGCTCTTCTATGGGTAACAAAAGGAGGAAAAGTGTCTTTTTTGAGCTGGCAGAAAAACCCGAAAGGACCTGTAAACTCAGACATTTAATACCAGTCAAGACCCAGACATGTTGCGGCTGTATTTTTATCCATACCTGGAAGGTGACAGGCATTTAATAAGAAGACAAATACAGACAGCTGAAGCAACAGTCCCTGGTGTCAGGATTGGAGATTTTTAGAGTTAGATGAGGTGTATAGGAAACCTGGCTGCAGAGACACACAGCAGAGGTGTGTGGGCTTGAGTTAGCCTGAACTGGAGGTCAGAGGGGGAGGGATGAAAGCCCGGGCTGAAGTGGAAGCAGACAGTGCAGCTAGTTAGCTGTAGAGAGAGGGTACATGTTTACTTATTTAAGTCTTTGAGCCAGAAGGACAACTTTAAAGGAACTGAAAGACCCTTAATGGGAACTTTTTGACGTGGCAGCAATTTTGTAAACAAGCAAAAAGCTCTGGGTAATGCATTTTACCCGGAAAGAAAAAAAGAGGGAGAGACAGACTTTTAAAGTAACAGCTAGGAAAGAACAGCAAAAGAAACACCTCCTGAGTGTTGGGATAAAAGTGAAAGTCGGGGACCCTTGAATTATTCGAATCAGCCCTGAGGGTTCTGGCTAGATCCTCAGTAGCTGCTCCTGACCTGTCTGTGAGGAAGCTAGCTTGCTTTGTTAGGTAAATGACCACCCTATTTTGGCTCTGTGCTGAAGCAGTTTGGAAGATAACTCTTTTCCAATGAATCCTTTTCAGGAAAGCTCTGGCTATTGAGCTATCAGAGTCACAAGCAGCTGTGAGAGCAGAGTAAATCCCATTCATTTTTATTTATGTTCTCAGGAGGTCAGAGTAAAGAAAGCTGCTTGGAACAGGCAGGGATCCAAGCTGTCAGTCCCTTAAAGCTTCAGAGAGCCTGACAAACTTCATTGACCCTTGTTCACACTCTCAGGCGGTCTTGTGTGGTTAGTTAATGGTAACAAAGAGCGCCAATTAGGATTGTATTGTTTACTCCAGTGCTTGTCATGGTCTGCCTTTGACTTAGAGACCCCTTTGTCTGTCCTTATGTTTGGAATTATAATAGTCTGTTGTTTTATCCTTTAAGTCAACTTTATTTTTAGAAGTTTTTTTTTTTTTGGCGGGTTCTGGTTTATCAGTATCCTCTTTTAGGCTGTTTATATTGGGGTGTGTTCTTACAGGAGAAGCATTATCCCTAGATTTTGGGCAAGGGGACGGTAGCTGTGTTCTCTCATCTGGTTGGAGGATAGGGTTCAGATTGTTAGCCAGTTACTTCCTAAGTTTCCTAAGTACATTCCAATGGTGAAATTCATAGACAGCAGATCCATCCCTTTATTTTTTGTGTGTACCAATCTTTAATACTTTTCCCTATAATTTACATGTAAGGTCCCCCAGTCAATAAAACAGGAACTTACTTTTTGTATGAATGAGAGAAAGTTGTTAAGTTGGCTAGAATTGACTTTGAATCCTGCTCTTTTCAAGCACGTTTTAAATAAATTTTGTAAAGACCTATTTTTGCTTAGATACTGTTATACCCATTGTGAAAGAAAAAAATCATAGAAAGAGAGTGTTTAGAGAGGATTGGGGGTAAAAGATCAGTTATCCTCAGCATGCATTCACGGCCATCCTTTGGACCAGTAACGTTCTACAGGTGAGGGCTCTCTAAAAAGCCTATGGTTCTGAAGGAACTTCTTAGGGTTGACCTTGGGGGTTGGGGAGAGGAACTACTCATGCAATTCCAGGATGCTCTCAACTGTCCCTGCAACCTACAGCATCTTCTAGTGAGGTTCCTTGAGAAGCGGCCTAAGAAATATCTCTCTGGAACACTTCCAGGAGGGACCATCTGAGGGAATTACCTTTTCCTCATGGATAATTCCCAAATTATTCCCTTTGGTACCCTGGTGTGGGCTCCAGTTGTAGGGGCTAAGAGACCAGCTCTAGCCCCTACCCAGGGTTCCAAAGGTGAAACACTTCTCAGGAGCAAAGGGGGTGAAAAGGATTTCTACAACTTCACACGGACAGGCTAAGGCTCTTCATTTCATGTGCTCTTTATTGTTTGTTCTCTTTCTGGTCTACCAATCCTGTCCTTCTAACTTCTCCACGCTTCTTCTAAAAACTCTTGAAGTGATAAGGAGCTGAACCGCTTACCATGGCAACACAAACGTCCAAGGGCAAAGGAGCAAAACCTCGACCAGACAAGGGGAGGTGCACAGTGCCAATGACAACTTTGAGAGGCAGATCCATTGTCGGTAGACTGGCAAGTGAAGAATGGGCATGCTTTTCTTTAGTAACCTTGATTGGACATCTGTGACTCTGACCTTGTGCAAGCTGTAAAGCTTTCTTTGTACAAAAAGCCTTGAGTCTAGTTGAACTTGTTCTGAGGCAAAAATGAGATAATTATGTGTGGTCAGCAAGGCAGGGTTTTAGGTGTCTGTAGCCCCCATGGGACAATAGGTCTAGCTATGAAACTTGTCCCAGGATATATTCTATACATCAAAACTATATAGCTAAATGAAAAGTCATCTGTTTGACCTCATTCACGGGCATGTGTGCCTATGAGACTGTGATACAATCATAAGATGACATGCAGACACTGTATGAAAATGCATGGTGATGGGGAGATTCATAACTGTTACTGCACAAGTGAGTTACAGAAGACAGCAACAGTTTCCAAAGTAAGCTGTAATCACGTCATGGACTGCAATAACTCATGATCAACACTCCTGATATCCACATATCCACCTTTAAACAATTTATCTTCTTCTTGCAGGTATTTAAATGTTTGCTTGAATGTATATAAGTGCATTACATTAGTTCAGGCCTAGTGCCCATGGAGACCCAAGAAAGGGCATTGGATTCCCTGGAACTGGAGTTATGGATAGTTATTAGCCATCATGTGCATACTGGGACCTAAACTCAAGTCCTCTGCAAGATCATCAAGTGTTCTTAGCTGCTGAGTCAACTCTGCAGGCACTGCATCTTCTCCTCATGCTTTTCAATTTGACAAGGTTACTTGCAAGCTACAGCTAATGCGACTTCAGAAGTTGGCGCTGCGTTCCTGAGATAGCTTTTCAAGATCTATAAAGACAAGTTTGGATCCTTGCCCCAGCCACAGTTCATTAGAGGCCCTAATTTCATATGTTCATTTGCTCATCAAATATTTATTGAATACCGACTGTATATTGGGCTGTGGGGATAAGGCAGTGAAAAAAATAAACGACCAGGCCCTGAGCCTCTGCAGTGATATAGCTTACATCTGTAGGTGGCAAAGAGGAGAGGGGAGAAAGTTTTTCTATGAGCATAGATTCTGCTTAGGTTTTGTCAACTTGACACAAACTGGAGTCTTTAGGGAAGAGAGAAGCTCCATTGAAAAAGGCCTCTATCAGAGTAACCTGTAGGCATGTCCACATTTCCTTAATTAAGGATAGGTGTGTTAATGTTGGAGGGCCCCTCTCACGATGGGTGCTGCTGTCCCTGGGTGGGTGGTGTTTCTGGTTGTGTAGAAGGATAAGCTGGGTAGGTTGAGCAGATCATTGTGAATAAGGCAGTGGTCAGTGCTCCTCCGCAGTCTCCAGTTCAGAGACTTCCACCAGGTTCTTGTGAATTCCTTCTGCGACTTCCTTCAAAGATGGACTATGAGAGGGAAATCTAAGACAAATAATCCAGTTCCTTTCCAAGTTGCTTTTTGTCATGGTGCTTTACCATAGAGGTAGGAAGAAAAGAAAGAAATCAGAATACAACAACAGATGATGCTACTCACACACACACACACACACACACACAATGACAAAACATATGTAGTCGGGAGTGGTGGTGCACACCTTTAATCCCAGCACTCACGAGGCAAAGGCAAGTGTATTTGAGTTCAAGGATAGCCCTGTCTACAGAGTGAGTTCCAGGACAACTAGGGATACACAGAGAAACCCTGTCTCACTAAAACAAAAAAGCAGAGGCTGCAGTCAAGGAACCAGTGGAAAGGTGGTCTTTCAAGGAAAGGGACATAGAGTATAGCATTATAAAGAAATAAAGGGAGAGACTAGACTAGGGGGATTAAGTGGGGAGAGAGATGGGAAGGAGGAGATAAAGAGAAATATAGGGTGAGCACCCAATTTTGACCTCTAGCATCTACATTCATGCACACACACATACCAACAGTTACACGTATCAAGAGATACATATACAAATAACACGAGAAGGTTTGGAATGTTCCTTATTAAAGAAATGGCAAATACCTGAAGCATTGCAAAAAGTAATTATCCTGATTTGATCATTAAACATTGTAGATATATTGACTTACCATACTGTGTCCCATAAATACTTATCATTATCATGTTAATTAAAATATGTAGAGATAACAGTGAGGAGGAGTGAAACACTGTGAGTGAAAGAGCCGTGCTGAGATGTTCTGAGGACAGAACTCCAGGCCAAGGATGAGGCAGGACAGGTGCTCCGTATGTTTGCCGTGTATGAAGAACACTGGGACTCCAGTACTCCAGTGGCTGGGGTTGGGTAGTGAGACATGAGATTGAGAGGGATTAAGCAACCTCTCTTCTTAGATTTGGCAGTTGATCAATCTTTGACTTTTATCAAGTCTAGACATTACTTGGGCACCTAGATGAAGGGCAGGCACTAGCTTAGTGAGCCTGTGTAACAGGGCTTTATTTGGGCCACCAACTCCCAAATAATGACTAGAAGACTTTTTATTAATTAGAAAAGCTTGACCTTAGCCTAGACTTGTTCCCAACTATCTCTTAAAACTTAAATTAACCCACTTGTATTAATCTACGTTCTGCCATCATGTGGCTCCTCACCTCTCCTCAGTCCTGTCTATCCTCTCCTGCCTAGCTATTGGTCATTCAGCTCTTTATTAAACCAACCAGAAGGTGCCTTAGGGAGGTGGCATAAGGCAGAGACACATTTTCACACAGCACACAAAAAGATTATCCCAGCAGGTAGGTCTGTCTTGAAACCTGTGACTATGCATGTCTACTGAGCTCTTGATGACAATGCTGCCCCTATCGGTCCCTGAGTGGGTTGCATGCAGTGAGGAATGAAGTTGGGGAATCTGATCAATTCTTTTCTCTGATGGAGATAAAAATTCCTAAAATGATTGCTAGATGGAAATGATGTGATCAAATTGAAAAAAATCAAGTTTTGTTGTATCTGTTGTATAGACAATCCTCTGAGGAGAAGAAGGAGGAAGAGGGGAGGCCAACTGAGAGCTTGTTCTTGGGTCTGAGTGAAGGATTCTGGTATTTACAGGTTGTGGTGATGACAGTAATGATGAAGTCAGCCAGCACGGTTGCATGGCTAGTGCCTTGGCCACGATTCTCAGAGTAACCAATGTTACATTGGCAGTCCAGGCACATGCCATTTGCTGAACCATTTGTTTCTGATTCATGAGCTCAGACAAGGCACTGTTTTTTTTTTGTTGTTGTTGTTGTTGTTGTTTTTTCTTTTTTTGGTTTTTGTTTTTTTAAGCCTGCTCCCTGAAGGCAAGGAATGCCTTTTTCCTCACTCCTCCAGGGACAGGGTGTGTGTTAGCAGTGCTCTGGGTAAGAAGTGGCTGGTTTCTATGCAGGAGACCCTGAGTAGTTAACACGTAAGGCGGGTGAGTGTGACAGGAGCCTCTCCATCGCAGACTTCACTTGCTCAGTCAAGTGCTGCCTGAGTTCATGGCCCATGAAAGCTTTTCCTGGAAAGTAGCAGAGCTGCAGCGGGGCTCGGCTGAACTTGGAATTTCCCGGAGAGTAGTCTTTCAAAGAAATTGCTTCTGCTGGAGGAGATGGAAAACAGACCCAAGTCATTTGTTTCAGGCTTCTCTCTGAGCAGAAAAAAAGCGAAATCTCCTTTTAAAATGTCTCTATACAGCTATAAAGTGGTCACTAAATATAAAAGGTAAGAGCCATGGCTTACTATACCAGCTTTCAAGCTGTGTCTGGTAATTAATCTCCCACTCTCTATAGAAAAATTGGTCTGTACATACATCTTGTAGGAAATGGGCAACTGTAAAAAAAAAAAGGTATGTGGAATGTTCTAGAGCTGCTGAGATGAGTGGTTTCCGCAAGAATATCCTCTACAAGCTAGCCATTGGCTAGTCTTGTGTGGGTCAACTTAGAGACGCCTTCGCCACTACAAGGTCTCGGGGAGTACAAGAGTTTTTGTACTGGATATTTAGAAGGTGTTTCTTAAGCGCTGTTGACACTAACTGAACTACATCCTTTTTTAAAAAAGAGGTTCTCGTGTATTGCAGGCTGCCCTTGAACTTGCTATGTAACAGAAGGAGGCCTTGAGCTCCTCTTTCTTCTGCCTGCACATCCCAAGTTCTAGGATTATAGATAAACACCAACTAGTTGTGTACTGCTGGCTTCAGGCATGTTGGGCAGGTCCTCCACCAACTGAGCCACATTCCTTGCCTGAACTATAAGCTCTTTTGACTCGTTCATGTCAAGTAAGGATACTTTTCTTGTGGACAGATACTGACCCAGTGTCAAACTTGGGTGTGTGTGCTTTGCACTGACGTTGCTCCTGACAGAGAGAGTTTAAGTTCTTTATAAGGGCATCTGGCTAGACTTGTGCAGTAAATATGGGGTGATGGATCATGCAGGCAGACTATGCCAGGCCACTACTTTCACAGAGCTCTACATACTGTCATTCACAGAGCTCTACATATTGTCTGTAAAGGTCGTTGAAGGAATTGAAACCACCTGCATAGCAGTTAGCCATTAGGACTCTCACAACTTAGGTCCTTGAGGAGGGTTTGTCTAGGTCTGGTTCAGGAAGAGGGCTTGAGTGTTCTTTTCCATTATGACTCAGTGTCGAGACTCCCAGGGTTGGCCTGGATGCCGGGTTCTCTAACCTTAAACTCAATGTCTCATGTTTTTGTGATTAGGAGTTTGGATTTTAGTTCATGTATTCACTAAGTAGAGGCAATGGACTGCCTGGTTTTGTGTGTCAACTTAACACAAGTTAGAGGAAGGGGTCTCAGTTGAGGAAGTGCCTCCATGAGATCCAGTTGTAAGGTATTTTCTCAACTCGTGATCAGTGGGGGACGGCCCAGTGCACGGTGGCTGCTGCCATCCCTGGGCTGGTGGACCTGTGTTCTATTAGAAGGTGGGCTGAGCAAAGCATGGGAAGAGAGCCGGGAAGCTGCCCCCTCCGTGGCCTCTGCCTCAGCTCCTACCTCCAGGTTCCTGCCCTGCTTCAGTTCCCGTTCTGACTTCCTTCAGCGATGGACTATGATCTGGAAATGTAAGGCGAATAAACCCTTTCCTTGCCTCCTTGCGTTTTGGTCATGGTGTTTCAGTGCATCATAGGAACCCTAACTAGGATCGGTGGTGTGTGCTGGGTGGTGTGTGCTGTACTTTATGTGTTAATACTACAGGGTGTCTGATAAGAGAAACTTGAGGAAGGAAGGGTTTATTTCAGGCCATGTCTTGGGCTCAGTCCATCATGGTCGGGAAGTACTAGTGGCAGGCCCCTGAGGGAGCTGGCTATGCTGCATTCAGGAAGCAGAGAGAGGTGAATATTGGCCTCAGCTTACTTCCTCTCCATTGTTCAGTCCAGGACCCCAGACCATGGAATGGTTTTGCCCCCATTTAGGGTGGGTCTTCCCAACTCAGTTAACCTAAACTAGAAATTCCCTCACAGAAACACCTAGATAGTTCTTTCCATGATCTTTCTAGGCTATGTCAAATTGGCCACCAATAGTAATCACCACATTAGAAATGACATATCTCACGCTTTGGAGTCCCAGGCATCAGTAGTTAACTAACTCCCTCAGGACATATGGGAAGTGAGGATGAGGATGAATACTCTCCTTCCCTGAAATCTCAGTCTTCTGCCCTCTTGGGATGGCATATAAACTAAATCAGAGATCTCCAGATTACTTCTTTAGCTTCATGGATTTGACTTAGAAGTTTCTAGAATTCTTTACTCATCCTGAAATTACTTTTCCTGAACTCTTTCTCAGAATGGGAGCTTTGAACTATTTTAGCTTATTTCAGCTTTTTTGAAATGTTTTCAGATAGTAGTTCAACACCCTGTTTGTGTATGGGGGCCTTGTTTGCACAGGGTCTTGTTTGCACATGGGGATCATCTGTAGATTCTTAGTGATGATCATTCTCTGTGCAGGGCGCAGGCATGTGCTCTCAAGTTCCTATCAACTTCCTTGCTCCTTGATCTCCTCCTCCTAGCTTCAATAGGTGTTGGAATCCAAGTCCTCTGGTGTGAGGAGGGAATTCCTCTCAGACTATGCTGTGCACTTCCAACTCCAACCTAAACTGGTATAAAAGCAATTTTTATCTGAGGTAAGAGGCACGTTCTTTGCTGGATGCAATCTTTCTCGAACTTCTTTTTTTTTTTTTTGGTTTTTCGAGACAGGGTTTCTCTGTGGTTTTAGAGCCTGTCCTGGAACTAGCTCTTGTAGACCAGGCTGGTCTCGAACTCACAAAGATCCGCCTGCCTCTGCCTCCCAAGTGCTGGGATTAAAGGCGTGCGCCACCACCGCCCGGCTTTTCTCGAACTTCTTAGGATTTTGTGAATCACGTTGAAATGATTCATTCATACTAAACCATAGCGTTGTTTTTTAAATATCAGTGATTTGAAAGCTTATTCTAGTGCTCTTCAGAAGTTGTCAGAGCATATTTTGAGCATGCTCAGCTATTTCAACTTAGTAGTGAGGAATTTTTTTCTCCCTGAGCCAACACCATGCAAAATATGCCATAATTTTTTTTTAGCTTAGAAAGTGAAGCATTAAAAAAAATACTAAAAATTATGGTGTTAAAAAGATCCGAGGGCTGACACCTGAGACTAAGATTGCCGTTATGTGCTTCTCTGTGAGCATTAAAACTGTTTTCAATGTGTAGCTTACAATGAATGGTTCTGATGAGACCTTGATAAGGTGGCTGTCATATGAAATTCAGAAGCTGAGTCACTAATAAGGATGGAGGTGATGGTGGAAGAGTGGCCACGTGACAGTGGTGACTGCCTGTACACGCCAACACCATGTTGCATTCATGACATAGCTTTATTCCCTTAACACATCAACCAATTCAGAGAACCAGAGGCCAGTATGTTCACTTCATAATTGAAAAGTTAAGAAATCTGTAGGATTTAGGGAGAAGGCTCATTAGGTAAAGTGCTTGCTATGCATGGATGAGGACCTGAGTTCAGATTCTGGCACCAATGTATTCCTTTAACTCTGTCTTGTGAAGTGGGACAGAAAGAAGAGTTCTGGGGCTTCTAGCACAGTGCCAGCCCTAGCACAGAAACAATGAGTTCCAGGTTTAGTGAGACACCTTGTCTCAATGGAATAAGGGGGTATTAGAATATGACCCCAAAATTCTTCTCTTGCCTTTGTGTAGCACATATGAAGCGCGCGCGCGCGCGCACACACACACACACACACACACACACACTTCTAAGCAATTTGCACCAAGTCACACAGAAATGGGCCTCAGAAAATTTAACCCTGGGCCCGTCTCGCTGGGATGTCACCACTATGAATACTATTACACTACAAATGACTATAGAAATCATCCTGGAATTCATATACATGTCTAATTAGTGCAAGATACCATTGTTTTCTGGATCATTGCAAGCTTTGGTCTAAAGGTATACTGGTTTTGAAACTTTACATGAGGTATCATTACTGAGAAAATACGGTTTTCTGTCTTCAGAAAGAGGGAGAGAGAGAGAGAGAGAGAGAGAGAGAGAGAGAGAGAGAGAGAGAGAGAGAGAGAGAGAG
>JAQHUG010000333.1:1099545-1113222 GCA_028555095.1 Dicrostonyx torquatus | reverse complement strand
TAACACAAATGAGCAATGCTGACTGGCATTTAGTTAGCCAACACTTAAATGTTTTCAACTATTTTTAAGTTAGTTGATTTACAAGATAAAAACCACAGTGGAGTTGGACTAAAGTATTCTTATGTACCAAAAAAATTTCTTTTGTTAATTATTTTTTTCTGGTTTTTAATTAATGTCTTTGCTGAACCCCCACTCTACTTCTTTTGACGGATGTGTAATGATTTTTTCCTTAGTATGTCTATATTGGTTTGACATAAAAAATATTGACCTACGTGTCAAATAATCTTTCTTCTTTATTGTTATTGTTAATTAAAGCCATTTAACCTGCCCTCAGACCTGCTGTGGCTTACCAGACACTGCTGTGCCTTCAAACCCTTTGGATTATCCCCACAGTGTGACTGCAAAGCCCACAGGAGCTGGAAACTTAATGATGGATCCTTCCCATTTACCAAGAGAAGGGAGAAAAAGAGCCGCTGCTTGCTGAGATGACTTAAACACACACGCAGAATTGACAAACGGCTTGGCTGTATTTACATTGATATTAGTCTGGAGACAGCTGAAGGTTTTTAACTCCTGATTTCAAGTTTGAACTCCCATGACTTTGAACTTCAATGACAAAGTCGCAAATAATATTTATGAAAATGCCATAATTCAATTCACGTGCTCTTCTGTCATGTTTTCAGAGAGTCCCACAAATCAATACAAAAGCTCAGAGGGATGTTTTGTTGTTCCTAGAGACAGGTTCAGAATAATGGCTATGCTCCTCTAGCGAGACTGCTTGTTTTATTATTTAATGAAGATGATCATGTTATTTCTCTATTTCGGACTGCATAAAATTTCTCTTTGATTCCATTAATTTTGTGCTATGTTTCTACCTATATCGGGTAACATAAATGAGGAATATTTAGCCAGCAGTAGCAGATGTGTGTGTGTGTGTGTGTGTGTGTGTGTGTGTGTGTGTGTGTGCGTGCGTTTATTTGTGTGGGTGTACATTCATGCGTGTGCATCTAGAGGGCAGATGTCCACCATTTACATCATCCCTGTGTGTCATAAACCTTTTTATTTCCACAATTTTGATTAATTAAGATGTCCTCCTCATTTATACATATACCTTTAAAGATAGGTAAAGATTCATTCAGTATCCCAGGCATTCTAGAGTTGAATCCCAACCTACCACCATTATTTTGTCTTACTTTGCTTACCAGCACAATGATTACCTTGTTTAGAGACAGCTGGTCAGCAAGCCACAAGCATCCTCCTGTCTCAGCCTCCCCAACATGGGAATTAAAATGTGCATCTCCGTGCCCAGCTCTTTTTCAGGTGGGGTCAGGTATGGAATTCAGGTCCCCAGACTTGGGTGCCTAGCACTTTTCCAGCTGATCCAACTTTCCCTAAGTTTTCACAAAAGCCTGTTTTTGTTCAGCTGCTTTTCTTGTTACTGTTATTTTTCTATTTATTTGTTTGTTTATTTTTAAAGTAACTTATTTGACATACCAACCCCAGTTCCCTCTTCCTCCTGACCTCCCACTTTAAATTAAAATGCTTTATACATTCTTTGACAATTCTGTGATTTTCTGTAGTTTATCTTGCTAGTGTTCCCCCACCACATCCCCTTCTGTCATTACGTCCTCTTCTTCTTTGTTCCCCATGTGTGCAGTTAATGTTGCGCACACACACAGGATGTTAGACCATTCATCGGCACATGGACAACCTATTAGAGGGCAAACTACAAAAAAATTAATAGTTCTCCCTTCCCCAGCAGCCATCGGCTGTCTGTAGCTCATCAGTTGCCTCATGGGCCACTCTTGCTCTCTGCTGAGATGTTGACTAGCTTGGGCCCGTGCAGGTACCCACAGCTGTTTCCAGGACATGAGTTTGATAGTCATGCAGACCTGGAGACAACCTTTCACAGGATTCCTCTCTAGACTCTGGCTCTCATGCTCCCCCCACCCCAGCTTTCACAGTGTCCCCTTAACTGTCAAGTAAAGGAGGTAGATATAAATAGCCTGTCTCCAGCCGAACACTCACACTTAATTATTCTCAGCACTTTGACCAATAACAACTGTCTGCTGTACTTCCCATCGCAAAAAGAGGGTTTGATGGCAAATGTCGAGGGCAGTACTCATCCATAGGTGTAAACACAAAGTTTTAGAAGGTAGTTTGACTGTGTGACCATTTACCCAAGTGACAGTAATTCTCACCTAGGGCCTATGACACCCCCCCCCATCACTGTCTTTTGGTTGGTTTCACATTACCTAGAATGAATTCCATCCCATCCATCAGGCCTTCCATCCAATCAGAAAGTTGCTACTTACCTCTCTAACAGCCATGTTGCTATTGCACCAATGGGCATACCTTGCTTGGAAGATTGTTATTTTAGCCAACAGGGAAGAAGTTTTCTGGGAGGTTCTAGCTTGACTTTGCTATGTTCTACAATCAAAGTGTTTGATGTCTTTAACCATAGACTCTTATCATCTCGTTGTGGTGGGAAACAGGAGCAATGGTGACAGCGTGGCAGTCAGAAGCTCATGTTCTTTGGGAGCAGCATTGTCCACCCATGCAGGGTATCTATACAAACTTCTTGGTTTTTGTTTTAGTTGTAAATTTTACTTAGACTACTGAATAGTAAGATTTGCTAAGGCTTTTTAGTTCATCCTTAGTTTGAGTTAATCCACCCCACTTTGTACTTTCTCCCAATTTGAAGCTCCTCCCACTTCAGTTTGAGGGCTCAGTGGTCTCCACTTTACATATGAAGAACTTACCTTAGCGGGTTTACACAGTGACTTGGACTCTTAGCTTAGCCATGGATTGAGAAGGACTGGTGAACACAGGTTACTGATTAGTATGTTACAATTTCCAGTATCTCCTCTTGAGAGCCCCCATCAGGAACCTTTGCTTCTACTTTCCATTGGTCATTGCATATGGTTACAATCTCCTTAATTAGTGAATAAGCATCACATAAACTGCATAAATCACTTCGTTCCTGGATGGAGATATCTAAGTTCCTGTTAAGTAGGGAGATACGGAAAGGCTAAAGTTCTATTACTAATGTGCATACTCACTTTGGTTAGTTTCTGCATTGATCTTAATATATGTGTGAGTAAATGATACCAATTATGCCTTTTCCTAAAGCTTTTTAAAAAGGGATTTTCACTAGGCTCACGCTCTCACTGCCTTAGTGAATAAAGGTTTCATATGAGCAAAGTTATCTTTATGCAGAAATGTTCAGAAGTAGCTGAAAGGTTAGGCATGAACCATAACTGCTTCAAGCTGAGTCGTTGTTTGTATTAAGACATTGCCCTTTCTGACAGAGCATGTAAGTAAAGCCCATGTCGCTTATTGACATCCATTAAGCTGCCATTCCCCAGGTATTTTTAATCGAATCTATAGCAATGGCATAATTGCCAGGGATAATGTATTATATGATTATTTTCCTTCAATGTTTTTGATTTTAAGAGATATTAGAGGAATAATTACTATAGCAAACCCATGGTTTTATGAATAATATACTTAAATATTTGAATGCAACTAAAAAATGTGGTAAAATTCCCTAACCTAGGAAAATAAATGGTCAATGTTTAGAAAATACAATTTCAACCAATTAAAAACAAATTGGGCTGTGACAAGGCCACCAGCGGCACAGGGGTAGGCGATGAGTTGATGGGGCAAGCTCCACATGAAACTGAGGCTCTCAGCCTTAGAGAGTGTCTTCAATGTGACCGGAATTATTGGAACACGAGGAAGCCTTTGTGTGCTCCACATTCTTTACAATTAATCTACTTAAATGTGCAGTGTGCCTTCAGAACTGAGTGTGTTTGATGGGGGAAGCCACTGTTACGTTATACTCACAGATTTGGGGATTTAAGAAGACTGGAAAGCATCTTCTAAAAACAATAAATCCCTAATTCATGAATATGCAAACACACGCTCACACACACACACACACACACACACACACACGTGTAGTGCTCATTTATACATGTGGTATATGTGCAAAGGCCAAGGGAATACTATGGGTGTTATGTCTACCAGTCTTCACCTTCCACGGTCTTTCAGTGAAGCTGCAGCTAGTCAGGCAGCCTGAAAACTCCAGAATTCCTCCTGTCTCTGCACCCATGCTACCTGAGTTACAGACTTATACATGGTCATGCTTAGCTTTCTATTGTGAATTCTATGGATTTTGCTCTTGGGAATTGAGCCATCTCCCTAGTCCTTCTACTAATACATTTTGTGGAGGGGAAGTGTTCTTATCACTCAAATTTGCTATGCCCCTCTGATAGCCAACTGTTTAAATCCCTTTAAGGCTTTTTCACCTTCTTGAACATTTTTTTTTAAAAAAGTATTGCCGTTTTTCTCTGTTCATGTGTCCATGCCTATGTGTGAATGTGTGTCATGTGTGTGCAGCAGTCCACTGAGAATGAGTGTGTCAGATCTTCAGAGCCCAGAATACACAGCTTCCCAGTGTGGGTGTAAGAGCCAAACTCAGCCTCTCTGAAGCATCTCTCCAGCTTCAAGCAGTGTGATTATTATCTTATTGCCTGCCTTGGCTTCCCTTCCATGGTGAGATATAGTGTGGCCAATTTTCTACTCTTAAATATTTGGATTTTTTTTACTTAATTTACTATCCTAACACTGGTGTTTCTCTCAGCTCATATCCAGGCAACAGAATTCACATTCTTTTAGCTCAAATGCTCAGTTTTTCCTACCATGTTTGAAGAGGCATCTTAAGCGTCTACTCCCCGGCCATTCTCACCAAGCTCCCCTAAACACCAGTTTAGAAAGAACTCTAGATAGGATATAATTAGGGCAAACATAGGTGGATTAGTCGGCCCACTTGAGTGCTTCTGTCTAAGACTAGAGTTTATAGAAATATTAAGTTTTTACTTAGTCTTAGGCGTCAATTTTTGAAAAAAAAGATATGATTTTTTTTTCTTAAAAGAGAATGTCGAATTGTGGTTAGCATCACAAAGAGGCTGCAATGGTTTAGAAAATGACTGCAGTCCCTTGCTTCTTTTAGTTTAAAAGGGAATTTATGTTTTAATTTAGTTTTTCCACCTCTCTATGAAATTGTTTAACATGAGTGTTAAAGCCAGTGGTACAATAAATGTCACTGGTTTCTCATTTCTGATTTTTTTTTTCATTTAGCAATGTCCATTGGCTTTCAAATAAGTTGATTTTTTTTTAGGGAACTAGATTTAGCTACTTATAGCTCTAATAAAACTGTGCTTTTATAAAGGAGAATTGTCACTTTAGGTACTATCAGGCTTTTATGTACCCATATCCTAGCACCTCAGTGGAGACTTAGGTATTTATTTAGGCAGAACCACCTGCCTTACATTTTCAAAGCTTTTTCTGTATTTGTCATGTAAAAAAAAATCACAGAGAAGCTGTGTGCTTAATACATTGTTTTGCTTTTTCTTATCAATCTTTCATTGTCAGCAAGGGAGTGGGCAAGTGTCTGTTGGGTATCTATATATAATATTATATATGTGTGTGTGTTTTATCTAACCTTATACATACACACAGATGTAGAAAGAGGGAATGCAAATCTGCTGAGAATGTTATCCACTAGGATCTTGAGGAGTTAATACCATATTTATTAAGGGAACAGTGTGATTACTTAAATTAATTGTGCACATCTACTGCTTTCCCCCTCAGCAGACCCTTTTCCTTTCTTCTGGGTAAGAGCTTTTGGAGTGTTAGCCCTTGTTCATTCTCTCACTGGCTGAATGTGTGATGGACTGGTAATGCAGACACTACGGATCCAACCCCTCTCTAGCTGACTTTTCCCTAGGCTCTGTCCTACAGGAGACTACTCAGCTGTTGGTGAGGGACCTGGAAGGCACTGTTCTCACAAATAGTCCTCATAGGTGAGGAAGCTGGGGTGGGGCTCTGTTCTCAGGAATTATCCTCAGTATGTTGGGAAGATGCGCTATTTTTTTAAGGGATGGCAGTGACCATCTAGATCCTTGACTTGACTAGGTTCATACGACCCAGAAGACTGAGGCACATCCCTGGTGTATCCATGAAGACATTTCCAGAGGGGACTAGCAGAGGGGGAAAGACCTACCTGCGTGTGTGTGTTAGAAACACAGCAAGAAGGTCCTTGCATGCACAGAGCTCTAGAAAAGCCGGGAAGGTTAAGTACGCAGGATTGTCCTCTCAAAGGAATGCATGTAAAACCCCTTCTTCCTTCCAGAAAGCTGGGGATTGGAGGTGACTAACAGCCAGGTGATCTACACTATCTGTTGGGCCAGGCCATGTTAAGCTCCTACAACCAGGACTGGAGGTGGCTAGTAATTTAAATGACCTTTATAGCCAGGGGCCCCCCATGTTCCCACAACCAGAACCAGAGATACCCAATAATCTAAATGACTCTATTATCTATATAGCCAGGGGCTCCCCCAAGCTCCCCCAATCAGGACCTGGGGTGGCTAATAGCCCAAATGACTTCTATGCTCTGTGTATGACTTACACTAGGCCACACCCCTCCCTAAGCTAACACAGGTAGCCTCTCTCTAGAATGAGTTGTTTGAATGTAATTATTCTGTGACCACCTGTAGGGTCTCCCTCAGAGGTAGATCAAATCAGCCCATGAACTGGGGCTCATACAGCATAAATAGGGGAATAGGTAGGAACCTGGCTGAGTGACAGGATTCTCCTTTCTCCGCTTCCAGTTTCCACGCTGTTAGCTACTTCTGCTCTGCTATACCCTGCATACCCTGATGGACTGAGCTCTGTCAGAGCAGTGAACCAACGTAACCTCCTCTTCCTTCTCAGCTGATTTATTTCCCCAGATGTTTTGCCAAAACAATGGATGTGGGCAGGCAAGAACCTTGAAGGTCTGTGACCAGACTGCCTGCCTGCAGGGCCTACACTGCCACTGACAGAGAGGGAAGGAGAGGTGAGGGAGCTAGAGCAAGAGGAGAGGGAGCAGACACAGGGGACTCCCTCCAGCCCCTCCTTCAGCCCAGGCTAAAAGGAGCTCTGCTGCTGATGTCAGAAGTCTATAATCTAGCATGCATTGATTCGCTGTGGGATGTAGTGTGTCTCAGTCAGCTGGCAAGGAAAGAATCCTGAGGAAAATCTGTTGCTCTCCCAGCTCTTTGCTGTGTTTTAAGTATGCCAGACACCAAAGTCCTTTGGAATTTTGGAGGAAGTTTTCTTTTCCCCACAGTTCTGGCCCTGGCTTCTTTGTGTTGCTTCTCAAATATCAGCTTCTTAAAGAGACCTTTCCTGATTACCTTGGTTAAAATCAAAGCACGCAAATCCTTTGTAAACTCCCCACAGCTGTCCCTTAGAATTCTAAATACTGCATTAGCTCGCTCCTAATCCCTATCCTCTTCCCTCCGCTGGGTCCTTGAAGGAAGAGACGTTTGCCCCCAGTTCCTCTAACAGTGCTGGGTGGAGTGTCAGCGCTATAATAAGTATTTGTTGAACTTCTCTAAAAGTCCCTAAGAAGGGCAGGTAATTCCCCAGAGGTTGCTGTAGTTTAGCAGCGGGTGAGAACGAACCACAGTATACAACAAAGCCATAAGGGAGTTTATTGATTGTGTGTGTGTGTGTGTGTGTGTGTGTGTAAGAGAGTCATGCCTGTCAAAGGGAAAGGGAAGTGAGGCAGAAGAGAACGAGGGCAGGTGGAGCTCACTTTTAAAGGGACCTTGGATAATGTGTACAGAGGTTTACACAGCAACGCATGCATGAAGTAGTGACATATGGCTATAGGCTGGCTAGGCCTTTGCCTGAATACTGACAGGCACATGTACAGTTGTGGGACCCTGGGGCTGGCTAGGCATTTGCCTGAATACTGACAGGCACATGTACAGTTGTGGGACCCTGGGGCTGGCTAGGCATTTGCCTGAATACTGACAGGCACATGTACAGTTGTAGGACCCTGGGGCTGGCTAGGCATTTGCCTGAATACTGACAGGTGCATCTTGCCAGGTGACAGGGCAGAGTAGCATAATTCTTGAATGCTAACATTCTAACCTTTTGCTTATTATAAAAATGTGGGGAAATTAAAGGGGATAGCAGATGGGACAGGGGTGGAGGCACTGAGTTCTCAAGACTCCTTTTAGCTGACCTGGGGCATTGGAATCTTGGGGAAACCTAAGCAAACTGGGAAGCTGGCCATGTCCTGCAGTAGCTGATTGTTTCACTGCTGCTCAGACTCTGTGGAACCTTCCAGCATCTCTTTGACCTGGCAAGATGCTGTTCGAGGGTAATCCAAGTTAACTTCCTGGAACATCGGGGCCCATTTGATAGTCTCTTTGCCTCCAGCTCTGTGGCTAATGGTTGGTAGCTCTGTAACAACAGCTAACTGGTTTGAGAGAGGAAACTGGTGAAGCAGGGTGTGATTAGCAGAAGTAGGAGGATGTGAACAGCCTAGGGGGAGAGAGAGGGGTCTGATGAAGTTGGTAAGGCTGTCTCCTTACCCTGACAATAGGGAGACAAGAAGGAGAGGCAGGTCCCCAAAACTCCCCCAGGATCAAGTATGTGGCTCTGGTGTCCAAGAAAAAGGAGATGGACCACCCTGAAACCATGATGTCTACCTGGGGTTCCCTGTCAGAGATGACAGTGATCCGGTCAAGGGAGCCTGGACCCCTTCAGTCGTCCATGGCCAGGCCTAGAACATTGGCTGGAGGGCAGTCTATGTTTGATGTCTCCATGCTACGAGATGCATGGGGGCAATCGACTGACCATGTCCATCTTGATAGGACCTTGGATGTGGCCACAGGGCCCACGGGGATTAGGGTAAGACCAGGCCCACTGACCTTTCTGACTACAATTGAAGCAGGGATCCAGTAGTCCTTGAGCTTTGGGGGCAGTTGCTGGGGCCGGTCCGATTGCTTTGGCCAGCATTTGGTATTTTTGTTTATGGTTGGTTTCCTCATCTCTCCCATAGTACACCTTAAAGGCCAGCACTAAGACTTTACCTGGTGGTCCCTCATTCTCTTCTGCCTCACTTCCCTTTCCTGGTTAACCGGCATGACTTTCTCTTTCACCCCTCCCCCCCAAATAAGCTCCCATGTGGATTCTTGTATATTGTGGGTTGTTCTCACCCGCTGCTAAACTACAACAGAGGTGACTTACTAGTTACAAGGAAAAGGCGGTAACTCATGTTGTGGACTAACCTGGAGATCACAGTCCTAACCGAGTTAGAGCTACCTAAGCCAGGTGGCCCCAACCGAAGGGCCCAGCGCTATTCCTTACCTTCTCATGTGAGACACTATGAAAGACAGAACATCACTTCTGCATTCTCTTGCCACAAACTCAAGGGAACACTAAATAACTCCACCTTATCCTCTTCAAGAATACTGATCTTGCAGATAAAAAGGAAGAACCAAGAATGTCCTAGATTAAAACTAATAAAAGATACACAGTGAACAAAGGTGATCCATGACTCTGGACTACAGGAAAACAATGATCATTACTTATCAGAACAATTTGTATGTGGATTGTTTTATACTAGACACTGAAAATTTAATTGCGAGTTCCTTAATTTGATAAATATATGGATTAATGAGATAATGCCCCCTTTCATCCTGAACATACATTACAGTATTTAGGAATAATTTTTTATGCTCAGAACTTTCAAACTCTTGGCATTATTTTCATGTTTTTATTTCTGAGTTTTATATATATATCATCCAGATAACTCAAATGCTCTCAAGCCAAAATCACTAGTGCTCAAGGGCCTTCTAGCCTAGCCTTCTCAGCAAGTTCCAGGCCAAGAAGCACCCTCTCTCTAACAGGTGGTCAGTACTTGGAGAATAGCACTCGCGGCTGACACCTGGCCTTTGCATGTTTGCACACACATGTGTTTTCATTCCTGCGCAAATTTATGTGTTCATTGCTGCAAATATATGAACATGTAAACACATCAAAATATGTGCAAGCGTACCTAACAAAAGGAGAGGGTGAGAGTCCCCGGGAAGGAGCTACACAGGAGGTTCCCAGGCACTTACTGCAGTGGATGTCAGCTGCATCCTCTCTCTGTGGATGCAGACCTCAGGAGTCACAGAGACCCGGAGAATCTAACACTTCTCAAAGCACCATGGATTCTTCTGATATTGTAGTTGGTTCAGAATGTTAACTAGATTTGGCCTTAAACTCTAATGAACTTGTGTATTCTACAGAAATGTTTGTATTCTCATTTATTTTGTGGAACATTGTGAGGAGCCATTTTTTAAGGAGTCTGGTATCCAGACAGCATCTCTTTCACTCCTTTTGATGACAGGGGTGGTATTTAGAACCATGGGCACAATGCACATTTTCGGCTTAGTTGGTTATTGAATGTGGACAAGGTGTGTGTCATCTGTGCAAGGGACATCACTGTGTAGCTGACCTAGAACGAAGTGATTGTTTCCACAGCTGAAGACAAAGACCGTGGATAACCAAGGAGACTGAGCTTAGCATACTCCCCTCCCCCGGGGAACATCTCAGCTGTCCTACACAAGTGGTTATTTCATTCTTTTGATTTAAAGACACTAACTTTAAAGAACATGTTGGTAGTTGCTTAATTTTGGCTTTATTGTCTTTTTCTTCATGACAAATATGTGCATGCATGTGTATGTGTGTGTGTGTGTGTGTGTGTGTGTGTGTGTGTGCATGTGTGTGTATGTGTGTGTGTTTGTGTGTAGGCCAGAGGGGAACCTTGGGTGTTATTTCTCAGATGCCATTAAGAACTCCTCTCCCCTGTGTGTGTGTGTGTGTGTGTGTGTGTGTCTGCCTGTTTGTCTATCTATCTCTATGTCTGTCTCTGTCTGTGAGTTTTAGAGATAGAGTCTCTCACTCGCCTGCAGCTTACCAATAGGCTAGTTTGGCTGGCCAGTGAGCACCAGAGACCTGCCTGTCTCCACCTCCTCACTGCTGGGATTACAGGTGGTGCCACCACTCCTGGCATTTTTACTTAGGCTCTCAGGCTCTCAGGCTCTCAAAACAATCATTTTGTTTTTAGAGACAGTTGAAAACTCATCCTGTTTCCATATAAGGAATGTGAGCCCTTTCTTCTGGTCTTTTTGCTTTAGGAAGTCTTGTATATTTTGGTAGTATTTTTTTTATTTTCAAAAAAAATGTATTAAAACAAGCTTGCTCCTTTATATTTAAAGCCAGACCTAAGTTTTACATTTCACAGCGTTACTATTTTCTCATTATCCAACAAGCTTTCCTTGGTGATTGATTAGTTGGGTAAAATTCTTTTGCTATGGTTCCTTTCAGTGTCCTCCTGAGCTTTCCCTCCCTTTCTTCTGGGCTTAAAATCTATTACTATGCAAGTTGCTTTTTTTTTTTAACAGTTTCAGCCCAGGCAAATTCCTCTGTAATTTAAAGTGATTATTCATTTGGTTGACTTCCCCCATGCCACATTTCCTCCATTTCTCTGCCCCCAACCCTGCTTAGGTCTCCACACTCCTAGTACTCCACTTTGTACCTAGACAACATGTGTTCTATTACCCTCCCCAAGCTCTGCCTGGATTAATAAGCCTCCTTATTCCTCTCTCATGGAACACTTCTTAGTTTCCTCTACATCTACACAAACTAACTCCCACATAAGCTCACACGAATAAGAATTAGAAGCTAAGACGCCTACATAAGAGAGAATATGTAGTATTTGTCTTTTTGAGCCCGGGTTACCAATTTTAATGTATTATTCTCCACTTCCATTCATTTCTTTCATATTTTATAATTTAATTTTTCTTTATGGCTAGATGAAATGTCATTGTGTGTGTCTACCACATTTTCTTTATCCCTCCATCTGTTGCTGGACATCTAGGGAGATTCCATTTCTTTGCTACTGGGGATCTTCTTAACTAAATTAACAAAGAGCATCTGGGTTGGTTACCTCTCCTAAATTGTCACTATTGGTAGGAGGAAATTGACCAAGACATGGAGAAAATGGGTCTGCTGAACTTTGGCCCACTGCCTGAATTTTCTAGCAGATTTATGATAAATTATTCCTATCCCGAACATGATGAGCATACCCGAGAAACATAATTCTGACAGGCACTGAGGCCCTCCTGCAACTTACTAGTTGTACTAAGTATTTTGTAGCTATAGCTGCCATTTATCACCACTTCACCTCCGGGGAGCCTAGGTGCAAACAATTTCTGAAACTTTCCCAAGGATGCAAAGGCAGTAAGTGCTGAACAGAAGACTTGAACAGTCATAGTTTTTTAAAGCACATATGTTCCCTCTTTTTATATGTTCACTCTATTTTAAAAATAATCATTGAAACACTTTTCATAGATTCTGAACACTTTTTGTATACAAGATTTTGTAATAGTATACAAGACAGGGGCACTATTGTTGTTTATACCCACAAGATGATTTCTGTTAGGTTGGTTTGGAAGCTCAATTTTGTCCTGTCTGCTCCATAAATCCCAAAGTCATCTCTTATAAAGGCCCCTTCCTGGAATGTTGACAAATCATTCCCCAAAGCTGGGCTTTCGTATCTTGAACGTCCCAAATATAATCAGTGTTAGACTGATTAAGTATGTTCCTTGCAAAATACCTTATTGAGTTTGTAAGCGCTAATCCATGGCCTGCTGTCCTGGTTCTGATAGCTGAGGGTGTCTCTGGAAACTTTTTAATACACAGAATGTCTTCTCTTTGCTGATAGATGTTTCTGTAAAAAATGGATAAGGTGATGAGATCAGAATCAACCGTGTTTCTTATGCAGAACCAGGGCTAGAGCTGCATGCTAAGTCCCAAGCCACGCATCTCATTAGCTTGCCTGGCAGTTGGAGATCTGCATACTGACTCAGAGAATATTTCATTACTGTGTTTTCCAAGGGAGGCTTCCTATTTGCCAAAGAACTGACAGGTTATGCGTCTCTATAACTCACCTAGTTTTACATTATGATCAATATGAAAGACTGCCTCTGATTACCTGGGGAAGCCATGAAACCGTTACAATATATTAAGTTTCTGATTTATTCTCTGATTGACTGAATCTGGTGAAATATGGAAAGGGAGTGTATGGAAGAGCATCCACGATTGGTTTCCCCCCTTCGGCTCCTCTAACGGCCTGTGTCCGGTGTGTGTCTTTCATGTTTGCAACTGCTTAAAAGAAAAGAGAAGAAACTTGCTCCCATTTTATGGTGGACAAAACATAAAAGAAAAATGAGGTAGTACGCTGCAGTTGCTAGAAGAGATCGGCATGCCAGAGTTAAATTTATAATCTAATGCTGTCATCTTTCAGTGACTGTAACACACCACTAAAGGTTAATACATTTAAAGGAAGAAAAGCTTGTCGTGGCTCACAGTTGCCCAGGTCCCATTCAGTGGTTAGTTAGACTTACACTGCTTTGAGTAAGGTCACATGGCGTGGTCGTTTCTTAAGGTGGAGCAGCTTGCTTTCCTTGAAGCAGCTGAAGAGGGCAAGACAGAAACAGAAAACGGGCCAGAGTGCCACAGTCTCCTGCAATCGGATTCCCCAGTGGCCTAAGACTTCTTACTGGGTTCTACTGGGGGGGTATTTTTATTTTTATTTTTTTATTCCTTTATTTATTTTACATTCTGGCAACAACCTCCTCCAAGTCCTCTCCTTCCATTCCCTTACATCTTCCCTACTTCTATCCCTCCATTCCCTCCTCTTCTATCTCCATCCAGGAAAAGGCATGTCGCCTATGAGTATCAATAAAACATGGCATATCATATTCCCTTCCCCAATAACCA